>BSBK01003607.1:167500-740000 GCA_027943335.1 Chamaecyparis obtusa
AAAACTCTAGATTACTTTTTTTAAAATCATGAATTATACATAGAATGGCGATTAGACAAGGATTACATCATTTGTACAATTGAAGCAGAGTTTCTAATCCTCCTACTATGTCAAGTATATGTGTTGAACATCCGAATGATAGCCCTTCCTGAAAAAAGCAAGATAAAATTCCTCCGAGACCAAGGTTAACCTGCGTCAAGATAAAAATTCTACATCTCAGCTACATAACCTATCTAAGAATATTTGATATTGACTATGAAGCCTGTAGTTAAACACTTTTATTATTGACAATATAATACTAGAAACAAATACTCTTGTGATTGAAAACCCTTACTGCTAAAGATTAACAATTCCTGCCACGAGAGTCTTAACATTTTAGGCATATTTACAACAGAACTAAATATACTCCTCAGTACTATACTAGTGCTCTGACTAATTTCAAGTCATACCTGGCTAACTATCAAAAAGAAGATAATAACAGAGTTCATTATGGGCCTCTAATATTTACATCATTCAGAAAAAGCTGCAATGATTTCCAATCTCCTCAAATTGTAAGGCAAAAAATAATTAGTTTGAACATATGGTTATATATATATATGTAGATTATATATATATATATAACCATGTGTTCATACCCTTACCGAATCTGTGAGATCTTCTGAGGCTTATCCAATATATAAATATATATTTGCAAAGCTCTATATATTAATATATGTATACTGTCATCAGTATACCTATATTTATGACTCTTATATATAAAAGTAACAGGAAAGAGAAGAACGTCCAGTACCTTAAGCCAAACATACTCTGAAGCCCTGTTAGTTATTATATATAAGCCATTTTGAAATACTCATAGGAGGAAGCTAGAATTTATATATAAATATATATATACAAACACCCGTATATATATATTTATATATACCATAAAAATATGTGTCCCTATCTCTTGATACTACATTCTCAATTAAGGAAATGATTCAATTGCAAGTTTCCCATTAAAGCAAGTAATAACTTTATTTGTTGCTCAATACATCCCCAGTTCTTATCATAAATGTATCCTGTGCTGAATGTTCCAACTTAATTTTAAATTTCCTAGCTGAATTATTTCCTCTTTTAGATTGTTTTCTGGAGGTGATCAAATGTATATAAATATAGATATACTATTATCAACATATCTATATTTATATATATTAAACTATAAAAGGTAATAGGATTGAAGACTTCCTGATTCTGATCTTGCAAATCGTTATATCTTAGCTTTAGGCATCAGTATATATATCTATATATACTATTACTAGTATATATATATATATATATATATATATATATATATATATACACTCTAACTTTAGGATCCTTTAACTTAATATAGGAATACCAATTGTGACTAGGTTTTGTACTGTATTCTCAAATGCATGCAATTTTACTAACTGTGCCTCATCTTCTGCAGCACGAAATGCTTCCCTGAGTAAAAACAATGCTTAGAAGACCTTGCTAGCTTAAAGTAAGATAAGATGGTATATACATACGTTTATATATACATATATATAATGTGCATATATATAAGCGTATGTACATACCATTATCCTGTCTGAGGACATCATTAATATAGCACTTAGTAAGGTTTGTTAAGAAGAATATGAATATATGTATATACCTATACATATATTCATATACTCTTACCCATGTCTAGTTGTGTAGCAAAACAGTAAAAGTATCCATTGACCCCCTTCCCAGGGGCATCACCTCAGGGATTTTATTAACTCCTTACAGTAACATAATTAACATGACTTAGTCCATATAATGATAACAAATTAGCTATGAATACCTTCATGTCAAAGGGAATCCGATCATGATTATCATTTCCAAGTATTTGCTCTAAGAGTGTATAATAATGTCAACCATGTATTATGGAGACGCCCTTTAATCTGCTGTTGTGAAAGTACTGTTGCCCAAAATTTCCCTATCATTCCCTTTTTGGCCGCATCTTGTTTGTTCCAAGAAATGCTCAAGTGTCAAAACCCTCTGTGTTTTCTGCCTTTTGGCCTGAAAACCCAGTGTGTTTTCAACCTTCTCTCTAAAGGCTTAGGATGTTTTTGACTTTCGGTCCAAAAATTCTCTGTGTTTTCGACCTCTAGTTTGAAAACCCTCTGTGTTTTTGACCTTCAAGTGCGCAACTCTGACCAGGCAGGTCCCAGTTCCTCATAGCCGTGCAAGTGCAGTGGAGATCCGACGACTGTCGCATAATCTCATGGAATCTTTCGAGCCCATGAGATCATGCGACAACGATCGGATTAGAATCTCAGTGGGTCACATTTTTTGAGTGAGGTGGCATATTTCCTAAGCGCGCTATCGCGACCAAGTGGGTCCCAGTTTCTAACATCACTGTGGGGCCAGTCAGCAATCAAGCAAACAACAAGCCACCAACGGTCAGTGGTTAACATCTAACGGTTGGTCGCATGATCACATGGGCTCTTCCGAGCCCATGTGACCATGCGACAAACCGTCAGCAGTCACAGTTAAGGCAGTTCACAATGGTTTCAGTGGTGCGGTTTCATGCTTGTCGCATGACCGCATGCGGCTTTCCAAGTGCATGCGACCATGCGACAAGCCTCTAGTGGTTAGCAGGGACTATGACTCCGGCGGTGGGTCTGTGGACGGTGATGTATCCATTTGGACTGAGGTAAATGCATAGGATTCAGCATTTGATTCCAGCTTTCTGGATAAATGCAACCTCTGAAAGCCATTGCTCGGTCACTCTTAATGTAGTAGGTGCTGAGTCTAGTGTCCATGTTTCCTCTATGAAACTATAAACAATAAAACTTTTTATAAACAACCATTGTATGGTTATTCTGGACTTTTCCAGAAGACTCCTTCCCTTGTTCGAGATCCTTCTGGACTTCACTCAAATAAGTGGGGTGGTATTTCTCTTTGCATAATACCCTTTTTCCTTTGTTACCTGGAGCCTAGAGGCTACAAGCTAACATTTCGCATTCCATGAATAACTTGATGGCGTTCACACCCGTGAGCTATCATCAGTATTTATGAATCCAAAACTTACTCTTGAAACAATATCTTCTTGCCTAGACGCTATTTATCCGGTTGGAAATTGCCTATTAGTGAGTCTTAATGAAATGATCTCTAATCAATGACCGTACAAAGGTATAGGAGCATCTACTATACATCATGAAGCTATATCTTCTTATATATGACTTAGTCCATATAATGATAACAAATTAGCTATGAATACCTTCATGTCAAAGGGAATCCGATCATGATTATCATTTCCAAGTATTTGCTCTAAGAGTGTATAATAATGTCAACCATGTATTATGGAGACGCCCTTTAATATGCTATTGTGAAAGTACTGTTGCCCAAAATTTCCCTATCATTCCCTTTTTGGCCGCATCTTGTTTGTTCCAAGAAATGCTCAAGTGTCAAAACCCTCTGTGTTTTCTGCCTTTTGGCCCGAAAACCCAGTGTGTTTTCGACCTTCTCTCTGAAGGCTTAGGATGTTTTTGACTTTCGATCCAAAAATTCTCTGTGTTTTTGACCTCTAGTTTGAAAACCCTCTATGTGTTCAACCTTCAAGTGCGCAACTCCGACCAGGCAGGTCCCAGTTCCTCATAGTCGTGCAAGTGCAGTGGAGATCCGATGGTTGTCGCATAATCTCATGGAATCTTTCGAGCCCATGAGATCATGCGACAATGGTCGGATTAGAATCTCAGTGGGTCCACATTTTTTGAGTGAGGTGGCATATTTCCTAAGCACGCTATCACGACCAGGTGGGTCCCAGTTTCTAACGTCACCACGAGGCCAGTCAGCAGTCAAGCAAACAACAAGCCGCCAGCGGTCAGTGGTTAACATCTAACGGTTGGTCGCATGATAGCATGGACTCTTTCGAGCCCATGCAACCATGCGACAAACCGTCAGCGGTCATAGTTAAGGCAGTTCACAATGGTTTCGGTGGTGCGGTTTCATGCTTGTTGCATGATCGCATGCGGCTTCCCAAGCGCATGCGACCATGTGACAAGCCTCTAGCGATCAGCAGGGACTATGACTCCGGTGGTGGGTCCATGGACAGTGATGTATCCATTTGGATTGAGGTAAATGCATAGGATTCAACATTTGATTCCAGCTTTCTGGATAAATGCAACCTCTGAAAGCCATTGCTCGGTCACTCTTAATGTAGTAGGTGCTAAGTCTAGTGTCCATGTTTCCTCTATGAAACTATAAACAATAAAACTTTTTATAAACAACCGTTGTTCAGTTATTCTGGACTTTTCCAAAAGACTCCTTCCCTTGTTCGAGATCCTTTCGGACTTCACTCAAATAAGTGGGGTGGTATTTCTCTTTGCATAATACCCTTTTCCTTTGTTACCTGGAGCCTAGAGGCTACAAGCTAACATTTCGCATTCCCTGAATAACTTGATGGCATTCACACCCGTGAACTGTCATCAGTATTTATGAATCCAAAACTTACTCTTGAAACAATATCTTCTTGCCTAGATGCTATTTATCCGGTTGGAAATTGCCTATTAGTGAGTCTTAATGAAATGATCTCTAATCAATGACCGTACAAAGGTATAGGAGCATCTGCTATACATCATGAAGCTATATCTTCTTATATCGCACTGAAACATAAAACATCTCCTACATGGAGAGTCTCAAACTTTGATATTATGCTTACAGACATACATGCTTATCTATCATTATTATCATTGGTAGAATCCCACTAATGATGATAATGATAACTTCCCCAAGCAAACATACAAGTAATGCACTAAGCTTCTAGCTTCAGCTATTATTCAATAAGTAATCACTAGTTGAAATAATAACAAGGAGAAAAAGGATTAATTTCTGATTCCCTGCTGGTTCATGGTGAGCTCACGAGTATAAGAGATGATGATCCAAATTTATGCCTTGCTGGTAGTTTTTCACCATGGAACGGGAAAACTGAGTGCATTTAATTATGATTATATTTGCAAGTGCTCTGCTATTTATTATGCTACCTGTAAAAAAGGCTCTGCAAACACTCAATACCTGATGCACACCTCTGAATAAAAAGGCGTACTATGTACAGAATATAAACCAAGTTTGTAGGTACCTACATCCCTTACTCTAATACCCCGGCCCATCCCTATCCTCCTTTCTTAGCTGAGTTTTACAGGTAATAATTTTTAGTTGCTTGGGGATCTTCAAGCAAGGCCGCTAATACTAGTATCTACCTATAGCCAAATTTAATGTCTTTGGGCTAAATGACCTCCTATAATTTTTACTAATCCCCCTATAACTACTACAAACCTATTGTTTAGTAGAAATTCATATTAATTGAATGTTACTGCATCTGTGTTAAAACCAAAAAAGTTTGTTAGAATATAAGCCTATGTAGATTATTAGATATACCGATCCATAATTGTAACTCCGTTGGCTCCTAGATTGGCTAGTTTATCTACCTCTGTATTACCCTCTCTATATGTGTGTCTTATTTCATACTTCAGGATCCCCTCAATAACTTGGTTAATCTCTTCTATTTTCGAGTTAAGGGACCAATTGGGAGTTTTCTTGTTTTGAATGGCATTGATGATAATTTGTGAATCTCCTTCGATAACTACTTTGGATAAGTTGATCCTCCTACACAATTTTAAACCTTCTAAGGCCGCTACGCATTTCACCATGTTATTTGTGGAAGGATTTATGGGACTGGAGAACTTAGCGATGGCTTCTGACTTCCAATTGTGAATAATCCCCCCAATACCTGCTACCCCAGGGTTACCTCTAGAAGCTCCATCAAAGTTAAGTTTATACCATCCCTCTCTCAGAGGGATCCATTTGCAAGAAACTCGGTCAGCCTTTACTTTGGGTCCCCCTTTGCCATATAGGGGAGGAATATCTAATTTTGGCCATTTTGCTCTGATTTTGTTATCCCAATTCTTGAATGCCTCTTCATAGCTTAGCTTGTTTCTGAGATTACTATTGATATTTTCTACTATTGATGCTTCTATTTTATTTGTGATTGAACTCCATGGTAATTTTTGACCTGTGAAAATCCTCCTATTTCTTTCTTTCCATAATTCCCAAGCAACTATTGCCAGGGAGATGGTCCATATATCCTTATATAGATTATCTTTATAAAGTGATGGCCATGCTTCAAGGTTACTTAATAGATCAACGTGGAGAGCAGACTTCCAGCCTAAACATTGATGAAGCCAATTCCAGTAGTTTTGGGCATATGGGCAGTTGAGGAGGATGTGATTAACATCCTCGGATTGACTCTCACACATGGGGCATCTGGACGGCCCTTCAAAACCCAATTTCTTAAATCTGTCTGCTGTCAGAATTTTATTTTGCAAGGCAGCCCATAGAAACATACCCGCTTTTGGGAGGCTAGATTTATTCCAGCAAAGGTTCAGAGGGATATCTATATCATCCATCTTCTGTTCTCGGATAATGGTATTGTAGCCCTCCTTTACAGAATAATTACCATTCTTTGATCCTGCCCAAATCAGTCTGTCTAATCTATTTTTAAGTACAACTTCTCTCTTTTGCATTATTGACGTAAATTTTTGCTTCTCCTACCATACAGAGTCAATTTCTTCTAAATTGCTCCATTTATTACTCTCTTTCTTACATATATAATCCTTGAGAAAGACGCCTTTGACTCTTTTACATTCTTCCATAAACTCCATGGAAAAACCCAAATTGCTAAGGGGAGTAAGACCTGCCCACGAATCCTCCCAAAAAAGAACTTGATCCCCTACACCTACATCCCATGATAAATAGTTATTAATAATTCCTTTGCATTCTTTGATGAAATTCCATATCCTGGATCCTTTGACATGTGTGGAGGACCTGAAGATGTTGATGGGATCTGCATCGAGAATGTATTTCTGTAATAATATCGACACCCATTTACATCTAGGTTCCTTATACATTCTCCATATAAGTTTAGCTCCCAGGGCTTGGTTTTGCCATAGAAGGTTTTTAATGCCGAGGCCTCCCTTAGAAATAGGTTTACATAAGGTATCCCATTTTATTAGGGCAAGTTTTTTGTCTTCTAATGGGCCTTGCCAATAAAATTCTCTAAACATTTTATCTAGGTTCTTTTTAATATTTATTGGTAAAGGGAGAATTGACATCTGGTACGTGGGTATGGCCAAAAGGACTGACTTGATCATCGTTGTCCTACCTGCCTTTGTTAGCCATCTTCCTTTCCATGAGCTCTTCTTATTTTGGACTTTGGTAATCACTTGTTGCCAGAGTTTGGAAGATAGGAGACCTTTATCCAGGTCAATGCCCGAATACTTACACGAAAACTTGCCAATTTTATAACCCATCAACTTACAAATCTCTCTTTCTACTCTCGGTGAGGTATTAATGAAGAAGATTTCTGATTTGGTGGGGTTAACCCGCTGCCCTGAGGCTTTCATGTAAATAGTTAGGATATCTTTAAATGCTTTAGCTTCTTGATAGTTGGCTTGACCAAGTAGAATCGTATCATCTGCAAACTATTGGTGTGTGATATTTGGAATGTTTTTAGCGACCTGTAGACCTGAGATCTTTCCTTCCAAATGTCTCTTTGTTATAGATCTTCCCAAAGCTTCTGCCATGATTACATATAGAAAGGGGGACATTGGGTCCCCTTTCCTAATGCCTCTCGAGATACTAAAGAAGCCTTTCGGAGTGCCATTAATTAGAACTGATATCTTAGGGGTTGAAATACAATTAAAAATAAGATTGACCCATTGCTTAGAGAAACTGAAAGCTTCCATGCATTTGCAAAGGAATCTCCATTCTACTTTGTCATATGCTTTTTGAATGTCTATTTTCATAAACATACTTGGTACCTTTGTCATTTGAGCAGTATGGACTAATTCTTGTGCTATAATTATTCCATCTAGGATCGATCTATTTTCTACAAAACTTGTCTGTTCTTCAGAAATTATATTAGGCAATAGTGTTTTAAGTCTATTTGCTAAGCATTTAGAGAGGATCTTGTATATTGTGTTACAGAGGGATATTGGCCTGAAATCCCTAGGATCCACACTTTCATTTTTCTTTGGGATTAAAGCAAAAAAGGTGTTATTGATTTCACTTAGCAGGGACCCCACGTTCTTGGTAGCTTCCACTGCTTGCCATACCTCTTCCCTAATAAAATGCCAACACTTTTGGAAAAAACCTGCTTGAAAACCATCTGGACCCGGTGCTTTATTTGGGTGAAGTTGGAATACTACCACTTTGACTTCTTCGAGGGATAACTTATTATTTAACATTTTATTATCGAGCTCCGTAATCAGTTTAGGAATGGCTTTAAGCATTTCATTTTGTGCTGAAAGGTCAGATGCTTCTGCACCATTGAGAAGGGTATGATAGAAGTTCGTAATCACACTTGATATCTGCTTAGGGTCCTCATTTATAAGCCCATCATTGGACTTAATTTTAGCTATTCTGTTGATGCTTCTATTACACTTAATGGTGTTATGAAATTTTTTTGTATTGCTGTCTCCTTCTTTTAACCAAGACTCCCTAGATTTTTGTCTCCAAAAAATTTCTTCTTTAAGAAGAATATCATTGTACTTAGCCATTAATTCCTTTTCTCTATGATAACTTAGTTCGTCCATACCTTGTTCTATAACTAAATTGTTGAGGTCAGCTATTTCTTGCTCCAACTGATCCTTTTCTTCGAAGATATTATTAAAATTGTTCTTATTCCATTCTAATGCTTTATGTTTAATAATTTTTAATTTTGTTGTTAAACAATACATTTTAGATCCTTTTATTGAAATTTGTTTCCACCATTCCTCCAAGAGATTTATAAACTCTGGGTTTTGGAACCACATAAACTCGAATTTGAAAGGACTTCTAGCTGGTTTGGAATCCTCTATAATAGTGAGCCTAACTGAAAAATGATCCGATCTTGCCTCTGGCAGAATCTCCGCACTATACAATAAGTTACAGATTCCATCATTCATCTTAACGAAGAATCTATCTAATTTTTTTGCTATATGGCTAAAACCTGCTCTTCTATTGTTCCAAGTGTAAATGCCATTGTTTGTGTTTATGCTAATTAGATTATTGTCCGATGCCCATTTACTGAAATCCTTATGAGCTTGTGATATATATTGAGAACCCCCATATTTCTCTTCTGTATCTAAAATAGCATTAAAATCCCCTCCAATAAAGAAGAGGGATTCTGAATTTACAGATAAAAAGAGGTGGATTTCCTGCCAGACTCTCCTCTTATCCTCATTAGGTATGGGGCCATATACGTTAATTAAGTTGAATTTTAAATTAGACTTTAGACTTTTAATTTCTAGAGCCAACCAGTTACTATTATGGGATAAAGGTGTGGCTGCTAACTTCCTAGGATCCCATAATACTGCTAACCCTCCGGAAGTACCTATTGAGGTCACGTACTCTGCTTTCCATATGCCTAATTTTTTGCTGAACTTGGAGCTTTCAACTTTATTAAGTTTAGTTTCTTGTAATAAAATAATTTCAGAGTCAAAATTTTAAAGGTATCTTTTAATTAATCTCTGCTTATTAGGGGCATTTAGTCCCCTAATATTCCATGTAGTGACTTTCATTGTTCATGGGGAAGGCACTTCCCCTTCCCTGTGTTCAGAATATCGGCTAATTTCTTTTGATTACCTGAATTTCCATCTATGGTTCTGAGTTCAACAGCTGATTTTCTCCCTCTTTTCTTTTTGATTTTGTTAATATTTGGTGTACTAAGGCATCCTCTATTCATTGCTATTCCCAAATGTCTATTTTCATTAGTTATGCCAAAGAGGCCTTCTATGGAATTTTTAACCATTGACATGTTTCCCGCTATACTGATGATCTTGTCTTGTTGCCTTGCACTCACTTGTTCTAGTTCCGTTTGTATATTGATCTCATTGTTATCTATAATCTCTTTACCATAGATCTCAATTACCTCATTTGGATTCTTTGGTATTATCACATTAAGGGATTCTATTTCTATCGGGATTGTTGTTTCTGGTTCCTTCCCCTTGTGCAGTGATTCAGTATCATTTATATTGCAATAGGGAACCTCTTTATTGGTTCCCTCATTTCTTAAGCCTTCATTTTGAATAGAAATAGGGTCCTTTTTTGGACTCTGTCTGTCTTCACCTTTATCCTTTGCGTTTATGTCATAGTCTCCTAGGAGCCTATCACCACTTTGATCAGGGGTTTTTAATAGTTGTATTGTTTCATTATTCTCCTTCTCTGCCTGAACTAAAGTTGCATTGCTGATATATCTAATTAATGTTTCTCTCTAGTAATTTAGTTCCTCCAGATCAAAAATTTCATCCATGAACATTTTCATAAGATCCTCTACAAGAGATTCTCCTAGGCACTTTATAATTTGGTCTACTTCCTCATTACATTTTTCTTCAGGATCCCTATCTGCTGTTGTGGATGAGCCCTCTAGGTTCACCGATTGATTTGCTAATAAATCTGTATCATCTTTGACAGTCTTGCTTTCTATCTCTATCTGTTCTGTTTCCAAAAATAGAATACCCTCCACATTTGGGTTGGGCATATTGTTATTAGCTAAGTCCCCCATTTCCAAATTAAGAACTGGATTTCTATTGTCCTCCTTCTGCATTGCTTTATGAAGAGAGGGGGAAACTATTGCCTTTTCCTCTCCTTCTAAGGGGCAAATTCCTATATCCTTAATCTCCTGTGGAAGGTTGTTTATCAATTTGCCTTGATCTTCCCCTAAAGTTCTAGGCTCAAATTGAGATATAGGTCTATCTGCATTATATTCTTTAGGTCCCTTTATATTGAAACCTCCCTTGCCCTTACAGAAGTGGATTTCATAATCATTGCTAAACCGATTTAATGGATTAGTGCTTGCTTGTTCTATATTGGTGGCTTTGTTAATTTCCATATAATCTTCTAAGATAATTGGGTTAACAATAATAGAGTTAGAATTGAAACTTAATTGTATAGGAGAGATATATTTTTGGTGGTAATCTAATTCTACAATGATTATCTGATCTATATGCATGTTTGTTGTTTCAACCATTCTAATAAATCTACCAATCTTATTTCCTATATTGCAGAAAATATCTTGACTAGACAATTCCAATGGTACATTCTTAATGGTTACAACTTTTTCAACTTTAAAATTCTTCAGATACATGGGATTGAATAGAGGGATCCAATCAAACAAAGCAAAAGGAGTACTTCTAAATTTAAGACACTTTTTTCTTTTAATGCTATTTTTAATATCTATATTCTTGCAATCAATATACATGAAATTTTCCATGAGTCAAGAAATACTTACCTCTCCGGGAAGTAGTGATGTCAGCTCTATGACTAAGACATTGATAGGAACCCCTATACCTTTCCATATGCAGATTAAGCCTGTGTCTGCAAGGTATTTCTACTTTTGGACAACAGCATCACTATCTAGGATGAGATTATCATAGTGCATACCAACCTTTGAGATGCCTTTATTCGGATCCTTACCGCGCCTATGGGGAGGCGTATATGTGAGATTCTGGTGATTATTATTTTGCAGAACAGAGTATTGCCTGTGTTGCTTACAATCAGACAGAGCGGGCCTTGCTAATCTTTTGCGATGTGGAGGGCTATAGATTTTGGTAGTTGCAATGTTCCTCCAATCCCCTGCATAGAAGGAAGGATTTTTGGCTATAATAGGGTAGGGTTTCCTTTGCTTAGGCTATGCTATCACATCTTTCTTGCTCTGATGTGCTGGCGCCCTATGCATTTGAACCCTAATTTCCTTACCTATCATAAATCCCTTCCTTTTATGCGGGGGCGAGTAAATGCCAGGTAAGTTTTCCTTCTTACTTAGTAAATCAAACACATTCCTTAATGGTAAACTATTATCAATGTGAGCCGAAGTAGAAACCCTAACCTTATTCTTCCTTTTAATTGAATGCCATGCCCAATTTTGATCTATGAAGCGCCCTGAGGTCGCCTGTGCTGTAACTTTTCCTTCCCCCGAACCTGACTGGGGTATATTGGCATTATGATCTGAATTAATTCCAGATTCATGAATACTAGCGTACCCGCTGCTAAGCTTGGTCCTTAACGCATAATTGGTTTTTGCAAACATATCAAGCTGCCTATCCAGAGATTGAACTGTAAAAATGTTAAATGTAGGTTCATTGTTCTGCCCTAATTTCTTAAAGCCAGTCGAAGCCTCTGCTAAGGAACTAAAGTTCTTTTCTTCAATCCCTCTTTCTTTTAGAGAAGATTCGGCCATGCTTTTCTCCTTCTGCTTAGCAATGAAACCCTTTAAGTGTTCATAATCTGATCGATACGATCTTTGGTCTGGTTCCCTACATTCCAACATTTTGTGCCCATATAACAAGCAATTGAAACAATAGCCAGTAAAAACCTTGGCATCTCTATGTTCCGAGCTAGTGTTCGCATGAAAGCCAGCCTCGAGGGAAGAAGATGGAAGCAAGATGCCCTGCTTTCTTGCCTCCTCTTTCTGATGGAAAAGGAGCCCTTTTCTAATCTGTCGCTGCTGCAGAAAAGACTTTCGCTGAATTCGTATTTTCTTCATATCTCGAGAAATCAAAATTAAATATACATTTACAAACCATTAATATACACTTAGTCTATCCCTTGTTCACTCACTAATTATTATTAAGAGGATAGGGAGTTTGTGAAGGGAGAGGTAGAGCAAATTCGATCACATGGCAGATAGGTCCCAATATGGGTAAGAGCCTTGAGGGATCCCACTTGAAGACTGTTTCATGCGCTCTTGGCACAACTTATCTACCATCCTTCTTAAGGTTAGTGATTAGAAGAGAAGTAAGAAATTAGAGCTTAAGTATGTATTATAAATAAATGATTATTCATCAATTTGATTTAAATGCATAATGATGTATGTTAATCATTGAGAATTGGTATTTTGCTAATAGGATACGCTAACATTGCCATTCCCAAGTACAATCCAAAATTCTAATTGAAAATTTTAAAGCAAATTAAGTAAGATCCTAATTAAGAACATTAAAAATACTATAAATTTAATCTAATATACTAATAATATTTAAACATAAATTCTCAATATATATAAAATTAAATTCAATAAAAAATTACATAAATTATATGTTTCAAGAAAATACAAAAATTACACACTAAACCTTTACACTACACTAAAGACAACAGGTCAAAGCGCGACAAAAGGGAATGAAGAAAATTGTGAATCAGATGCCTTTTCACTCTCCCTAGACGAACGAATGGATTTATTACAGCTGTAAATTGAACTTTGAAGGTCGCATTGCAAAGGGTATAGGGTTTCTGCAATATCTGCGGGCTCTGGTGTCTTCAAATGTAAGTGCTACCTGCATGATGGTACCAGGTTGTTTTCATGTTCATGTTGTTTTTCTTTCTCATTAAGACAGACAGTCTTATATTTCAGTTTTGAAAACGACTTCATTGATCGAAATGACCATGATTGCGAATAGAAAGGGCCCTATTAAACGTTTCCGTAATGAAATTAGTAAACATAGAAAACAATTAAGAGCATTTTTTTTGCAGACTGTTAATGGAAAAAACAAAGAAAAATCCCCAATTTTTTATTTTTACGATCTTCTGGGTGCGCAACCCCAAATATCTGCAAAAATAAACCGAATAGTTGGTATTCCAATTTTAATTTTTGTTTGTCAATCAACAAAATCCGAGAAAATCACACTGGCCTCCCTTAGCAAGTTTTTGTTAATCCATCCACAAGCTACTTGCGAAGAGGTCAAAATGTACTACTAAATTTCAAACAACACTTAATGTAAGATAATAAAAAATTTCCTTTGTACACTAAATCGGGAAGATTTTATATAGGTTGAAATGGTGTTTCGTTTGGACGACTTGTTGGTAACTAAATAGGCTATTTTGGTTTCTTAATTATTTCCTTGATAGTGTTACAAAAATTACAATAGTGGGAGAAAGTATTATGCTATAGATGATTTTCTCTTGCCTTTGAAAATGGCAGCTCCTCTGCATAATAGGGATTTTAGGGGCGATTGAGTATTTTGAATTCGAAGGCAAAAAGGGAGTACTCGGTAAAACGAAAAAAACACGGAAAGATAAAAGTGAAAAACCTAAAATGGAATAAACACAGAGAAACATTCAAATTACTAAAAACCCAATCAAGAAAATGAATGTATATATAAATAGAAGGTAATTCTCACATACACCATAAACACCATCCTCACTGTAAAAGATAAGAATGAAAAAAAATATTTTGTAATAATTTTAAGAATAATAAAACCTGCTAAAATGATAGAGACAAACTTCTACAAATATCAGAGTCTTCTTTTTTCGACTTATAAATGCTAAAGGAATCCTACACAGTTACAAAACAGACCAATATGCAAAGAAATGACTAACTTTTGATAGTTCAGGCTTTTGAAATACATTTGAGAAGCATAAAATCTTTTAAAATAAATGACTTTCTGGTGTACTATTTCTGAACTTCTTAAAATTGACTTTATAAAATAATATCATATTGCAATGAATTTTATGAAACACGACTTTATTATCAATTCCAAGTCTTTAATAAAAGTAATGTTATAACATCATTCAGTATTTTAAAAATATTTGTTATCAATCAGACTCAAAGTCATCAACAATCACCCCTGTTGCCTTCTTCTCAGCATCCTCAGTGTCAAGCTTCTATAAAGCTGCATTATCTTGCAACCGTGACATTCTATGCAATCGCAGTTCTTATATCTATTTTCTCAAGCAATTCACTGGCTTCTGCAACATAGTTCATCATATGCTTTTCAACCATGTCGTTTTTCTTTGAGCATACACGTATTTCGAGTTTTCTCTCTTGTATATCCTGTTTGATCATTTACTAGTGCTTCATAAATTTAACTTGACAATTTTGGGCAAAAAATTTGATATAAATCTACTTTACTTGGAAAAGCTCAAAATCTGATTTGTAATATAGTTGCATGCATGAGCCTTAGAACACAATTCAATGAGCAAGTTTATCAGATGTAATTGCATTGGTAATGAGACAGGTATACTTATGAAAATGGATTACTCACATTTTATGCCAAGGGGCATGTTGAGGAACTTTCTCTTCCATTTATTACTACATGGCAGGATTGGTGTGGGCTCATCTAGAGCAACCATGTTGACAATCATGAGTAGGTGTCCCTTAGCATGTTCTTGGATCTTCCATCTGCCACACAGACTCTTTAATAGCTCACATTTATCCTTGGCCTAGTCTTCATTTATTCATCATAATAGACTATCAACATGAAAGAAATGGAAACCTCCTTATGATAAGTGTACAGAGCTTACCATCGGGGACGTTAGATTATTTCATGTCAAACAACTAACAACCAACCAAAGCATTGTGGAGAAAGCAAGATTGGTACAAACAGAAAATATGATGTGAATTTTGGTGCCAAAGAGGAGGTCTCTTGGGCTCAACTAATAACAGGGTTTTTAACATTAACTGCACATACGGATACCCACTGTTACAAGCTACTTTTGAACATATATAATTACTAGTTTTCTATATCTAAAGTATACATTAGGATCTGAATTAAAGAAGTTCGACAAATAGTTCATCACATGCTTTTCAACCATGTCTTTTTTCATTCAACATGCAAGTATTTTGACTTTTCTCTACTATTTATATCCTGTTTGATCATTCGCTATTGCTTCATAAATTTAACTTGACAATTTTGGGCAAATTTTTTGATATAAATCTACTTTACTTGGAAAAGCTCAAAATTAATTTGTGATATAGTTGCATGCATGAGCCTTAGAACACAATTCAATGGGCAAGTTTATCAGGTGTAATTGCATTGTTAACGAGACAGATATACATATGAAAATGGATTACTAACATTTATATGCCAAGGCGCATGTTGGGGCACTTTCTCTCCCATTTATTAATACATGGCAGGATTGGTGTGGGCTCATCTAGAGCAACCATGTTAACAATCATGAGTATGTGTCCCTTAGCATGTTCTTGGATCTTCCATCTGCCACATAGATCTTCCATCTGCCACATAGACAGTTTGATATCTCATGTTTATCCTTGGCCTATTCATCATTTATTCATCATTTGGCCTTTTGGGTCATTTTTATTAGTGACAATCTGTGCAATCTAATTAAACTCTTTGCTAAAATGTCCTCGAGTTTCTTTTGCCTTAAAGTTGGACACGCTGGATCTTGGTTGATATTTCAATCTTGTTAGAATGGCTTTCAATTGATATGCATATAAATAGCTAATCTTAGGAACATTTCTGAAATAAGAAAACAACATATCCATCTTTGTTCCCATTTGCAACAAATCTTCACCATGGCTAAGTAATCTGTTTAAGAGGATGAAGGGACTTCACCAACGGATACTTAATTGCAAATCATGTTTGAAGATAGAATTAGAGGAATGTAGTTGATCACAACAAAATCTTGGGCGTCCGATTCTACTAGATGTGCAAGTATACCTCTCTTATAGCCACAAACCTAGTCATGGTTGCTCCAATTAGACAGAGGAGATACCCATGAACCAACAAGTTCTCCACAGGCAATTATTCCATTTGCAATTTTTCTTTATTGTATTGGACTGCATCAGTCAGTCAATGTTTTGGTTGCTGTTACTTGTTAACCCACATACTGCTCATATGTCGCTTAATTAAATGCAGATTAGTGGAGGCCCCATTCTTTAATAAGCTTAGAGATTCACCAAGGATGTTGTAATATCTTCAATTTATTATATAAAAATAGTTATCACACTTTGATTATTGAGTTCCCGTGAGGTTGAGGTGAGACCTTACACTGAGTAAATATTATTGTTCACCACTTTTTAATCACCTAAATCTTGTGAGTCAATGTGAGAGCACATGGTAGATGACTAAATTTTTTTGTGTACAGTATAATCTATTTCAATAAATACAATACCTAGAAAGATGTAGGAGTTGACTACACAACTAATATAAATATGTTGAAGTTTGCTTCAATAAACAACTAACAAATATGATAAAGCTTTCTCCATAATGTAATGCTGCTTCAATTATTACTATAGTTACCAGGAGACTTGTCTCCTACCCATTGAGATGCATCTCGGAGACAGATACACATCTCCAGTACCAGAGATGTCCCCGGAAATGTCTCAATCCACAGGGTTCTTCCAGTCGCTGTCTCCTGCTGTCTCCAAAATCTCCCGACCAGAAATTGATGTCTCTCTCTAGAAAACTTTGGGCATAAGGTGTTATAAAAAACCTTGTTTCTTATCCTCTATCACCATCCTTGCAAAATCATTATTACTTATCTGTTAGCAATGATAATGATAGCCACTATTGTCTTCTGATCAATCTGCTCAATTGCCTCTTTAGAAAGACTCATCAATGATGTTCAGTTATTCACTTTTTTTGTAGTGTCTTGATTTACTAACCACTGTTATTTTATATAGTCACTAGAATAGTAATAAGAGATCTTTGTGTAACAATAATTCAATTGTTGGGAATAGTGGAAGCCACTGAGTATCTCCTGCCTTCTCAAATATCTTATAGGGACACATCCATGCAAACCTTCTCCACTATTAGAAGAACAATACAAAATTTCTCATAACTAGGCATCACATATCCTTTGGCATGTGTATCAGCATCAAACTATCAATATTTTTGAATTTTAATATGTAATGATAATCTAATATGAAATATGTAGTGTGAGTTTTGAAGTCTTTGACTCTTTGACACAATAACATTTGACATTTGTGTATTTAAACTTCGGAGTTAATGCTTTTGATATTAACTATCAAAGTTAATGTTAAATTTTACCACTGTTCTTGTCTTCAAAATTCTCTGTCATGATATTTTCTGGAAATTATTAAACTATATTAAAAAAAATGGCGTCTCCAAGTTGTTAGAAAGGTAAATTAATTATCCATGTGCAGTTGTCAGCACAGACCAACTACAGGTCCACCTCCAAAAGCAGTCTTATCCTCAACCTTATCTTATCTTATCTCCATCTAGCTGTTGTTCTTATCTTACCTTATCTCCATCTAGCTGTTGCACCTAACTTGGTGACTAGCATTCACAATGTATTGTTTATATATTGAAGGTAACATTAATACAATCTTAGAACTCATGTTTGAGTTTCTCCTCCGATCCATGTTTTAACATGGTATCAGAGCCGATGGTTATCCTAAGAGCCCATATTTGGGTTCCTCTCTGGAGGTGCAGGCGGAACCTAGCCAGACGAGTGCTGCTAAGGGTCGACTGCTAATGAATCTGCAGTCGGATCTGTCATTGGAGGCCAGTAAGGCTGGGTGCGTAAACAGTCTGGAATGACTGTGATTTAGCCGTGAGTTGGGCGCTTCACGGAGATGGATTTTCGTGAGCTGCTGGTCCAATAGCAGGCTGCTGGTCCAATAGCAGAGAGAAGGGACAACAAACTGAGTCTTAGCCAAAGACTTCGAAGTCCGCGAGTTGCAGAAGGAGTTTCTGTGCCTATTTTTAAAGAAGTAAAAAAAAAGAGCTGGCCCAAGTCGGTTCACATAAGCATCTAATGTGACATTGCTGGCAGTTCCAATATAAAGATAAGAGATGCCAAGAAACATGTCAGTGTTCTGGCTTTTCTTAAGCATCACCATCAAAGAGGTGGAGTAGGTGCAAGAAAAAAAACTAAAGGAGATCGCAGAAATAGGGTTGATTGGAACATTGCAGTCTATTGGGGCGCTTGGCGAAAGAGCTAGAGGTGGAGGAAGATGTAGAGGAATATATGTTCGTGAGAGAAGTGGTGGAGTGCTACCACTCGCACAGCGTGGCGGAGAACCGGTGCTGTTCAATGGCGGTGCAGAGGATCACAGCGCCTGTGGTGGATGTTTGGTCTGTTGTGTGCCCTCTACGTTGTCCTCTGCCGCATTCATATAGACACAGAAATCGCATTTTCAGCATGCGCGTTATCAGAAAGCATGTTATCAGCATGCGCAAGATCCAAAGGCAGCCAATGAGAAGCGTAAGTGGGAGGATTGGGAGCTCCTATATATTGCGCTCCAAAGCTTAGACAGTGCAACATTTTCCTTGGGGGGCCCGCATTCCTTTCTTCCTGTCGGCCATTCTCACACTTGAAGCGGTGGATCGGTGGATCAGTGAGTGTGCAGTGGTTGCACATGACCGAAATTTCTTTTATTTTATTCTGATTGGCATTTTTTTTTCAGTGGGTCCCTATCTCTTCATTATCCATGATCGCACATGGGTAGAGAATTAAAAATGTGCTGGTGTCTTTATTGGAGAATTTAATGATTGTAGTGTTAGGATCGGAGATGTGGAGATCTGCAAATGTTTGAGTAGTTCTAGAAGATTCAACCGTTGCTGGAGAAAGTAATTCAAGGAAAAGAGCATTCTGTTCTGTTTCTGAATTTGTGCAAACAATGTATGAGGACGACGAAGCCCACAAAAGCTAGGAACTTGAGCACTAGTAGTGTGTCTCAATGGGAGAATGTTTATTGTATCTGAGTTATTGTAGGGGGCGCATGATCGGTTGTACCCGACACTCCAAAGTATTTTATCTTATCATATTGATGAACCATGTAGGTGAAAATGATTCCTATAGAACTAGCGAGTACAGCGGCTGGGTACCCATGTATCTCGGTAGATGGATCACTTTTTATATGGACTCAATGATTGATGCAGGTACAGAAGAAGCACAAAAATCAGTGAAGAAAGCTCAGAGTGACGATCAAGAAGTGTGTGCATTATAGGTCAGTTTCCCCATCATGTGAGGTTAGTGGTAATCGAAAACCATTTGTGAAGGTTTCTGGTCAGCAGTAGCCACTTGTATGTGAGGTTCGTGGTTAGCCAAAACCACTCAAGCATAGAGTTTGTGGTCAGCAGTAATCACTAGTATGTACAGTTCGTGGTTAGCCGAAACCACTCAAGTGCAAAGTTTATGGTGAACTATAAACCATTTGTGTGAAGAGTTTGTGGTAAGCTAGAAACCATTTGAGAAGCATATTGGTTAGGGATAAACTGCAAAATCCCAAGGTGATTATGATGAGGGAAAGTCAGAAAATGAAACAACGCACTAAAGTCTAGTTAAACAGAACTTGTATAGGTATTGTAAATGGGTACCTAACAAGGCTATAAGCCAGGACCCATTGCTTCTAGATTATGGGGGGATTTCTAAGACAATAGATAATTAATTTATGGGGGATGTTAGAAAGGTAAATTAATTATCCATGTGCAGTTGTCAGCACAGACCAACTACAGGTCCACCTCCAAAAGCAGTCTTATCCTCAACCTTATCTTATCTTATCTCCATCTAGCTGTTGTTCTTATCTTACCTTATCTCCATCTAGCTGTTGCACCTAACTTGGTGACTAGCATTCACAATGTATTGTTTATATATTGAAGGTAATATTAATACAATCTTAGAACTCATGTTTGAGTTTCTTCTCCGATCCATGTTTATAAACTTCAAAGTTAATGCTTTTGATGTTAACTATCAAAGTTAATGTTAAATTTTACCACTGTTCTTGTCTTCAAAATTCTCTGTCATGATATTTTCTGGAAATTATTAAATTATATTAAAAAAAATGGCGTCTCCAAGTATCCCTGTCTCTCATTTTTGAAAATTAGCCTTACCGATACAGGTACTAGTCTCTAGAGTCTCTAAGTACCTCCACATCTTGGTAACCTTGATTGTTACAAATACAAAATATATGATTCCACGTTACACTGAAAATACCAAAAATATGAGTTGGAATCCAAATAAATCTTTGGAGTACAAATGCAACTTTTGTGTGAGATTGGTCTCAAGAAATCAAAGGGTTTTCGTCATTTGATCTCCAAAATCTAATGGTTTTGTCCTTGAATAATTAAAAGGGATCATTACAGAGGTTCCTCTCCCTGACTAAATGTTTATGAAATTATGAGATATAATCACAAAGGGTAATTTGTATTTTATTCAATAATAAGATCACACATGCTATTGTGTATTTTTAAATATTTTTCAATCATATGGGCTATTTTTATTCTAAGAATCTAAAATACTTTACACATTTTTCTGTATGTGACAGATTCCTCAGAAGCTTTCTTTCATTAAAAGCTCCTTTGTGCACCTTTTGTAATATTGAAATACAAATAATATAATGATTTTACGTGTAGTTTAAACAATTTCTTGTGTTCTTTCTGATGATGCAATTGTTCTTGTATTAACTTGTATTACAGCTTAGCAAGTTTGGCTTACATTTCTTGTATATTTCTATTTTTAGAAGCTTTAGAAGTCTTCTTTCTATAAAAGTTTCTTTGTACATCCATTGCAATATTTATATACAGATAACACAAATAAGTACACGTGTAGTTGCAACATACTTTTGTTCTTTCCAATGTTGCATTCTTTGCTCGTATAAGCCTGTATCAGTGCTTAGCAAGTATAGCCTCTAACCATGGTCACCTCAAGGGTTTACATTTGGAACCCTTACTGAATATTCCAACATGAAATTTCTTGCAATCAAGACCATAGATCCAGTCTTCTTGGGGGTTTTCATACTCTCCACTAGATCTATGCACTTAAAACAACTTTTAGATCTGGGGAGCCACTCCTCTAATTTAGCACCACAACCACTTCCTACTCAGTAACCACTTCCTGCAGTTTTGCCCCTTTTGCTTCCTCCATTCTTGTAGCATGCCTAGACGACTCTCCTAGTGAATACTGTGGTTTTGATGTGTCTATGCAGGTATGGGAAAGGGTTTTGTAGCATTGTTGGCCAAGGTCTGAGGGGCAAGTCATGGGTTGTAAAAGCCTTTTCCCTTTTTTTGACATTATAATCTCTAGTAATGACGTGTCAAATTGCCTGATGGCAGTCCTGCAACTTGAACATACTGTTAGTCGTATGTTCTTTCTCAAGCTTTACACTATTTTTTTCGTAATGATTATCTATTTAATAGCAAAGATCTCTCTGGGGAATAACTAGGCAAGTCAAATGGTAAATGTTTATCCATTCAATTGGAAAAAAGATGATTTTGTTTTTAAGAAAATCTAGAACTGCAGCAGAAATTAAAAAACCCAGATACCCTATATTTTTTGGACCAAACTATTGTGGAAAATCACAAATTTTCCAATCTTAATTTTTCCAGATTTAGTCACAATTTAATCGTGCTTTTTAGCTGTCAAAGTGTGTTGACTCGTTTTAAAAAACTCACGATCAAACCTGCCCAAGTGACGATTTATTGTGATCAAATCTCACTCCCTGCAATTATGAGATTCTATATATTAACATATGAAAATGTTTTTTTTTCTATTTTGTTGTCTGTGTGCTTCATAATGTCTTAGTTTAAAATTATCTCTAATATTACTATCACAAACAAAACAAGCTAAGTGATTCTTTTTCTAAAAGAATTTAGGATGCTGCAACATTGGTAAATAGTATATCAGGTCCCAAAATCACACTTCCATAATCCTAGAACATTTCTCACCACAATGACCAGGGATTTGTCATCGAGAAGGTAAGAAAGGGGGTTCATCAGTAGATTATGGATGGTTGAAAGCCTATGACAAGGGTGGGCTGTCTCTCCTACGCTTTGAGCTCAGTTTAAACTCATAGGGTTTTTGAGCTCAGTTTAAACTAAGAGTGTTCCTAGATGTATCCTTGTTAGCTTTTATCAAGTACATTATAACAGAACTATGAGAGACAACTTTACCTAGATGCACACTTGATCCCTATTATCTGTCACTAAGTCAGATGTAATTAGCTGCTCATAACTTCTTATATGGCTGAGCACCTTGCACATGCTCTTGTAGGCAACAACAGTATTATTATGCCTTGAGATTATTTCATTCATCTTTCATACGTAGCAGCAAGGTGTAGACATATTGGATATAATTCTATGATGATTTCATAGTTCAGGTGTAATGTCCCCAAATTTTTATAAAGTGACTTAATTAAATTAGTTAATTAAGTTTTTCAAAAAATTAATTTTATTATAAAAGGGATGACTTTAATTGATTAATTTAACTACAAAATAAAGTGAAAATAATAAAATAATGAAATAAGGTACTTTATTAAATGAAGTTCTCCAGTTGTGACAAATATTTAATGAGGCCTTGCAAAAATTTAATGTGGCCTAATCTTCTAGATTGGTTGGAGTTGGCTTGCTGGGCTATAGTAAGCATGCTTTGTAGATTTGATGTGATGAATTAATGATGATTTATGTGAAGTTGAGGACATAAACCTTCAGTAGATCAACAAGGGTTGGATGAAAACCTGACTCTTTCTAAGGGTGGTTTTGTGACGGAGTTCACAATTGGGCCTATTTGTGAAGTCTCTATTGGAGACAAATTTTCAGGGGTTAAGGGTTTGATTCAGAAATAAAGGTTTTGATAGCCTTCAACAATGTGCTTTGTTTTCATATTTCTGAGCATTTTTGAGGACAGCAATAGAAAGGACAAGTTTATTAGACCTAGCGTTGCTTTATTGGGAGTTTGACAAGGTGAATTAGGGTTTGAAATCATTTCTAAGGGCAACTAGTGTTTGAGAATAATTTCTGAGGTATGTTGTACCTAAATCTGCATACTTTATTCTTCTTTATCTCAGAAATATGAGAGAAAAATCATTGCGTTCATTTTTGGAATTTCTGGGTGAAAACAAAGGAATTTCTTGTACCTTTTCTAGGGTCGGTATTACTCAGAAATTTATTTCTTTTAGCAGAAAAATCAGTCTTATAATCTGACTGTAAATTTGGGTTTACTGTAAAAATTTTCTAAGCAAATATAGTTTTGAATTTTTTTATGCTCTAGTTCTAGATTTATTGGTTTTTTTCTAGTATCCCTATTCGGGAATAATACAGTGTTATCAGAGCCGTGCATCTTGCCAGCCTGAGTGGTTAACAGGAAAAGAATCATTTTCAGGTTGCTTCTGATAAGTGGCCAACACTTATCCATATAAGTTTCAGCAGATTGTTGGTTTATTTTCAAAGATGAATACAAATTAGGAACTCATGACAGAATTTTTGAAAGCTTTTCAATGATCTCAAAAGAATCTAACAAAGTTGTTAGAGCATCCCAAGTTGTTGAATTCCTATTTATCGGTTGAAAAGTCATCATTTAAGGAAAAGGAGAAGTCAGAGAAGATCATTAAGCAAAAAGCAATATTAGTTGACTCTCATCAAAATCTATTAAATTTGCAAAGAAAGTGAGTTGGACATTGACTTTGACTGCCAGCCCACCTTGGTTCAACTGGGGTCTGGCCAAGTTCGCCCGGGTCCGAATGGTGGCAGGCCTGGTTTGAACTAGGAGCCATCCAGTCGGACCCTGACCGGACCCACAGGTGGACCAGACTAGGACCACAAACCGGTTCAAACCTCGCCTGATCCGGAGGGCTAGGGGGGCGAACCAGGTAACTTAGGAATTCCATAGCAACAACTTTGGCTACAAATTCAGATCAATCTAGTGAAGTCTATAAAAGTAATGGCTCCTTTGATGACAACATTAGAAGGTATGACAAAATTTCTGATTTTGAGTTGTCTACTAATAGTAATTCATCATTTTTGCAAAAGTCTAACATTTATGAGAAAGATTGGAAAAATCAATTAATCATGACAGCTATGAACAATTATGATATGACCAAATGGGCAGCCTTATCAGTTGATTTTCTAAGGTGTGGATATGATATTGTTGCAAGAGATTTCTTATGCATGTCATTTCATATTGAGTTTCCTATTTCTTATGCATCTATAGCGGGCAACTTTGAGTATGTGAGATGGATGAGTATGCAAAAACTCATTAAGTATGCAGCATATTGTTGATCAGTTTTCAGTTTATATTACGAGTAAAGAGTTGTGGAATTGTGATAAGACATTGTTGATAGGAGAAGGGTTAAGAAACAATCATCACTTTCTCATGAGGAGACATGATAGTTTCAAAATTTGAGAGCCATTTATTAGCACGGTAGTGGGAATGCTTCAGAAAGATAGAGTTGCAAGTTTGAGTAATGATGATTGCATCAGAGCGAAGCAACCGAATTATATAGTTTTGTCCATGAGGCTAATTTGGGATCTTGGTGGCGCAACAACTAATTGCTCGAGGATAGGCAGTTTTGGGCAGTGAGGACTGTAATATCCCCAGATTTTTATAAAATGACTTAATTAAATTAGTTAATTAAACTTGTCTAAAAAATTAATGTTATTATAAAAGCGATGACTTCAATTGATTAATTTAATTATAAAATAAAGTGAAAGTAATAAAATAAGTCACTTTATTAAATAAAGCATAGTTTTTGAACTCTGTGAGATACTTTCTGAGTTGTCGAGTACTTTGGGATGACTTCAATTGATTAATTTAATTATAAAATACAGTGAAAGTAATAAAATGTGTCACTTTATCAAATAAAGCATAGTTTGTGAACTCTGTGAGATACTCTCTGAGTTGTCGGGTACTTTGTATTTTTTTTGCTAGGTGAGTTATCACAAGTTTAACTCTCGTGATTTTATAGACACAAAAAAACAATGGGTATAAATATCAATGTAGGTAAAGTGCTGGTTAAAATGTGTATTTCATGTGTTGAGTTTGTTATAAAACCATGCATTTTCTCTTTTGAGATGTCAATTATTAATTTAATATGTTTTGTAATTGATTTTAAAAAAATATGTTTATTTAAGATATTTTAATTTGACGTACTTTCTAATTTGCTGAGTTTTTGTCGAGTATTTGCCAAGTTGAAAATTTTGGGCTTGCCGAGTACTCTCTGAGTGTGAGTCTGTGAATTATGGAATAAAGTTCTCCAGTTGTGACTTTAATGTGGCCTTGCAAAAATTAAATGCGGCCTTATCTTCTGGATCGGGGTTGGAGTTCTTTGCAAGGAGGCTTGCTGGGATATAGTAAGCATGCTTTATGGATTTAAATTTCAATGTAATGAATTTGTGTGATGATTTATGTGAAGCTGAGGACAGAAATCTTTAGTAGATCAACAAGGGTTGGATGAAAACTTGATTCTTTGTAAGGGTGGATTCACGATGGAGTTCACAATTGGGCCAAATTTGTGAAGTCTCCATTGGAGACAAATTTGCATGAATTAAGGGTTTGATTCAGAAATAAAGGTTTTGATAGCCTTCAACAATGTGCTTTGCTTTCACATTTCTGAGCATCATTTGGGACGACAACAGAAAGGACAAGTTTATTAGACCTAGTTTGACAAGGTCAGCTAGGGTTTGAAGTCTTTTCTAAGGACAGCTAGTGTTTGAGAATAATTTCCGAGGTATTTTGTACCTAAATCTGCATACTTTATTCTTCTTTATCTCATAAATATAAGAGAAAAATCATTGTGTTCATTTTTGGAATTTTTGGGCTGAACTAGAAGAATTTCCTTTTCTTTTCCTAGGGTCGATATTACCCAGACATTTATTCTCTTAGCAGAAAAATCAGTCTTCTAATCTGATTATTAATGTGGGTTTATTGTAAAACTTTTATAAGCAAATATAGTTTCAGATTTTTTTGTGCCCTAGTTCTAGAAATATTGTATTTTTCCTAATATCCCCATTTGGGGATATTACATCAGGCTTGCTTGAGAGTATTCCCTGGTTTGCTTTACTGAATCATAAACAACATGTATATCTAAATTACTTGTACTCTATTCCCACGGCTAACATGATAGAGGGTGATTTTAATGGAAGTTGTTTGATCTTTCACCAATGTGGACCAGTGCCTACTCCATTGGGCAACATAGTCATAAACAACAAAGATGAATGAGATGCAGCAAGTATCAATATAAATAGATTCTCATTTATATGATAATCAAATATTATATGAATATCCATGTGATGGAGATACTTAATAATACATCTCAAAATTACAACCCCCCATATGCAATAGTCTGATGATTATAAAGCATTTGTAATACTTTAGATGCTGTCACACATCATCAAACCTCTATAATCACACTTGCAAATGTAGTGAGAGAAGTACAAGTATGACCATACACTTCTCTGAATTACAAATTGCTATTGAGACACCTAGAGCATGTTGGTCTGTAGTTTTGTACGCTTCCTACTCATTACCAAATGCATTCCTTCATTTCTAGCTTAGACCTTCGGTGTTTGATGACCTAAATTCTGTTGTATACATTTCATGCCTAGAAAATTGCTTAGCTATCAACCCCTACAAATGAACTCAAAGCTTGTATTTATAATACTTCTAGCAAATACACCCAAAAATAGCTGCAAGGAAAAGGACACCATGGTAGTTGGAAAAATGTGGCAACAATTTTAATTGTGAAATTTACTACTATGGATGAATCTCGCCCAAAATTTGAGGGCTTAGATTGTGCAAGAACAACTTGTTAGGTGAAGGCCATCAACTATATATATGGCGTCCATTGGGTATGAGAGGCATATTGGAAGAGATTGACATGTAAAACTTTGTGATACACCTTTCCCGCGTTTTGCTGCAATTTAAAATTCATTACATTTTGTCCTTAATCTTTTATGTTTGAACTTTTCATTAGTTGTGAACTAAATCACACATTCACAACAGTTGTGAACTGCGAACTTTGTGAAACTTGGAACTAGCTCATTTTCTACTTCCTTACTTTTCTCCCGTCGTGTGCCCGTGCTTGTCGTCAAGCTTGCATCCTCGCTCCTCCATCATTGTTGTGCTTGCCTGTGTTTGTTGTCGTTTGCTCTCCGTTCGTTGCTTGCCTTTGCTTATCCGTCGAGCCTCTATGTCTGTTGTTGTTGAGCCTCTACCCTAACCTTTGTGCTCGTCGACGCTAGTTTTTTGTTTGTCAGTTGGCTTGCGCCCATCAACAATATTTTTTGTTCGTTGCTTGGCCTTTGGTCTTGGGTTTCTTTCTTCCTTTCGTGTTTGGCCTCTGCGTTTGTGTTTGTGGTTGCCTTCTTGGTTTTGGTTTTTGTGTGTATGCTTGGTCTTGGATGGACGATGTGCTTCTACGTGTTCATGCTTGGTTTGTGCTTGCTTGTCTGTAGGCTTCCTTGCCTCCTTCCTTGTTTCTCCTGTTCATTCTATTACTCCTCTCGAGCCTGCTCCTGCGTCTTCTCTGGTTTGAATGTTTTCTCTTCTTTTGTCTGTGTGATCCAGTCGCCTCTCTGGTTTGAGCGTTCGCTTGTTCTCACTGGTCTCTTATTCTTGCTTCATCTTCTCTGCTGTGTGGCTCCTGTTGCACTCGATGGACTCTCCAGGCGGTCCCCTCCTTCTGTGCTTTACTCCCCTTTAAACTTACCAGTGCAAACCATTTGGAGACGGTGCTATACAAGACATGCTCGACTATATGACTAAACTGGATTTAGAAAACCAGTCCTTGAAAGGATTATTGGAAGAGTTTTCTAACAGGGTTTCCTCTTTAACAGAGGAAAATACTAAACTTTGCAAGCTTCTTAATGCGAGCATGGTACAGGTTACTGAGACAGACACGAATATCTCAGAAATCAAAACCAAACAGTCTGAGATCATCACTTTACATGACTCCCTTATGCATGAGATTGAAAAATAGATCAAATCCTGGGCTAATTTTTGTGGCAACAATAATAATAGTACTCCTATGGATGGGATCAAAGAGTTGGTTCAGTCCAAGCTCGTTGAAGAGTGTACAAGGAGATCTTGTGAACTTAACCTTAAGGTACAGGGTCTCCCTCTGATTTTTGCAGAGGTCATGGTGGGTGGTTCATCTTTCCTTGGCGACTACCTTGGTCTCAGCGGCATCCTTCTAGACAAAGCATGGGCTGGTTATAATTCCATCCTTTTTCTTCGCTTCCAGTCTGTTGCAGACCACATTTGTGCCCTCAAAGCTAGACATAAGCTTTTTCCATTGCCCACGAAGGTCTATCTAGATGAAGACCTCACAAAGACAGAGGTGGCTGAACTAAAGCACTTGAGGGAACTCATTGCAGCAGCTAGATGTAATGGCAAATGGGTTATCATTCGGAATCTCAAGGTTGTTATCAGGGACTCTTTCCCCCCGGGTGGGAATCCACACACCCCACAATGGCCAATTGACGCTCTGGCCACCTTCGAGTGGTTGGTAAGAGGTCGATTGTTGGGGGTGTTTTGGAGAATCATGCTTTACAGCTTAGATGTTGGAATCGCAATGGTTTGGTTTGGTTTTCACCCGATCTTCTTTAGGATGCTTTGGATTCCTCGGATATGCTCTTCCTCACTGAGACACATTAGGGTCTTGTACGCCCTCTTCCCACTATTGCTGGTTTTCACTGGACGTCAGCTTTCAAGAATGAGACTAGGAGTTTGGATGGGGTCCATGGGTTTGGTGGGGTTGCCCGCCTGCTAGTGGTCGACTTTGTGGCATGATTTTAGTTGTCCTTTCAGATGCCTTTGCTAGATTCATGTGGGTTTGGTTATGTTGCACGACCTCTTGTGTCAGAGATATCTTTTTTGGAGTTTGCTACTTTCCACCAACGTCTTCCCCCTTATGCTATCCACAGTGGCCCTGACGGGGATCCCTTCTTTGACCTTTATGACATCGCCTAGTTCTCTACGATTGGGGAAGTTCTCCACCTTGGGGACTTCAATGGTGGGACTCAAATTGTGCAAACTCCCCTTCATAACTAGGCGGTTGACTCTCTATGTATTGAGGATTTGGATCTAGCTTATATGGGGCTCCACAGGTTATTCAAGGAATCGGTTGGTCCCCTAACCAAATATGATAGACATCTTTTGCAACTTAGCGAGTCTTTGGACTTGGTGGTACTTAATGGGTTATCTTGTTTTCCTAGATCATACCTCTTCACGTGCAGGCCTCATGGTGGTGGTGCTAGCGTGGTGGATTACACTCTCTTTAGGCAGTCCTTAATCCCTCCTGTCAGCCACTTCTCCGTTATCCCCTCTCTCTTGTCGTCTATTCTCTACTTTGTCTCTCTGTCCCTTGCACCCCGTCACTACCCACCCCCTCTCCCCCCTTGCCCCCCGACCCTTCCTCCTCCCACAATAGTTCGCTTTGACGACAATGTTCCTGACATCTTTGTCCGCCATCTTAGACAACTTCTCCCCTTGCTCCCCTCTTCTCCACCTTGGGGCGCATCGCCACCAAGTTCTCCCGCTTGTCTACACCCATTTGGAAAGCCGACTTGTCTTCCTTCCCTCATTTCTCCAACCCCCAGCTCCCCCTGCCCATGCCTAAGAATCCATGCCCTATGAACAAATGGTACCCCGAAGATTGTAAGGCCTCTCATCGATCCCTGCGGTCAACCTTCTTGGTCCACCACCCTTCCTACGCCTCCCTAAAGGCCTCCTACTGCCATCTCCTTCGCTATAAGAAACGCCTTTTCATTTCCCAGCGCAGACATACCCTTTAGGCCTACCCTTTTCCCCACCATTCCCACCTTCCCTCCGAGCTTGACCATAGTTTACTGGTCTCCCATACCTCTGTGCTCTATGATGTTCCCAGTCAGCACCCTTTTCAGGTAACACCCCCCCTCATTGTCACCTTTTCACGTACACCACCATTAGTGAGGCAGTCAGATCTATGAACTCTAGTAGGGCGGCTGATGAGGAAGCTTTCCAGGCCAAGTTCTTCAAACAAGACTTCATGATTCTGGGGTCCTATTTAGTTGATCTCTTCAACCATGTTGTTTGCATTGGTTTCCCTTCGCCTTGGTCGCATCACATCATCCATTTGATCCACAAGGCGAGTCTTGCTTCAAACCTCAATAATTACAAGACCATCATGGTTGGGCACACCTTCAAATTGTACGCCACGACTCTCCATATCCTTTTTTCGAGAGAGTTGGATCACCGTCACATCTGTGCAAGGGCCAGATTGAATTCAGACCTAACTATTAGACTATGGATAATATCTTGGCTCTTCAGGGCATTATCGAGGAGGCACGCCATCACTCCTCGAAGGTGCATTGTTGCTTTGTGGACTTCTGCAAAGCCTTTGACTCTGTCCTAAGGAAGACCCTTTTTCAGAGGCTTCAGTATGTTGGTATTTCAAAGACTCTTCTAGTACCTATCATGAAACTCTACGAAATAGTTTTGGGCAGTCTCAAGACCCCTTATGGCTTCTCCGACTTCATTATGAGTACTATTGGGGTTAAGTAGGGCTGTCCCTTGTTGCCTACTCTATTCGGTATCTACATTGACAAGCTAGAGAGGTATCTTTAGGACCATACTCTTCCAGGGGATAGTTGCCTTCACCAGGTTTTGATCTCTATTTTGCCTTTTGTGGATGATGTTGTTCTTTTGGCCTTCTCTCCGGAGGGTTTGCAGAGATAGCTAGATGGTCTTGCATCCTTTTGCAAGTTGTGACACTTCACAATTAATTTGGGGAAGACCAAGGTGATGGTCTTCAATGCACTTAAGACTTCTCACCTCCATTTCTTTTTCAGAGGTCTGGAGGTGGAGATCTTTTCCTCATACACATACCTAGGTGTCAAGTTCTCCGCCCCTTGCTTTGCCATGAGATGTGCTCTTCATCCGCGGATAGATAAGGGGTATGGTTCGTTGGCCCTCCTTGAGTAACAGTGTTTTTGGCACCACTTCTAGGACACTGTCCAAGTTGACACTTTTGGATACAGTTATCAGATCTATTGTTCTCTATGGTTTGGTGGTGTGGGGTCCTTCATTGCTGGATTCTGATTGGGCTTCTGCCGAGAGGGTTTAGGTTCTCCTCCTTCGGTGCATCATCCGGTGCAGGCAATCCATCCTGCACATCATTATTCTTGTAGAGTTTGGGGCTTGTCCCTTCAGGCTAGAGGTCTTCTTTGATTTGGTTTGGTACCCTCATCGCCTTTGGGGCTTTGCGGATTTAGGGGATGGGCGTCACAGATATCCTTACCTTGCCTTTTGCTCATCGGAATCTATTGCTGCTTCCGCTTGTCAGGCTCATGGGTGGTTCGTTGAGACTTCGGCCCTTCTTGCGTCCATTGGGATTGAGATGGATTGCCTCCCTCCCTTTTAGAATTCTCTTGATGCCCCCCCCATCTTCTTCCTCCCCTCCAGGAGCTGACTAGCTACATCAGAGATGACATATACAAGCAGTTCATTCACACTATTTGGGTCAATCCCCACGAGCTAAGTAGCCGATCCTAGTTCTCGTTCAGATTTGAGTTCGGGGATTCGGCAAAATTTTTTGGGGCCGTATCCCGGTCCCGCGGGTATATATGTAGATATTTTCGATATATATATATATATATATATATATATATATATATATATATGTATATGTATGTATGTATGTAGGTATGTATATTCATAGATTCCATACATGTAACATGTCAATGTCATTTATCATTAGTTCAAAACTTCAAAGTTCAAACATATAATGATAATGATAAGTTAGAAGCGCAATTCTCATAAAATGATAAATCCATAATTGTCAATATATGATTATATCATATTCATACTTTGCAAAAGTCTCAAAATGTCATTACATGCTGAAAATTTAAATCAGAAGCCATAATTCAATGTTTCATATTTAAAAATTAAAACAGTACACTTAATATCCAATTTCATATTCTTCTTCATCATCTTCATCATAATCAAGGTGAACATTTGGTTCCTCTTCAACTTCATTTGAACCAATAGCTGTGGCGCTTGCCATGTCATGTGAAACAATTGCCTCTTGATCATATATAGAGATATCAGCAAGTTGTGCAACCGTGGCCTCTAAATCAGAACACTCAGGGACTAGATCCCAATTCTTTGTCACACCCTCATTGCAGTCCTTTTTCTTATGTGACAATAGGCAAAGGTTGTAGTGTATGAAGACCAAATCCTCTTCTTTTTTGGAACCCAAGCGATTGCACTTAACCGAGTGGATGGAGTATGTACTCCAATAACGCTTAGCTGAAGAAGAACTTGCAACTTGTTTGAGTTAGAAAACAACATTTACTTTAGTATTTAATTTCAATATGATAGCATCATGATTAAATGAAATTTCAAAATTGAAGAACGATTTTAAAAAAAAGATACATACTTGGGAGAGAAGTCTAATTGCAAGAGGCTGCAAGAAAATGAAGCATTGACCATGTGCATACCACCATTCATCAACATACATCCTATATTGAGAATGAAGAGCAGAAACGTCATGATATTTGGTAGATGCAAATTGGGCAAACTCTGTGAGGACAATGTTTCGAGTTTCATCATCATCACGATACATCTTTGAAAATGCAGCCTTGTAACCAGCAACAACCTCTGCGTCTCTATATGGTGCCACCCTGTTTGGTTGTGAAACCATCTCTTGGCTATAAAACCTTGGCGACAAAGCATACATGCCAAGAGATGTAAGGGGGTGGTCATCTTGTTCCAACAGTCAACAATAATTTTTTCCACTTCTTTAAAAAAAGTATCATTATGTTCCTTGCCCACTATTATTGTTTTTATGTGCTCCACCATGGTGTCCATGCCATCATAAATTTCACCCAAACATGGGTGATCAGTATCAACAAATCTAATCATGCTCATGATGGGCTCGGTCAATTCCAAAACATGTTCCGCACACTCCCAGCATTCATCATCAAGGATCAATGCTTTTACCTTTTGGGCTTTTTCTGTGTTTGATTGCCTCCATACACCCCACAAAGTGTTGATAACCATAGCACTCAAGGCCTCTCACACCTTCACAAGTTGTCTTAAGATGATTGTGTGCGATGCAAATCATGTTTCAACAACCTATGATGGCATAAAAGTTAAAATATACATGTCATATCAAGTTCATCTATAAAATTTTAAACTAAAAAATAAAATATAAAAACAAAATTAAATTACCTTCAACAACTCCAATGAAGAGAAGGTCTTGAATATGGCTTGTGTCATGTGATGATTAGTCACAAACATTTGTATCTCCTCAGCCTATGTTTAAATTGAGTGAATGGACTGTACACGGTGTCCACAAAATGTGATTATATGTGGCCTCTACTATAGCCCCAACTGCCCTACAATTTTTAGCATTGTCCGCTATGGCTTGGACAACATTTGCAACCCCAACCATCTCAATTGATTCCATGAGGATATTGGCAATGAAACTTGCATCTTTCACTTGACCCTCATAATCCATTGCCTTCAAGAACATCGCCCCTTTAGGTGACACTGCTATAACATTGATCAAAGGCCTATTCTTGCAATCTTTCGATCCATTAGAAATGGACACACCTATTTCCACCCATGTATCCTTGATCGTTCTTCAATTGTGTCTCTACCAAGGCTTTCTCCCTCGACAGTAAGGTGGTTCACACTTTTTCATACCTAGGACTAAAATAATCAGTAGGTCCCTTGCAAAGGGTAGTCACCATATCCCGCTAGTAAGGTGATCTAACAAGGTTGAATGGAAGTCTATTCACATATAAGCAACGACCAATATTTTCATCAGAAGGATCTCTCATTTCATTTTTGAAGGCCACATCCAATGGATCTCTTTTCCATGTAACATTTTCTGGCTCAAAAGGTGGTGGCGTTGGCAAGAAAGGATGTGGGCTAACAAATTTTACCAAGCCACTAGGAGGTCTTCTCAAGGTTGTCTGGGCATGGGATGGAGCAATCACTGTCTTTCCTTTGTTGGCTCTCCTATCAACTTGTTCTCTAGAATATTGCAAGATTAAATGAGTTGGCAGCTTGTTGCCATCTGCCCCCTTACAAGGTTTCATTCCTTTTCTAGCGCTAGGAATGAAGTCAGGTTTCACTCAATAACATGAGCTAGAATACTCTACTTTGCAATGGTTACACCGCCAAATAAAAGATCCACCACTAGGCACTGCCCTGATCATTGTTGTGTAATGCCAAAGTGGTGAACTTGCATCAATTTTAAAAGGGTTTGCCCCAGCAACTGAACTAGAACTCCCACTTCCACTTCCAGCCATTCTAACTAACTTTGAATAATGAACATAAATGGAAAAAGAAAACACAACACATTACTGCAAAAAAATTAATTGAAAAAAAAATCGGCATTATAACCCCTTAATATGCATACAATATATAAAAAAAAGTATTTAAAACTTATTAAAAAACTTAAATTTTTTTAAAAAATCTTGAAAAATTCATTAAAAACTTGAACAAAATGAAGATTCACTTACCTTTGTCCACTAAATCTGCCTTCCCCAACGATTCCTAAGTCTTTGATGTGGGTCTTAGTCCTCCAGAGCGTTCACGTTCGAAGAAAAATGCTACAACTGTAGAACAAAACCAAAATGGTGAAAAATGCTTGAGAGATGAATGAACGACCATCAAATGACTTTAGGCAACCTTTATTTGGTCGAATTAGGGTTTAGATGAGTCATTTTAGGGTTTAGTTTCACTTTAATTGTAAAAAAGAAGTCAAAATGGGCCCTCGTTTTCCTTGTCCAGACATTCGGATTCCTGCGGATCCTCCAAGATTCTACCCAGATCCTGGTAGGATTCCGGACTGGAATTCGGATTCTCTATGGATCCCACAGAGAATCCGGATTCTATTTCGAAATCTTGCTGGGATCCAAGCGGAATCCAGGAAGGATCCAGATCTGTATCACACCGGAACGAGGATACGAGGCTTTTCAGAGGGATCCGGTATCATAGCTCACAGGGGTCTTCGCCCTAAGATGGCCTTTTACGTGGAGAAATTTTTGGAGCTGAAGGACTAATTCATTGTCTGTCCTTCCTACTTATCCCACCACTGGTCTCATTCCCTCTGAATCTCCTTGGGTTCTTTCAGAGTGGGTTCACATCGGTTCCAATGGGAGATCAACCATCATATGGACAGGGTTCATAGGATTTGTCAACTTTGCAACATCAGGGAGGTTGAGTCGAAGGAGCGCTTCATCTTTTGCTGCCCTTTATACTACCAAGTCAGAGGGAGGTTGTTCTGCCTCTTTAGTGAGGTGCATGCGCTCTCCACCTTCAAATATACTAATCAGAATTGCCTTGCCCTTTATATTCAAGTAGCCAGTAGGCTCCTGGACCATACACTCCAGCACCAACATCCTGCGATGCCCCAATCTGGTCAGCTCATTACTTCCTTCTTCACAAGGCTTCACTCAGCTTGTGACACCAAGCATCAGCTTGGCCCCGCCCCTTGTTCCAGATCTGTGAGGCCGAGGGCAGGCTCCTATCATCAGCAACCTTCGTCTTCCACGACCACTCCGAAGCGGCCCATGGTTCCAATTGGCCCAATTGCTTATCCTTTAGTTTTGAGGTTCTTCACGGTGGTTTAGAACCCTTAGCGGCATTCTGGAGGGGTTTTTTCTTTTGGGCCCCTCTCTTTGTTTTTGTTTTGGTTGTTGTTGCTTTCTTTGTTGGGGCACTGTTTGGTGTCCTTGCTGTGGGCTGGTCCCTTTTGTTGTTCTTGGCAGTCCCTTTGACCCCTTTTGTGGTCTCTTGGTGGACATTAATAAATTTTATTGTTAGCTTTATCTTTATCTCCCTTTCTTCCTTGAGTGTTTCACACTTGCATGTTTTACAGACTCGTGAACTTTCCGACTTTTACAACTTGAACAAAAAAGGAAAACTTTGACATTTTTGTCATTTAATAGTTTGGGCAAATGAGGTAAAGGGGAAGCAACACAGCAGAAAGAGACACTTTTGAACCTAGGGGCCCATTTAAGATTTCTTAGATTGTATATAATTGATGGGCCTAAAAGGACAAGGGCACAATGGGGTAGGAACTCAAGTAAAACTTACATTGCAGGATTAAGACAATATACATCTCTAAATAATCACAAAGAAAACAGGCAAGCTCTGTACATTTATAGAAGTTAGGATCCAATGATATTACTCAACAATTAGACAGCTTATCTTTCTAGATAAAGCCAACAAAATTTGAAACAAGTACCCCCCCTGAATCAGAAGCTGCACAAGATCCCTTACCAAGAAAACTGTCTTAACCTTTATCCCACTTGGATATAAAGCTTCCTTATTGTACGACTACTCAAAGGGAAGTTTTTCCAACAGTACCAGCATAATGTGGAAAGCAGTAATACTCTCATTCAATCAACTTGATGTGATGATGTTTTGGGATATTCCCTACGATAATATGTATCACTACAATAGCTGATATAGGGAGATAAAACATTAAATTTCACTCTTCCTAGTACCCTTCACTCACAACATGTACACAGTAAACAATGTTTGCTGACACTAACACATTAGCAAGACCAAAATCAAATATTGACCTTCCTTAATTTTGCAACCTATCTTGAAACCTTCCACAAAATCGTACTAGCCTCTGACAAAAAAACATCTGATTATGTTATGATGCTATTTAAAAGTGCTTGGTTATCAATAGCTGCATTGTGGGGCAGGGTTTTCTTGTATATTTCCAATTTTGGGTTTTTCCTTTAAACTTTTGTTAGACTTTCTACAAAGTTTGACTTAACAGAACTCAATGAGAACCACCAGTGTGTATCGATGAATTCATCAGAAATATTGAGTCACTTCTGAATGTATCAACAATTATTAAAGATATTAAATGATTTCCTAATATTTGTTATCATTCTTGAAATTGCTTGCAAAAACCTTCCCTTTAATCAAGAGACCAACCACAATAATTTCATTTGACACAATTTACAGATTTCTTTTCTTGTAGGGTGTTTTGGAGCCCATCTGTTGATCTTGCTATGTAGTTTATCAGATTTGGTTCATAGTTTTGCAATCATTTTTTTCATCCTGAAGTTTACAACCTTGTATGGATAAGATGGTCGTTCAACTTTGGGGTGGTTGATGATCTTATCTATTACAAGAAGTTTTCCTGATATAATACTTCAAGAATCACAAGTGTATAAGGTCTTAAAATATTTATTATCTTCAAACCATTTGGGCCCCTGTTTCTGAGATCAATCTTGTTTTGGTTTTTTTTTCCATTTCCTGTTCTTGGTAACATAGTCCAGCAAGTATATGATCCATACATGAGATGCTTACAGATCATGCATCGGCGATGCATGCTTTAGATAATTGCTATGTTACTGGGTTTGCTCGTCCCAGGGCCTGGTACTGGTTTGGTTTGAACTGGGTATGGGTCCTGGCTCGGTTCGACTTTGGCTTCGACCAGGGTTTGCTCTCAGGTGGACCAGTTAGTCCAGGACAAACCTAGGCATACTTGGGCAGATTGATGACGAAGTGGGGCAAAAAAGTGTAGAAAATATGTTTTTTTTTTTCGCAGAGTTGTTAAGGGCATGATAGTGATCAGACATTGCTTACGATGGTTAATACATAAATTGATGGCAGTGATAGATATGTCTCCAAAACATGTTTCAGGAATGATGAAAAACAGCGATCTTGTGGGAAAAAATGCTGATGACAGTTTAGTTGCTGTCATAAATAAAGACAATGCACAAGCAGTAAATGGAGGGCTCAAAAGTGATCTTGATATCAAGGAGTATCTCAGTACCAAGAAGCATTTTGAAGAGCAGTTTGAAAGCTCCATAAGCAGTGACATGCATGTTATAAACAGTGAAAGTGCAGTCATAACAGGGCAAAGAGAGAACAACAAACAATGAAGGTTTCAAGAACATGATGTTAATGTTTGACTACAAGTTTATAGTGTTTATATGATACTATGTGACATTCGAATCTTAATTCACGCTTCTAAGCTGCACACACACACACACAATGTATGTATGTATGTATGTGCGTATGTGCGTACGTACGTAGGTGCGTGCGTAGGTGCGTATGTACGTAGGTATGTATGTAGGTGCGTATGTACGTATGTAGGTATGTAGGTGCATATGTACGTATGTAGGTCCGTAGGTGCGTATGTAGGTGGGTGCGTAGGTACGTACGTATGTATGTAGGTGGGTGCGTAGGTACGTACGTGCGTGCGTATTTTACACGTTTTTGTAGTAACGAACCCAAATAAACTCAATCCCATTTCAAAATTTTGCTGTACCTGCAAACCGGTTTATCGAACCTGAACTCGAACCAGCAACTTGGGATAATTGTCATGTCCCCTCAGGTAGTTTAGATGTTAGTGGAGGTTGGCCTATTATATGGCTTCCCACAGGCTAGCAGAGTGCATAGAGGGCCCATTCAGGGGTTTGTGGAGCCACGTATGGGCTTTGTGAACCATCTTGGACAGTTTAGGACAGTCTCTTAGATTTTAGGAGGTATCCCTACTTTTTAGGGATTGATTGGGTGTTGACCTGAACACATCAGGGGGCCTCCGGGATCAGACTGGAGACTTTGGGTGTAGTTCCTATTTTTTAGGGAGGATCCCTAAATTTTAGGGGGAGACTGTCAGCTTGCAGTGGTCAAACATCATCCGTGGACTTGTGCCAACAATCATAATCCAATTTGGAGTCTAGATGGTGAATTTATAAATAAATTTGGGAATATTGAAGTTTTTACTTCAATATTTTATTACTTATTGAAAATAAGTCATAATGGTGACTTAGGGGAAAAATAATAAATAATAATAAAATGTCACCATGGCACAATCTCCTAGGCAACAAGTTATAAGTTGCAACTTAAAAGGTGTTTTATAATATTTTATGAGAATAATCCTCATGGTTTGATTTGCTTGAGTGAATGGATTATTTCATAAAGTTAAATAAAAATTAATAAGAATGACCCTAGAAAGTTCAAACTTTCTTGGAGAGAGCAAAATGAAATAAAATAAGTTTTTGGGAGCCATTTGCCATTATCTAGGTTATTGTTTTCTTATATCAACAATTGTGGTTTGAGCTCTATGAGGGTTTGAATCGCAATCAGGTTTCCAGGAACAAAATCTCTTGGAAGAATTCAGAGTTGGACGTAGCCCCAGTTCTTCAAGCGACATGATACAACATAGATCAGCATTGGTTTCATCTTGGCATCAAAATTTGGGTGAGTTTGATCAGATCGGATTTGAGAAGACATATTGTTTACAAAATTGCAGATCGGTGCTTTGGAAGGCAAATTTATCGATTCCGAGACTCCCATCCCTAGCCGTACAATCCAGATTATATTGTAAATTCTCTGATCAGGATTAAATTGGGAAAATACTGAAATCTAATTTTTCAAAATTTCCTATGTTTTAGTAAATTGCAATTTTGAGGGTCTTCGGTGCATTTCTAGGCTTGGATGGTGCCCGGAAGTACCAATGGAACATTGTTACTACCAAAATTTGATTCAAGATTATTTGAATACCTTCCCAACGCATCAAACGGTTCACAATTCGGAGCTAGAATGAGAAAGTTATGCCTTCTCCAAGTGGACCTAAATTTTATATATAGTTTTTTTGATAAATTTTGATAGTTTTAATAGTTTATTTGTAATAAACATTATGATGACTGTTCATTTCGATTCCAAGGGGTTTGTGTGACCCTTGGGATCTATCCGACTTGTATAAACTCCAATTTTGAATAGAATGAAGATACGTTTTGGCTTGCAATCTTGTTGTTAGTCTTTTTAGCTTTTATGTCAAATTTCACAATATTGCAGGTTTCACACCAGGTATTGTAATCTGATTCATAATTCAGATCAGTGGTATCCGAGGGGGAACGCTCCTTTATGCCAATTCACACAAGGTCTTCCTACCAAAGATTAGGATTGGATACACAAGATTTGTCAAAATATCCACCTTTGAGACGCACGCGATCAAAGATGTCAGACGATGCTATTAAGCAGTTGATAGAGGAAGCTTTAAATAAGCAACGAGAGGAGATGATGAGTCAATTTTCAGACCTTCTACAGAATCAAAAACCCTCTGGATCAGGAACACCATTTCGTGGAAGTACCCCTTTCAAGGTGTAGGTCAATTTTGACATCCCAAATTTTGAAGGAAAAGTCGATTTTGAAGCTGTTGATAATTGGTTATCAAAGTTGGATAGATACTTTTCTGTAAATGATTTCTCAGATACAGAAAAAATATCATTTGCTCTCCTCAAAGCTGAAACCCATGTGAAATTAGCATGGGAAACCAAAGTAGCAAATAAAGAACGAGAATTAACTGTTGAAGACAGTTTTGGATTATCTCTTGATAAGAAGCCCACATGGGGAGAATTTGTCGAATACATAAAAGAAGATTACCTTCCTGAGGATGTATATGAACAAAAATACATAGAATGGCAGCTGCTTCGGCAAAAGAGGGATCAGTTTGTGCAAGATTACACCAATACGTTCCATTCACTTTCAGCAAAACTTGGTATTGAGGATTCAGAGAAGCATCGGATTTTGAAATATCGGAGTGGACTTCACAGGTATATTCAAACAGAGATGGAATTTTTGAATATTGAGACATTGGCAACTGCCTATAAATATGCTACAAAAATTGAAGAGAAATTCAAGCAGAAAGGAAAGAGGGACTACTTTGCAAATAATAAGCCAAGGGTTGAAGGTGGCAATAAATTTGTAGGAAAACAGGTGACCAAGGAACCTCATTCAAATTCACCGAAGAACACATGGTGGGCTGCTAAAAAGACAAACAGATACAGGCATGTGGTGTGAGATGCATAAGTCCCCAACCCATAATACAAAGGATTGTCGAAGTATTAAAAATTTGATGACAGAAATAGGAAGAGAGGAAGCTGAACCTGAATCGTCACCAATAGATAACTCTGAGAAATAGGAGAATGATTCCATCATAGAAGCAAACCCATATGCTGTAGTTGGAACTGCTAAAGTATTGCCCTGTGAAGATGAAGAGAGACTTTTTCATTCACAGATGTGGGTTGATGGAAAGCCTTAGCATTTTATTGTTGACAGTGGAAGTCAAAAGAATTTGATCTCTAGGGAGACAATCAAAAGATTAAATTTGAAAGTGACAAGACACCCGCAACCATACTCTATGGGATGGGTAAATGAGGGACAAGATATTCAAATAAATCAACAATGTCGTCTACCATATTCAATCAAGCCTTTCAAGGATGAAGTGATATGTGATATAGCACCGCTGGATGTATGTGATGTCTTGCTAGGGCAACCATACATGTATTAGAGGCATGGGGTGTATGAGTCCAGGCCACGTAGTGTTACAATCAAGCTTGGTGGGAAGAGATATCGAATACTAGAGGTATGTCCAACACAAACTGCTTCTTTAATTACCGCTAAACAATGTAAATGCTTGATTGCTCAAACTGGAGCTTTTGTTCTACTCATGATTCGTCCTGAACAAACAAAGTCAATTGTTCTGAATACACATGCTAAGGTAACCATAACAGAAAATCAACAAAATCAGATGGATAGAATTCTGAAGGAATATCATACTGTGTTTAAACCACCAGTGGGAGTACCAACACACTGTCAAGTCAAGCACCCTATTGATTTAATCCCGGGCACATCACTACCACATGAGCCAATATATAGGAGGTCAGTTTTGGAAAATGATGAGATTAAGAGACAAATCCAAGAGTTGATTCAGAAAGGACACATTGGTCCAAGTGCTTCACCTTGTGATAGTCCAATTGTCCTTGCTAAAAAGAAAGATGAGACATGGAGACTTTGTATTGATTGAACAAAATCTCTGTTAAGAATAGATATCCAATCCCTCAAATTGATGATTTGTTGGACCAACTTAGGGGGGCTAATTTCTTTACAAAAATTGACTTGAAGTCTGGATACCACCAAGTACCAATTGATCCAGCAGATGTGTGGAATACTGCATTTAAATCTAAGGAAGGTTTGTTTGAATGGTTGGTCATGCCTTTTGGCCTAACAAATGCCCCAGCCACATTTATGAGGTTGATGAATGATGTGCTTAGACCATTCATTGATTCTTTTGTGGTTGTTTATTTGGATGGCATACTCATCTTTAGCAGAACTTGGTCTGAGCATTTGCAGCATGTTGAACAAGTGCTTTCAACTCTGCAAAAACACAAACTTTATGCCAACATTGAGAAGTGTTCTTTTGGTATGCAGAGTATTCAATACTTAGGGTATATCATTGATACTGAGGGTGTTCATGTTGATCCAGCAAAGATTCAAGTAATCAAAGATTGGCCATCCGCTAAAAATTTCACAGAGCTTCGCAGCTTCTTGGGCTTAGCCGACTTCTATCGCAGATTTGTGTTTGGTTTCTCACATATATCATGGCCTCTCAATCAATCACTAAGGGGTGGAGCTCAAGCAAAATTTCAGTGGACAGAGGCAAAGCAACAAGCATTTGAGGAGTTAAAGAAAAGATTATGTTCAGCACCAATATTGGTCCTTCTAGATCTACACCAATCATTTGAGATAGAAATAGATGCATCTGATTATGCTCTTGGTGCGGTACTCATGCAACATGGGCATCTTGTTGCCTATCACAGTGAAACTTTTTCTGATACAATACGTAGGTACCCCACCTATGATAAGGAGTTGTATGCCATTGTTCAGGCCTGCAAACAATGGAAACATTATATACTGGGAAAGGAAATTGTTATACATACAGACCATAAACCACTTCAATTCTTGCAAACACAAGGGAAGCTGCAGAATGATAGACATCAACGGTGGTCAGCCTATCTACAACAATTTCACCTCAACATTTGTCATAAAAAAGGAAGTAGTAACAAGGTGGCGGATTGTTTGAGTAGGCCTCCGATTGCAGGTTTGACAATAGTGTTGGATTCATGCGGTCATCAATCATCCACTTGGGAACAACTATATGGTATTGACCCTGTTTTTGCTAACATCTATAGTAATTTGGTAGAAGGAAAGTCTGTCTCTGATTTTCACTTGTAGGATGGGTTGCTTTGCCATAATGGTCACATGTGTACCCACCGAGGAACGGAAGAAAATGATATGGGAAGCTCACTATAGTCATGTTGCAGGACATTTTGGTATTGGTAAGACTACTGCTATCCTTCAAAAGTATTTCTATTGGCCAAAAATGAAGCAGGATATCATTTCACATTTACAACCTTGTGCAGCTTGTGCAATTGCAAAGCTAGCAAACCGTAAGTTGGGTCTATACTTACCATTACCTATTCCTGATAAGTCATGGCAGTCTATTTCAATGGATTTTATGTCTGGGCTTCCAACTACCAGGCGGGGGCATGATTGTGTATATGTTGTGGTAGATAGGTTTTCTAAAATGGCTATCATGGTGGCATGTAAAACGATGATTTCTGCAGAAGATACTGCCAAGCTATATTTTGAACATGTTTGGGTTCATTTTGGTTTGCCAAAAACCATTATTTCTGATAGGGGCAGCAGGTTCATCAGCAAATTTTGGTCTGCACTATGGGCTAAAATGGACACCAAGTTGACAAAGTCCACAACATTCCATCCCCAAACAGATGGGCAGACAGAAGTGGTGAATCGAATGATTATTCATATTTTACGTATGTATCATTCAAAACATCTTCGCACATGGGATGAAAACTTACCCTATGTGCAACACAGCTACAATCGTGCACTCCATAGTACTACAAGGCACAGTCCATTTGAGGTTTCTCTTGGGTACTAGCCATTGGCACCTATGGATGTAGCAATACCATCTCTACAATCTAATAGTCCATTAAATGGTGACAAGGAGGTAGATAAAGCAGAAAAATTCATTGATAACATTAGACACCTACAGCAACAAGTTTATGAGATCTTGGAGCAGAGTAATCGGAAGTATAAGGAAAGGCATGATAAACATAGAACTCATCAGTTTCAGATTGGTGACAAGGTATGGTTACATCTTCAGAAAGAGCGCCTGCACGGACCAAATAGGAAGCTTCGTCCTCTTCATTATGGACCATACACTATTGTGAAACAAGTTGGTGAGAATGCTTTTGAACTTAATTTGCCATCCTTTTTGGGACTGCATCCAGTTTTCAATGTGGAATTGTTGAGACCCTATTTTCCTCCTTTATTGGACATTTCCCAAGCTACTGAACACATTCAAGCTGCAGAGTTAAATCCATCTACTATTGCTCCAGTCCAGTGTGACCATGTCACTGAAGCCATTTTACATTCCTCTATATCGGGTGGTTCGAGCTGGTCAGCATTCTCATCAAGGCAAGTGGTTTACTAAGGAACAAATTGAAGATCAATTTCCTCATCTGTTGTAGTAGATTAGTGCAATGGGGTCCATTGCCTCTTAAGGGGGGAGGAATGATCAGGATTAAATTGGGAAAATACTGAAATCTAATTTTTCAAAATTTCCTATGTTTTAGTAAATTGCAATTTTGAGGGTCTTCGGTGCATTTCTGGGCTTGGATGGTGCCTGGTAGTACCAATGGAACATTGTTACTTTTGAAATTTGATTCAAGATTATTTGAATGCCTTTCCAACGCATCAAACGGTTCGCAATTCGGAGCTAGGATGAGAAAGTTATGCCTTCTCCAAGTGGACCTAAATTTTATATATAGTTTTTTGATAAATTTTGATAGTTTTAATAGTTTATTTGTAATAAACATTATGATGACTGTTCATTTTGATTCCAAGGGGTTTGTGTGACCCTTGGGATCCATCCGACTTGTATAAACTCCAATTTTGAATAGAATGGAGATACTTTTTGGCTTGCAATCTTGTTGTTAGTCTTTTCAGCTTTTATGTCAAATTTCACAATACTGCAGGTTTCACACCAGGTATTGTAATCTGATTCATAATTCAGATCATTCTCCCAGCTTGGATGTTTAAAGTAAGGAAATAGCTTATCAGTTCATAAAACTCAGTCAATTTGGACATGTAATCAGTATTTTTCAATCAGCAAGGGTCCAATCAGAAAGTTCTAGGGGAAAATACAAGCAACTACCAGCCGTACCAGTCTAGTATTGACTTCCACATCTTCTACTGAATGGCAGTATACAGTTGCAGCATTTAGCATATAATTTAGAGGAAACAGATCTGCAACAGCATTTTTGGCATTGGTGTGGGAGAAACCAGGAGATTCAGATCAACACCAATTCATTTTGTGCAGTTCAAGAGTACCCAGATTCATACAGCAGCTTGGTATGGTCTTGTAGCATTTTGGAAAAAAAGAAAAAATCAGATTTAATTCTCCTTGCTTGGTGTGTTGTGTTATTGTATTTGTTCTTTCAGTATTTCTTTGTATTTTTTCAAGCATTGCAATCTTATTAGCAAAAACCACAAAAATAAAAAAAAACATAAAACCCCCAAAAAATCAGAAAAAACGGAAAAAAGCAAAAAATAGATTTTCAGAAAAAATCAGAGTTGGCAAAAAATGCACATCCGGGAGTGGCTATTACAATGGAATCCTGTGAACAAAAGTAAAACCCTTGACGAGTGAACAACATTATCAGACCTACACCAGGAGAGGGAATCACACTCAGTGGCAGCCACCCTTAATTTCTGATGGTGAAACCGTTTCTGATATTCTTGGTCATCACAGGTCAGATTTGAGTGCCAGGGAAAGGGGTACAGATACCATGGCTAAGAAGGAAAGGGAGAAGTGGGTTATGGAGTTTGACAGAAGTTGCTCAAATTCTAGGTCTGGGGCAGGTGCAGTTCTAACTTCACTCGGAGGCAAACATACTCCTTATTCCTATAAACTTGATTTTAAGAACAATAATACCGCGGAATACAAGGCTCTGCTTTTGGGATTGCATGAAGCTAAAACAAGAGGTATTAAGACACTTGTTGCAAAGGGAGATGCTGAATTAATAGTGAAGCATGTCTGAGGATTGTTTACTGTGAAGATTGAATGATTGAAGCATTACCGTGAAAGAGTGTGGGATGAATTGGAGTCTTTTGATGCTTTCTCGATAGAAGCTATTCCAAGAAGCTTGAATTCTAGGGCTGATTCTTTGGTTGTCTCAGCCTCTTTGTTCTTGCCTCACTTGGAATTCAAGGAAGAGACATACAAGGTTGTAAACTTGTGATTCCCTCTCCTGGCTGTCACTGTGGGCATTTCGAGTTCCTAGTTATGCTATTCGGCCTAACCAATGCGCTGGCCACATTTCAGTCCTATATGAACAGGGTGTTTTAGCATCAGTTGCGAAGCTTTGTTTTGATCTACTTCAATGATATTTTGGTATTTAGTCGGACTTGGGGGAGTGCTTGAGACACCTAGAGGAGGTCCTAGACATTTTGGAGAGGGAGTCCTTGTATGCCAAGGAGTCCAAGTGTGAGTTCGAGATGAGAGAGTTACTATACTTGGTGCATATTGTCAGTGCCGAGGGAGTCAGAGTTGATATGGAGAAAATTCAGGCTTTTATTGATTGGTCCCCACCTAAGAATCTCACCTAGCTTAAGGGATTTTTTGGGTTGTGTGTTTTTTATAGGCGTTTTGTGAAGGGGTTTTCACAATGGGCAACACCTCTCACATATTTGACAAAGGGGCTTTCATTTGGACTAAGGAGGCACAATAGTGTTTTGATCAATTTAAGCAGTTGATTATCTCTTGCCCGATACTTGCATAACTTGATTTCACTAGGCCTTTTGAGTTATAGTGTGATGCTTTAGGAGAGGCGCTTGGTGCCGTAATGAAGCTGGACAAGCACCCCACAACATTCGAGAGTTGGAAATTGTGAGGGCCAATGTGGAATTACAACATTTACGATAAGGAAATGTTAGCCATCATTCATCCATTGGTTAAGTTCAGGTACTATCTTGTGAGCAGCAAATCTGTAGTAAAAACAGATCATAACAGCTTGAAACATTACCTCACTCAACAAGATCTCAATGATCGTCAGTAGAAATGGGTCAGTAAGCTCCAGGCTTACGATTTTGATATTTGCTTATATGAAGGTTAAGAAGAATGTTGTTGCTGATGCTTTATTGAGAAGATCTCATTTGTGTTCTATTGGAGAGATTGTAGATGATTGGCGAGGTTTGATTTTTGTCGAGTAATCTAAGGACACATGGGCTACTGGTATTATTGATGGGACAATGCAGGATGATAGATATACAGTTGTAAATGATCTCGTTATTTACAAGGGGTGGATCTTTCTAGTATTGGGATCAGAGATGAAGAGACAAATGCAACGTGCTTTTCATGATGCACCTATGGCCAAACATCCAGGGTACTTTAAGACATACTGAAAGGTATGAAAGAGATTCACTTGGAAGGGGCTTAAGTCAGAGGTCCTTAGATATGTATGTGAGTGCCGTACCTGTCAGCATAATAAACAAGAGCACACTTTTCCTATAGGTTGTTGCAGCCCCTCCCCATTCTGAGTAGGAAGTGGGAGTGTATCTTGATGGACTTTATCATGGGCTTGCCCAAAGCCCAAGGCAGAGATTGCATCTATGGTGTGGTGGATAGACCAAAGATTCGAGAATCGTCATTGAACTGCGTGAATTGCCGGTTTGGCGATTCGGTTCATGGAAAATGATTTTTTTTGAATCGTGAATCGTTTCAAACGATTTTTTGCCATGAATCGCCAAATCGGCGATTCATGGCATAAAATCGCCTGAATTGGCTCGTGAAATCGGCATGAATTGACGGATTGCTAAAAAGTCAAGTCAAATTTAAAAAAAACAAATATTTTCAATGTTTTTTTTGCCTTTCCTATTTGTTGTAAGTTTATACAAATATAACATTTAAGTATAAGTTTGATTTATTTAATTTCTTATACTTTAAGTTATATTTGTATAAATTATAAAATATAAATACTTCCAGGATGTTTGAGATAGGTTCCAGCTTCATAGGAGTTAAGATGCAGATTCTAGATTTTGGGGGTTTTCGAAGAATTCCAGACTTAACCAAATTTCAGGATTCAACAAGCCCAATATAGTTTTATGGATCTTATAGATACTGATAGACATATGTTTCATGGATCTTCATCTTACATACATTTATGATTTGATGTCTTATGGATCTTCATCTTGCATACATTCTATGATTTGACTCATTACGATCCTATGATTTCTATTTACTTTAGCTACAATTTACATTTTACGTGTAATATATGTGATGGATTTATCATTTATGTTCCTTGTTTATGTATATTAGCTTCTATTTGATGATGTTATAGCGTGTTTAAGTTATATTCAATAAAGGGTGCATGAAATAAGTTTTAAATTGTTAAAATCTCTAAATTTCAAGGGTTTTTTAAATTTGCCGATTCGTGTGACTAATTTTGCACACTTTTTTCTGATCACCACTACATATACAATAGTATAAGTGTTAGATTTGTTCTTCAAGAAGGTATTCAAACTTCATGGGTTGTCGAGGAGCATAGTCAGTGACAGGGACAACAAGTTCATGTGTCATTTTGGGTAGGAGTTGTTTAGGCTCAGTGGCATTGAGCTCACCCTGAGCACTAGTCACAACTCATAGATAGACGATCAGAAAAAGATAGTGAATAAATGGGTGGAGGGATACCTTCGGAACTACATATCGGGGCAGCAAAGGGCATGGGTCAAGTGGTTATATCCGTGCGAGTATTGCTACAACACGACCTACCACATTTCCATCTAGATGTCATCTTTCATGGCGTTGTACGGGTATGATGCGCCTAACTTTTTGGATTTTTTTTTTGGCGACAGTAGAGTGCCTAATGCCAAGGACCTCTTACAGGACAATTGAGATGTCATGAGGACCTTGAAGGAGAACATCCAAAAAGCTCAGAATCAACAGAAACCGTATGCCAATTAGCGCAGGGCTGAGTGTTAATTTGAGGTGGGTGATATAGTATATCTCATACTATAGCCCTACAGACATTCCACTCTCAGGAAGAGTGAGGCCGAAAAACTTAAGCCACGTTAATATGGACCATTTAGGGTCATTAGGTGTATTGGTGAGATGGCTTGCAAGTTGGAGTTACCAGTTGATAGTTAGGTACATAATTTCTTCCTTGTGTCTTGCCTCAAGAAGGCAATTTGGCGTAATGTGATGCCTTCTACAGTGTTGTCACCCCTTGATGAGGAAGGGAAACTGATTTTGATCCTTGAGGCTATTGTTGACACCCGAGAGAGGAGACTGGGGAGTTATTAGGGAGTATCTAGTGAAGTGGAAGGATCTGCTGGTAGAGGATGCTACATGGGAGAGTGAGCACATTTTGCTATAGACGGGATTGAGGTTGCTTGAGGACAAGCAATCTCATGGAGGGCGGACTGTAATGCCCCCTCTTCAGGTAGTTCAGATGTTAGTGGAGGTTGGCCTATTATACAGGTTCCTGTAGGCCAATAGAGTACATTGGGGGACTTGTTCAGGGGTTTGTGGAGCCACGCAGGGGCTTTGTGAGCCATCTTGGACAATTTGGCATAGTATGTTAGATTTTAGGAGGGACCTATACTTTTTAGGGATTGATTGGGAGTTGACTGGAACACATTAGGAGACTTTCGAGACCAGATTGGAGACTTTGGGTGCAGTTCCTATTTTTTAAGGAGGATCCCTAATTTTAGGGGGAGATTGCCAATTAGCTTGCAGTGGTCAAACATCATCCGTGGACTGGTGCCAGTAGTTAGAATTCAGTTTGGAGTCTAGATGGTGAATTCATAAATGAATTTGGAAATATTAAAGCTTTAACTTTAATATTTTAATACTTATAGAAAATAAGTCATAATGGTGACGGGGGAAAATAATAAATAATAATAAAATGTCACCGTGGCACAATTTCCCAAGGAACAAGTTATAAGTTGCAACTTAAAAGGTATTCTTTAATATTTTTTGAGCAAATAATCCTCATGGTTCAATTTAGTTGAGGGAATGGATTATTTCATAAAGTTCAATAGAAATTAATAAGAATTACCCGAGAAAGTTCAAACTTTCAGGGAGGGAAAGGGCAAAATGAAATTAAAGAAGTTTTTGGGAGCCATTTGCCATTATCTAGGTTATTGTTTTCTTATATCAGCAATTGTGGTTTGAGCTCTGTGAGGGTTTGAACAGCAATCAGTCTTCCAGGAACAAAATCTCTTGGAAGAATTCAGAGTTGGATGCAGCTCCAGCTCTCCAAGCGACAGGATGCAACACAGATCAGCATTGGTTTCATCTCGACATCAAAATTTGGGTGAGTTTGATCAGATCAGATTTGAGAAGACATATTATTTACAAAATTGCAGATCAGTGCTTTGGAAGGCAAATTTATCAATTCCAAGACTCCCATCCCTAGCCGTACAGTCCAGATTATATTGTAAATTGTCCCAGCTTGGATGTTAAGTAAGGAAATAGCAGATCAGTTCATAAAACTCAGTCGATTTGGACATGTAATCAGTATTTTTCAATCAGCAAGGGTCCAATCAGAAAGCTCTAGGGGAAAATACAAGCAATTACCAGCCGTACCAGTCTAGTATTGACTTCCACATCTTCTACTGAATGGCAGCATACAGTTGCAGCATTTAGCATTGAGAGGAAACACATCTGCAACAGCATTTTGGGCATTGGCGTGGGAGAAACCAGGAGATTCAGATCAACACCAATTCATTTTGTGCAGTTAAGAGTACCCAGATCCATACAGCAGCCTGGTATGGTCTTGCAGCATTTTGGGAAAAAAGAAAAAATCAGATTTAATTCTCCTTGCTTGGTGTGGTGTGTTATGTTATTGTATTTGTTCTTTCAGTATTTCCTTATCAGAAAAAACCCAAAAAACCCAAAAAACCCAAAAAATATATAAAAACTCAAAAAAATCAGAAAAAAAAAAAAATATTCTCTGAAAAAGTCAGAGTTGGCAAAAAATCCACATCCAGGGGTGGCTATTACAATAATCATGAACCTGAGGTGTCATGCTGTTGGAGTATGGTATCTATGGTTAAAAAATTGAAATTCCCTCTTTATTTTTGGAATTATTTTACTTGAATGTTCATTCTTTAATCTTGTGTTCTACATGTGAGAGTCTAAGCATGGATATATGTTTACCTTTTCTGTAGTTTTCTACATGTCTGAAACAAGTTTTATCCCTTTGGTTTCTTGTAATTTTCTTGCAATTTTCAAGAAATGATGTGTATATTAGATGGGTTTTATGATTTCAATCCCTGGACTCCTCAGCCCTTGGCTGGTGGAATCACATGCTATGATTACACTTAGAAGTGATTGCAAAATTTCCTCCCAATAAATGAATTTAGTGGTTGTAAATTTTCATTAGCTAACCTTTTATTCTTGTTCTTTATGTGTGAGCCTGTCATCATTGCTTCATTCTTCTAACTTGTATTTAGTTGATGCTTCCTTATGTCTTACTGTTGGAATTTGCATGACTGCTTTTTATGATTTGTCAGCTTTAGATTTTCTGTTTCTTTGCTGATGAAAAGTTATTCCAGTTTGCACATATGGTTTCTTCAATCTATCAATTTTTTTCATTTCTTCCCAAAAGTCTTGCAGTGACTGGTTCAACTTCAGCATATGCTTGGTCAGGGCAAGACACTCTTTGTAGGTCTGTTTTGGTAAATATTGATTATTGAACAAGTTCAAATTTTTTACATAAATCGTACATGTGTTCTTGGTAGAAGTGTGATGTGAAACAAGAGAATACCTCAGCAAACAGGTTATTCCAAAGGATTTGAAATGATATTCACCTTAAAGGATTATATACTACATTACCAAACAAGAAATTGTTTGACCTTGGTTTAAATGAGAAAATGAGTTCTATCGCAGGTGGCATTAGAAAATTTCTTTTAACATCATGAAACCATTTTTGGTGGCCATACCTGCTTACATTCATCGCAATATCCACCATCTTGACCAAGTCTTTCTGAGTACTTGCCAAGTTCTGAGCTGAGACAGTCTTGTACAATTAGAAGCCTTAACTTACAGACACAATGAGTTTGACAGCCAAGACTTGTGAATCAAACTGTTAGATTTGCAGGTATGCTAAACAACAGGAAGGCAATTGAATAAAAAAAAATCATTAGAACAATTATATATTATTTTTGAAAGATTGCTCTGTTTTGTCTGAGCTTTTCTGCCAGGTTCGAGTCATAAACTGGCTTGCCAAGTCTGAATCTTGCAACTATGATGTCCACTTGTGATGTTTTTCTTCGTCAAGTTATACAGTTATATTTCACGAGCATGTTCTGGCAAGGAGAGAGGAGAGCCGTGCCATTTTGTCTTCGTCAAGTCATACAGTTATATTTCATGAGCATGTTCTCACAAGGAGAGAGGAGAGCTGTGTCACTAACAATCTTTAAATTTTCTTATTTTTGTCTTTTAAGCCAGAATGAAAGATGGAAGAAAGCCAAAAGCATCATTCTTTTCTAAATTACATTCTTTTCCCTTGTGACTAAAACTTAATATTATGTGCATTTTAGCACTGTTAATTGATTATATCTGGATTAGTTTTAAATGTTTGTGACAGCACAATATTGTTCACTGGTTTCTCCTTTTTAATACTTTTGGCAGAGTCTATATGTAAATAACAGTGTGTGAATTGCAAACATGATTCATTGTTAACTCTAATTTGGTATTTTTCGCAGCATCACTCTGTCACTCAACTCATATGGATAGTCAGGGCTTAAATAGGGCACCTCAACTCTCTGGGAAAGCCAGTTTGTGTCTTGGGTCTGAACAGTATGATTTTAGCGTTTCTCACCATGACAGACTCCTTTCAGATATGCTGGTTGAACTTAAAGAACAGTGCATGAGTACATTTAAGGATTATCTAGTTCGTCATAATGCTCCAGCAGATGTGCCTGATGATGTCCAAGAGAGCTCATCTGAAGAAGATGATCCAAAGCCCAGTAAACTTGTTGAGGGAACAAAGAAGCGCAAATAGGACCTTTGAATTTGGTCAACAACTTATTGGTGTCGACTTTGTATATTACATTTGCAGCTGGCCTAAGTTCACAAAAATTGATAGGATAAATTAGCATCGTTGCAAATGTCATAAATTTTTATTTGAAGAACGATTGTAAAATGTTCCTTTTGTTGATTATCCTCTTCTCTCCACGTTTTTTTCAAACATTCTCCGTGAAATAGTATAATCACCTTTATCATGCATTCATGAGAATCTTCTGCTATTTTCCAAAACCCATTTCAAGATATAAGTTTATATGTGAATCAAACTATTTAGTGGTGGATCAGTTGATTTAACATTACTCTTGCGGCTTGCCAATAGGAATGAAAGTAAATGCAATAGATTGAGCAAGAGTCCAGTCATCTATACTGCTGAAGGGTTTGTGCAGAGTTTAGGTTAGGTTATTACAGATCTAACTTGAAATCTTATTGTTGTTTCATATTCATGAATATGTGAATTATCTACTTTTTGAGTGTATGAAGCCAACTCATCAAATATCTCCTTAATTTCCTTTCATGTGAAGCACTTGACAAATGCGCAAATTACAATTGCATGCCAATTCTGCTAGTAGACCGTAAATCATGGAATGTCAACAACACTCTATGGTGCCTACGCAAATTCTGCTCATCCCAGACTTGTTATTGTGGTAACAATCTTTATTGAGGCTGAGACCGATTATTCTGACATCTTACTAATACTTGAATTTTTAGTATTAATGTTGTGGTAGACTGGTGAAATAATTGTTTTGGCCTTCCATACTTCCCCGAAGTTTAAATTGATAAAAAGAGAGAAGTGAAGGATGTGTAAAACTAATTTTCCCCTCTGTTTGTTTAGTCATCTCCAGATTGTTGAGCATTTAAGATTAGTATGGTAAAAGGAAATCAAATCTGAATTTCATCAACGCCTTCAGAAGTTTTGATGCTTCCCATTACCTCTGTATGGTTCACTGGCCCACATCACCACCTTTCAAAACTTTTAACTTTTCCGTAAATTTCCTACCGAGGGTCTTCATTGTAGATCCAAATTGTCGTAAGATCAAATGAAGGTTTAACGAAGTTCTCACTGAGTTTATCAAACCCTAACAATAAGGGATTTGTTATAACACCGACCTCCAACATAAACTCCTCATAAGAATTTTGTTTTTGCAATCAGACAAGAATATATCTTTTTAAAAAACAAAAGTGACTCTGTCGCTATACCTATATTAAAATATATATATATAAAAATATCTTTACAAAAGAGATGGCTTCATATATTCAAAATAGCCCGAAGCCTCGAATGGAAAAACTCCCAAGGTGATGGGGAGCACAACTAAAAACCCCTCCTTTTCCAAACTTCTCCTTTGTTATATTGTATCAGATCATGAAGCTCCCAGAAGTACAAACTTCTCCTTTGTTATATTTTATCAGATCATGAAGCTCCCAGAAGTAGCGAGGCAAGTAAAATCTGCAATTTATTCCGTACCGCCACCTCAAAACCAAAAATGAAAAATAATTAAAATACAAAAACCAAGGTCGAGGGATATTATTATCCATCGGATGCGGTTATCTTTCCGAAGGAATGCACCGCCGTACAAATTTCAAAAATCTGAAAACACCATGGATTTTTATAAAAATTTCAGGATGTGTTCTTCATCATCTGCATATTTTGGATTGAAAACAACCAAAAATTTTTGGAAAAAAACTTTGCATTTTTGCAGATTTGAAAAAAAAAAATTCTAATTTGTGATGCATTCTATCGGGAGGATAGCCGCTGCCTTATGTCCCACACTTAATCATGAGAGTATACTCTGATAGGACATGAGTCAATACTATCCTGAAATCAGAAAGGTACCATACAAAAGTTATGTGCCAACTCAAATGTAATGGTCGGGAATCACCAGTACAAATAGTTGAAGGATCTTATTCATTCAATCTTGCATGCTAGGTGGTACAACTAGTAATTATTATATGATAATCCTTGCGCAGAAGGCATGTCTTTGGGCTATGTTGCCAGGAGGGCACAAATGATACCAAAAACAAATCCAAGTCAATAGGGCCTGTTTGGTAGCGGGAATTAGACTGGAATTGGCATTTGTTAGTTCCTATTTCGTCAAATCCTCAGTTTGGAGTGCAATATGAAAATAGAATAGGAATATGTAAATGCTCATTTGGCCAAAAATGAGCATTTACATCTTTTATCTAAAAAGGTAGAATTGGAATTTGAATGGAGGGAAATAATTTTTTTAAATTTTTCATGTTTACACTTAATTTTTTAATTTTTTATTTGCGTGGGAGAGGGATTTAATTTATTTTTTATTTGTCTGGGTGGTTTGTAGCTTTGTTGTTTATTCGAATTTTTTCTAAAAAAATTCAAATTTTTTGATAAATTTTTTTTCAGTTTTTTTGACAAATTTTTTTGTCGAATTTATTTTTAATTTTTTTTTTTTAAAATTGATTTTTTTTTAAAAATTTATTTTCCAAATTTTTTGTCGAATTTTGGTTGCAGTGATTGTAACTTGGTTGCCTGCCACCAACTTTGGCAGCCTAAAACGGTTTGCAATTACATTTTAAATTCAATTCTATTAATAAAAATGAATTATTAAATTTAAAAACATTAAAACAATTCAATTTTTTTTATTTTAAAAATCATACTCAAATTCCAATCCAGTTTCAAAAAGTGGAACCAAACAGTTCAAACATAATCCAGAAATGAAAAATCGGATTATCAAATCCATGATTTGACCATTTTCAGCATTTGATCAAATTCATCATTTCCTAATTCTCGCTACCAAAAGGAAAAGGACCCCACAAGCAGAGGTTTAGTAGTTCAAAATTCATAATGCTGTTGACATGAGGGCATACACCTCTTAAAAGGCAACAAAGGGAGGAGGTCATCACCAAAATGGAAGTAGCTCCTGATATGGAAAAGAACCCCAACATCTATAAAGCAAGAAACATATTAGTAAATAGAGGATGCAATCTTAAACTTTCATGTGTCCTCTATCGTGAAAGAAGATCCACTCAGATGAGAACATTAGATTTGCATAGGAAATGTTATCATCAATAGCTCGATTGCCTCTTATAATACCAATGCAAAATTTCAAATTGATCAAAAGATTCATCGAGAGAAAGAGATTGCTTCGAAAGATAGATAAGGGACCACTGTTTCAAGTTCCTGCCAATAGTATTAAGGTATGTTTAGAAATAGGAATAGGTGGGATTAGTAGTGCGATGTTGTATTCATTTGATAAGAGTGCATAATTTAGAAGCGAGTACATGTTAGACATCCAAGTAGGTAAATGTAAATGATAACTCTACAAGGTTCACATCTAGGACTATGATAGTGATCTATGTCAAGTCTGCACATAGATAAGTGATGAAAAATGTATCACTATTGTAAAGATCAATAATACCATGATTAAGATATGGGATCAAATCTAATAGATTTCCACAATCCATTTATATACATGTATCAGTTTCTGGATTCGATTGTGTAAAGTTTTTTACCATCAACGTTTTAGATCATACTACATGATCCATCATCAGGATGTTAGAGAGCAAGATATGAGATGTTATAAACTATATTAATATGAAAATGTCCTTTGAAAACTAATTATTATATTTAGAATATTTTTACAAAATATATTACATACAAGACATTTTAATCAAAACAAATCTAAAACCTAAAAAATTATTGATTTAAAATTTTCATATTTATAAGATTAATTATAAATATAAATTTTTATATTTATATAATCAATAAATTTCTTCATCAATAATAAAGAATATTGTGAAATTAATTTTAAATTTATAGTAATCTTAATTACCCATTTGTAAAGAGGGGGAAGGAGGAAGGAGGAAGGAGGAAGTCTAATCTAAGAAACATTAAAATAAATAAATAAAAAATTTAAAAATGTATTTTTTCAATAAAAATGAAATGTAATAGAAATGTTAAAACATAATTACATAATGAAATCTAAAATTTTAATATATATTTAATCTCTAATAATTATTAAAATCTTAAAAATGAAAACAATAGTCTTTATACATTTTATTAATTATATGTGTATGTTTATTTATTTTTTAACAATTATAAAAATATACATTTGAAAAGTTTAAAATAAAAAATAATTTAAGAAGTGTGTCTATCTATCTATCTATCTATGCAAGCAACAATTGTTATAACTAGTCATAAAATATTATTACAACCCACAAAGAATTTGTTAGTCAAAATTTGTATTTAATTATTATTTCCAAAATTTATTTTTACTTAAAAATCATTTTATATGATAATGCGATTGTTTTCTATTTCAAATAATACCATTTGTACCTCAAATATTCCTACCAAAAGGAAATATGAGCACATATTTTATTTTGCTTTAATTTGTGAGGTATAATTTTATTGCGTGGCTTTTATTACTATTTCATTTACTTTTTATTCTGTACATTCATTAGTTAAATTTAATTAAAGATAAAAATCAATCAACTAAAACAAAAAAAACAATGCCTAGTTGAAATGATTTATATGAAAAAGGAATATCACTTATTAAGACATTCCACAGTTTACACGCTTATGGAAATTTCTTCAAATAAAGTCTCACATGATTCCTACAACCCAAATTATATGTTCCAAATGAAAAGAACAACCTTAAAATATGTTTTCTCAACATAGAATTTGCTATCACAAAACTAAGGTTCATACATATAAGGTCTTATTCTCTAATGCATTTGTACATAGATCAATATGCTGATTAACACTTCATGCTTTACACATGTTGTCACCACCTTGGAGGTAATATTGCTTTGCCACATTGATAGGGATGGCCTTGGGCTCCACTACCCTCTTAGGGAGCTTGGGTACATTCACAACCAACATTTCATTGTCTAGACTAGCCTTTATTCCTTCCATGTGACCATCCACCAATCTGAACCATTGAAGAAAATTGCCCTATACTCTTTCCACCCGATGCGTGTTAAAAATAAACTCTATTTAATCACACTTAGTAATAGTCATGTCTCACGCAGGAGACACAACTCTTCATGAGTTTGTTGTATTTAAAGGTCCTTGTGTTCAATCTTTTGATGTAGAGAAATATGTTCAATCTCCAATTCTAACAATTCATATCAGAGTAGGTTACAACCTATTTGCGAAAATCATTGTTGTCTTGAAGAAAATAATTGTAGTATGGACTACAAAAGTCTTTGTTAATTTTATTTTATTTTTAAGGAAGACATTGCAGCATTATTGCAAAATTGTTGCCAATTTTTTTAGGGAAAAATTATATAATTGATTATAAAGATTATTAGTTTTTTTTAAATAAAAGATTAACTTGATTGCAAAGATCACTACAAATGACAAATAACTATTTGAATGCCATTATTATTAAGTCGACTGGTGCTGACAATTATGGAGAATGACATTATCAAATAAAAAATATATTTCTTTTGGTAAATCTCTCTTCTTTAGTAAATGGAACTAAAACAAGACATCCCATAGATGTTCGTTAACAAGAAGAATTTGACTGGAAATAAAACCAAGCACTGGCTTTGATAAACTTGTCTATTAGGAGCATGTTGATAGAGAATGTGCAAAATTTAACTGCACCTAAAGAAGCTTGCGAAGCAATCACTACAATCTTTGAATAGGAAAATGATGTGAGAAAACACATGCCTAGAACTCAATTATTTAATCTAAGAATGGATGGATCAATAACTGAGCATCTAACAAAAATCAGTGGTATCCTAAATAGTCTTATTAATGCAGGGGAGACTATGGTTGGCAAATATTTTATCTCTATAGCTCTTAATAGCTTGCCAAAATCATTTGAGAATTTCAAAACTACTCTTACATTGAGTGGAAAATTGGCAAACTTAAAACTTAATGATCTAGAAGGTCTACTATTGCAACATGAGAAAATGTTTAATAAAGATAATGAGGCTGAGTCAACAAATGCATTTAACTCAAGTTCAAAGGAAAAAAGTTTCAAACACATTCTATTATGAATAATAATGACCAAATAAAAAGAAGGGTTTGTTATTATTGCAATTGTCCAAGTCATATTGAAGATAAATGCTTTAAAAAATAAGAGATGTGAAATATATTAAGCAAAGAAGTATGATAGCTAATGCAAATATTGTAGATGATGATAGTCATAAATTGTTTATAACAGAGGGCTCAAAATATATTCAAAAGAATGATGTTTGGATTATCGATTCAAGAGCTACTCAATGTTGGGAAAATGGGTGTTGTACTCCTTGCAAAATAATGCATATATTTATAATATTTTATTTTAATTATGTAAATATTGCACCTAGGAGCACCTAGATGGACATGCAACATGTAGATATTCCATTGGAATATTCTTGGAGCCACTTAATGAGTTGTATTGTAACATTATTTGATATAATTATTTAATATTGGGGAAAGAAATTAATAAAGTATCTAATATTGAATGTGGGTCAAAGTAGTTAGATAGCATATGGTTTATGTAATACCACTTGGTGGTTTTATGGGAGCTTGTTTCTACAAAAGCAACTAGAAGGGTAGTTTTTGAGGTTAGCCAGGTTTAGGATTTGTGGAGTTTGGAAGCATGATATGAGATGTGTGGTTGCTTTATTGTTCACATTGAGTGTTTGTTTATGCCTGAAACTTTGAAGTCTTCATGGATGTATTGTAATGTTGAATTGTTGAATAATACATGGATGATGGATGCTTTTGGAGGTTGTATTTTTCCCTCATGAGGGTTTTCCTATGCTATGTCTTGTGTCACATTTTTGTGACTATGTTATCAATTCTCTTGCATGTGGATTCACGATATTTATGATATGGGTTATGTAAAATTGTCATAATCTTAGCTGCAAGTTTTCTTACAAGTGGTATCAGAGTTATGGTTGTGGTGTTATAACCCTAGGAGTTGAATATATGGAATGAATGAAAGAATGAAGGACATGAAAATATACGAGGTTTTTGTAGGTTGATTATTGTAGATCTAAGGGTTTTGGGTTTTCTGTTATGATGGGTTGTTTGTAGATTTGGGTCTTGAAATTTTTTTGGTCAAAAGGGTTTTTTTGACGTTCATTTAAATAAGGGTTTTTTTTTAATTTTTATTTTTTTTGGGGTGGGGGTTCAAAAATATCCTCTTAGGAAGAAACATATCTCACCATTGAATTCAGGTTGGTTTTTCGATGAATCTTGATTACATTTTGATATTAAATTTGACATATTTTGCTTATCGAATGAGAAAAATGATATTTTTTGGTATGATTGCCCAACGACCTGTTAGGAATGAATGCTTGGAAATCATTTTGTAGCAGTTGTTGTTGCATTCATGACTATGATTGTCATTGATGTCAACACAGTGATCTTCTAGAGACTCGCAGAGAAGCAAACAATGTTTTGATTAGCGCACGTGGGATATTGCAGTTGGAGCTATGCGATGTTGAGGTTATATTCTTTGATATGTTATAGGTCTATGGTTAAGAGCGCAGATAGTAATTCATTTATTCATGAAAGTTATGAGCATTTTGGTGGAAGCAGTATTCAGGCAGTGTTCCTAAGTAGCGGTTTGTGGAAATCAAATGATATCTCCTAATCGAGATGGAATCTGGTTTTGCGCAGTTAAAGGGAAGTTTGAGACACATTGATAGTGACGTGGTTCATAGTGCAAACATCGAGGTCGCATGAGTGAAGATTTATTGTATTTGGAAGCCGACAGTTTTTGTGTAATTTTGATGTAGCGTGTGGAAACTTTTATTTTGTAATTGTGTGCCGACTCAATTGTAATTATTTGAGTGTGGTATAAAGGAAGGAATGTTTTTCCTTGTTGTAGTGTATGCAATGTAAGCATGGTATGGTTGAATGCGAATGTATGGATGAAGTGAAGAAAAGAGCCAATGAAGTTGTGAAAGTGAAATTGTGAAGGAAGACATGCGAAGTACAGAGATTTGAAATTGAGATCTGGTGTAGCAGTGAGTGCGGTTTGGTACAGTGAGGAGGTAACATATTTCATATTATTCTACTGGATAATCTTAAGGTCAGTTGGACAGTGTGTTCAGTGATCTTGCCATTGAAGCTATTTGGGTAGTGGGTCCTTCTATCTTCCATAACTCCTAACAGGGTTAGAATCTTTTAACAAGGATTCAAAATCTCCTAACAGGAATTCATATTTATTGAATGTATTTCATAAGACTCCTAATAGAGTCCATCCTTTCACAAGGAATATTCATATTAGTGCATCTTTTGTGGGCATCATTCCCACCGGGGTTTACTCTTTGATCAAGAGGTTCCCTATTCAACATATCTTGTGTTATTGTGTCATTGTGTATGAATATCTTTCTATGGTTGGTAATTATATTGCTTACATGGTTAAATGTTGTTGAAGTTGATAAAATTTATAATTATCAGATAATTGATTCACCCCCCCCTCTTAGTTATCTTGTTGGACTTTACTTTCTAACAATTGGTATCAGAGCGGCAGATCCTTGAAAGGAAAGTTTAACAGCTTAAGGAGATCCATGGCAAATTTCAAGAAAGAAAGCCCTAAGTTTGATGGAGTAAATTTTGACAGCTGGAAAGAGAAGATGAAGACACATCTACTGTGTTTAGGACTAGGTTATTGGTTGATTAAAAAGAATGATAAGACTATCATTGAAGAAGATAATCTTGAGACATGTTCTAATGATGAGAGAGATTTATTCATGTGTAACATACTTGCAAGAGAAACACTTTTGACAGCACTCTCAGAGAATGAATATAGTCAGGTAAAATGTTTAACAAAATCTAATGAAATTTGGAAAGCTTTACACTCTACTTTTGAAGGTGATGAACATGCGAAGAAAGCTAGATTACATAATTGGATATGTGCATTTGGAGATATAAGAATGATGGAAGATGAATCTGTTAGAAGCTATATTGGTAGAATGTCAGAAATTGATGCAGGGATAAAATCTTGTGGAGGAACAAAGATAGAGAATGAAGTGATATGGAAAATTCTGAGGACATTGACTCCTGTATTTAAGCAGACAACACAGATGATTGAACAAGTTATACCTTGTACTTCGAACTTTACAAGAGAGACTCTTCTTGGAAGATTGGAAGCAACAGAAATGAACCTGAGGTTATTAGGAGACTTACCTAGAATGGAGACAACATTCAGTGCTCTTAGTGTTCGCCCTACTTTGTCAAGAAGCATCAGTGTGAGTGGAGATTATGCTGGCAACAACATATCTAGAAATGAAGAAGACAAGAAGATTGAAGAAGGTATTGCCTTGCTTGTGAAAAGAGAACCAGACGGTAAGAAAATTTTAAAATGTTGGACTTGTCAAGAATATGGTCATTTTGCATCTAAATATCCTAAGAGAGTTAAAAAGTACAGAAATAATTTCAAGCCTAGAAGATCTAAGGAATGTTATTATGCTAATGATGAAGATCTTGAAGCTAGTATAGAAAGAACTCTAAGTGAAAGTGATACTGAGAATAATGATGAAATAGGATTTGTAACAATTAAAAAAGAGAATCTTGAATTTGATGTTAAGGAAGAAAAAGCCCTAGTTTCCCAAGTTGAAAAGAAAGCTGATTGGATTATAGATAGTGGTTGTTCACATCATATGACTGGTGACATGAAAAAGTTCATAAAGTTTAACAATTATGATGGAGGAGTTGTTAGAGTTGGTAACAATGCACCTTGTTTGATTAAAGGTATAGGATCTATTACTCTTGATGGAAAGACTAATACTGATGATGTTTACTTTGTGGATGGATTGAAACATAATCTTTTGAGTATTGGAAAGTTAGTTGATAAGGGATATCAAGTTTGGTTTACTGAGAAAACTTGTGTGATAAAGGATAAAGATGGAAATATGATTGGAACTGGATCTAGAACCAGAGGTAATGTATTTCAGTTGAATCCTACTGAGATGACATGTTTGATTACTAAGATTGATGACAGTTGGTAATGGCATAGAAGGTTTTTTCATATAAACTTTGATAATATTGTGAAAGTGAGTACTACACTTGCAGTAAGGGATTTGCCTAAAATTATGAAGCCTAGTAACATGATTTGCAAAGAATGTGTGATGGCTAAGCAGAAGAGAAGTTCATTTCCTAGTAAGAAGTTCACATCGACAGAGAAGTTGGAGATTGTTCATACAAACTTGAGCGGTCCTACCAGGACTAGAGGATTCTACGGAGAAAGGTATTTTATGATTCTTGTTGATGATTTTACAAGAATGATGTGGATTGCATTTCTTAAAGAAAAATCTGAAGCATTTGATAAGTTTAAGATCATTAAGAATAAAGTTGAGAATGAATTTGGAATGAAGATTAAATGTTTGAGATCTGATAGAGGTGGAGAATTTACTTCTAGAGAGTTTAACACCTTTTGTGAAGTGAATGGTATTAAGAGACAGTTTTCAACCCCTAGAACACCTAAACAAAATGGTATTGCAGAAAGAAGAAACAGATCAGTGACTGAAGCAGCAAGAGCTATGTTATTTGAGAATGATTTGGCAAAGACATTCTTGAGAGAAGAAGTGAATACAACAATATATACAATGAACAGAGTACAAATCAGAGCAGACACAGACAAGACACCTTATGAATTATGGTTTGGACATGCACCCTCAGTTAAGTATTTTAGAATTTTTGGAAGCAAATGTTATATAAAGAGAGATGATGATATTGGAAATTTTGATTCTAGAAGTGATGCAGGAATTTTTCTTGGATATTCTTTGAAGAGCAAAGCATATAGATATTACAATAAGAGAACTAAAACTATTGTTGAGAGCGCAAATGTTAAAGTTGATGAGAAGTTCAAAATTTAGGAAAGAATGCTTGATTATGAATCTGATGAAGAAGCTCATCCTAAGCCTAACATTGAAACTACGAGTTATTCTATGAGACTGACAGTGAATTTTTGAATGAGAGTCATGTTGAAGAAACTAGAGAGGAATCTAGAGAAGAATCTACAGTTGAAGCAAGATCTAAGACTATGACACTGAACATGTATTTATCAAGACATCATCCTATTGAACAAGTTATTGGAAGTTTGGACAGAGGAATTTTGACTCGGAATAAGGTATATTTATGTTTGATTTATCAAATTGAACCTAAATCTACTAGTGAAGCTTGTGAAGATGAACATTGGATTAATGCTATGAAAGAAGAACTAGATCAGATTGAAAAGAACAAGACATGGGAATTGGTTCCTAGACCTAAAGACAAGAATGTGATTGGAACTAAATGGGTATTCAGAAACAAGATGAATGAACAAGGAGAAGTAGTAAGAAACAAAGCAAGATTGGTATGTAAGGGATACTCACAGGAAGAAGGAATTGACTATGAAATTTTTTTTGCACCAGTAGCAAGACTTGAAGCAATAAGAATGTTTTTGGCCTATGCAGCTTTTAAGAAATTCAAAGTATATCAGATGGATGTGGAGTCCGCATTTCTGAATGATGAATTGGAAGAAGAATTCTACATTGAGCAGCCTGAAGGTTTTCCTTTGACTCAAGAAGGAGACATGGTATGTAAACTGAAGAAAGCATTATATGGAGTAAAGCAAGCACCTAGAACTTGGTATGCAAGACTGGATAAGTATTTGTTAAAATTGGGATTTACTAAAGGAACAACTGATAGCAATCTGTACACAAAAGAAATTGAAAATAGTTTGTTGGTTATAGTTATTTTTGTTGATGACATTATTTTTGGAGGAGAAGATGAAGCTAGTGACAAATTTGCTGATGAAATGAAGACAGAATTTTAAATGAGTATGATTGGTGAGATGAAATACTTTTTGGGATTACAGATAACACAGAACAATGATGGTATCTTTGTAAGTCAGACAAAGTACTTGAATGATTTGTTGAAAAGATTTGGAATGGAGAACTGTAAACCAGTTGGAACACCTATGGTTACAGGACACAAACTATCTAGCAAAGATGAAACACGACAGTTGAGCAGAAGAAATACAGATCCATGATTGGAGGATTGCAGTACTTGACACACAAAAGACCAGATATAGCACATTCAGTTGGAATGGTAGCAAGATTTCAAGCTGAACCTAGAGAATCACATTATGCAGCAGTAAAGAGGATATTGAGATATTTAAGAGGCACAATGGACTATGGATTGTGGTATGAACAATCTGATGATTTTACCCTATGTGCATATATAGATGCTAATTGGGGAGGTAGTGTTGATGATAAGAAAAGCACCAGCGGTGGAGCCTTTTTTCTTAGAGGAAGATTAGTTTCTTGGTTGAGCAAGAAGCAAAATTATACTTCACAGAGCACAGCAGAAGTAGAGTATGTAGTAGCAACAAACAATTGCAACCATATAATTTGGATGAAGCAAATGCTGAAAGATATTGAAATTAAGTTTGTTGAGCCTGTTGTCATACATTGTGACAACACCAACACAGTTAGTATGTCTAAGAAACCTATATTACATTCTAAGACAAAGCATATAGAGATCAAGTATCATGTTGTAAGAGAGAAATTTGTTGAGAAATAAGTCAGATTGGAGTACATAAGCACAAAGGAACAAATAGCAGACATATTTACAAAGCCTTTGCCTAAGGATACATTTGAGTATCTCAGAGGTATGCTTGAGGTTATGCCCTAGCCTACTTTTGAGTAATGATGCAGTTGGTTGCATCTGTCCAGTGGTCTATGAGCCCTATCTTTCTTCTGGATTGGATGTTGGTATTTCCTCTATGGGGGAGTATGTGTATCTGAGCTGAGTCACGAGGACTCTCGTGAATATATTTTCTGAATAGTGTCTTTTGACATTGAGTTGTTGTTGACATAGTGATGAAATTTCTGTCATTGATGTCAATGGGGGAGAAATATACATGAAAAAATATTTGTACCAGTTGTACCATCTATTGGAGAGAACTGAATAGGATAACGAAGCAAGATTTGATTGATGAAGAGGACTTGAAAATGTTTGTTAGAGCAACAATGTTGCAGTATTGGATTTTTGGAACATTGGATGTTTTTCATCTATGTTGCCATCAATGCCAATGGGGGAGATTGTTAGGAATGAATGCTTGGCATTCATTCTGTAGCAGTTGTTGTTGCATTCATGACTATGATTGTCATTGATGTTAACACAGTGATCTTCTGGAGACTCGCAGAGAAGCAGACAATATTTTGATTAGCGCACGTGGGATATTGTAGTTGGAGCTATGCGATGTTGAGGTTATATTATTTGATATTTTATATGTCTATGGTTAAGAGCATAGACAGTAATTCATTTATTCATGAAAGTTATGAGCATTTTGGTGGAAGCAGTATTTAGGCAGTGTTCCTGAGTAGCGGTTTGTGGAAATAAGATGATATCTCCTAATTGAGATGGAATCTAGTTTTGCGTAGTTAAAGGGAAGTTTGAGACACATTGATAGTGATGTGGTTCATAGTGCAAACGTTGAGGTCGCACGAGTGAAGATTTATTATATTTGGAAGCTGACAGTTTTTGTGTAATTTTGATGTAGCGTGTGGAAATTTTTATTTTGTAATTGTGTGCCGACTCATTTGTAATTATTTGAGTGTGGTATATAGGAAGGAATGTTTTTCCTTGTTGTAGTGTATGCAATGTAAGCATGGTATGGTTGAATGCGAATGTATGGATGAAGTGAAGAAAAGAGCCAATGAAGTTGTGAAAGTGAAATTGTGAAGGAAGACATGCGAAGTATAGAGATATGAAATTGAGATCTGGTGTAGCAGTGAGTGCGGTTTGGCGTAGTGAGGAGGTAACATATTTCATATTATTCTGTTGAATAATCTTAAGGTCAGTTGGACAGTGTGTTCAGTGATCTTGCCATTGAAGCTATTTGGGCAGTGGGTCCTTTTGTCTTCCATAACTCCTAACAGAGTTAGAATCTTTTAACAGGGATTCAAAATCTCCTAACAGGGATTCATATGTATTGAATGTATTTCATAAGACTCCTAACAAAGTCCATCCTTTCACAAGGAATATTCATATTAGTGCATCTTTTGTGGGCATCATTCCCACCGGGGTTTACTCTTTGATCAAGAGGTTCCCTATTCAACATATCTTGTGTTATTGTGTCATTGTGTATGAATATCTTTCTATGGTTGGTAATTATATTGCTTACATGGTTAAATGCTATTAAATTTGATAAAATTTATAATTATCAGATAACTGATTCACCCCCCCCTCTTAGTTATCTTGTTGGACTTTACTTTCTAACACGACCATCAAATTACAAGTCGCAATCTATAGAAAATGAAAAGAATTCCCTTTGTTATTTTACAAAATCTAAAAAAGAAAAATATACTAAAAGCACATGTGGGGGGGTGGGGGAGCAGTTGTAAAAATTAAATAAATTAAAAGTTGTTTGTGGGGGTACAAGTCACCACCCCTTGATCCCCACCATGTGCAGATGTATCTCAGTGGTGGCACCACTAAATATACCTGACTAGTAGTGGTGCCCCCTCTGGTGGTTATCACCTACTATGGGGTGTAGCTCCCCACATGAATGTGTGGTGTGGCCTCCCCACAGGGTGTACCAAAATTTAAATCGCCACAAATTTTTGGAATGGAATTTATAATAATATTTTTTTGGCATGTGAAAATATTAAATCCACTGCAAATTTTTATTTCAGACTTGTATTTATTAAAAGGAGAATTAATCGATATGGATATTGTTTCAAGTCCAGGTTTGCCCAATTTTTATTTTGAAAAAAGAAGAAACATATTTAATTTAATCGAATTGGAAAAACTTTTCAAATTCACTAATGTTGCTTATATGGGCAAGGAGGCTATTTTTCAAACTTGCACAACTTTCACTTGGAGTGTCGAATTTCAGACTTTATACTCATTGGAAAGTTGATTCTAAGCACTGGAGTTTGGTACATGTTTGATTCTTTGATTTTGTCATTTTGAGTATAGAAGCTAGATGTTCTTCATTACACGGTTTTGGTCATATCTTTTGCAAACAAAGTTGAATTTTTTTAAATTTTAAATAGGCATTGGAGAGCATGTTTAGTGTACTTTGTTTTGGTTATGGTATGTTATTACTTTGATGAATATGGAGAGTTGTGTACTTTTTTGTTCACTTATTGGTGTATGGGATTAGAGGTTTGAGTGTGAGTGCATCTAGATGAATCAAGGGATGATACCTTGAGGAAGTACATGCTATTATGAGATATTTACGATACTACAAATGATTATCTGATTTGGTGTTTCCTAGTACAGGTTTACAAGTGTTTTTAAAGTTAAGGATTTGATGGTGATAATTACACATGTTGTCTTGGTATGAGGACATGGAGTCTTATGTGGGTAATAGTTGAGTGTAGGTACATAGTTGGTGATGATTATGGTATCATGGGTATGATTGTACATATTTTGCATTGAAACAATATAATCATGTTTGTGGTAATTGTTGGTGATTTATTTTGATGTTAGGAGGTTTTTGTTTGCCTCCTTAATGCTTATTTGGTTCCTTGACTATGCTACATGATTGTAGACATGTTTGACAAATTAGATTGGATGTTGATTTGGTGTTTGAGTCATATGTTTTGTAGGATTATTCTTTTTGATATCTCAATTTGTAGGTTACTAATGTTATGATGAGTTTGCATGTTTTATTTCTTACATATTCGAGTTATGTAGGTTGTGGATTGGCTAACCATTCACTTACAATAGAATAACTCATTTGTGGATTGTCCGTATCCATGTGATTGGTTAAATGTTGATGTAGACTTTATAAGTTGTCCTTGTTTGTGGTCATTTGTGCATTGGTATGTTTTACTTTGAGATGAGAGTGTGGATATGCTTATGGTACTTGGATAGTTGGTTGTTATTTGATTTCACTTTTAGTGGGAGATTTGGACAATGATGTTATGATCATAGGATTGCTTCTTGGTTAGAAATTGTTGGCAATCGTATGTATCTTCTTAGTTTGGAGATATTAGTTTCACTTGATGTTACATTTAATATTGTTCCTGTAGGATTTGAGCAATACAAATCCACAAAACCTGAAGATCACCTGCATACAAAAACCTGTTACAAGGAAGTAGAGACAAGAAGAGGGCAAGGGTTTGACTCAAAAAATGAAGAAGAAAATATCCTCAATTAAAGAATGAATTAAATGTACAATGGATCATCCTTATAAAGGAGATCAAAAGTCTTGAAAGACAAACCCTAGTGCATGTAATAATTAGTTTAACTATTACATGAATAATGCATGCAAGTTTATATTTAAAATAACTCGTGCATAAGTTTAAAATAACTCGTGCATGTGTGTTTAAATATAAACAACTAAAGAAAAAGAGTTGACATCTTAAGAAGGGAGTAAAGTTAATTAATAAAATTAATACTTTACTCTAACACCCCCCCTTAAGATGAGCAACAATGCAGCTACAAACAATGCAAGAAGAAAGCAAAGAATGGGTCCCGACAACATGGCCTGATGAGGTACCTAGCACAAAAGAGAGTCTTTATAAAGCGGAGAAATAGAGAAAACCACATGGGAAAAACTCTACTCCAAAAAGAGACAAAGACTAGGTTGAAGGACTAAAGAAGCCCCCAAAACTAGGAATGTTCCAGAAAATAGGAACAAGGATGAACATGTAGAACATCACCGAAGCAAAAAGATGCAAATTGTCAAAAAGTAATTGTTGATCTGAAGATCCTCTATAGAAATATGACCAGGTAGAGAAGACTATAATCTGCATGAGTGCCCTCAAATGACACTACTTGAATCAGGAGGCAAACAAAGGCAAACACCTGAACTCGAAGATACAGATGGCATAAACACCAAAATCCTGAAGAGCTGATCAATCAAAGCTGGAAGAGTGCATTCAAAAATAGGAAAGAAAGAGTGTCTATATGGTAAAAGATCCATCTCACCGAAATGCATAGGTACCCAGCCACTGCATCTGCCTAGTACATAGGAACAAATACTGAATACATAGCTCACACTATCAAACCAAGGAAGAAGAAGAATGATCAATAGAAACCCCCCATAATGCTGACAAGAGAGAGGTGATAGGTACACTAAAAATAGTGCCAATAAGAACTGCATCGTGAAGAACTAGGAACATTGAAGGTGCATAGAAAGTACAAGCACAAATAAAGATACCCTAAGGCTAATGTCATGGAAGGAACACTCACTTGACAAAGGTAGATGGAAAACAAAGACAAACATCAAACCCCCCATGACACTTTATAATGGAGTGCAAGTACAAATAGCACAAACATGTTCAAGATTCCAAGCATGCAAGTAAATGACACTTTATCTCAGTGCATGTGCATAAAAGAATGCTACAAAAGTAAATTATACACTACTCAAATAAGAGAGAAGACTGCTGAAACAAAAGAATAGCCTAAGAAGAGTCATCCCTTAAAAGGAAGAGATCCTAGGACCTGTAACATCCAAGATATCCACAAGAGTGCAGAAGTGCAAAAAAATGAATAAAATATACTTGGAGTAGAATCTAGAAAAATGACTCATAGAACTAGAAAGCTCTCAGAACAAGTTTTCCAATGATATCTCGCTTTCCCAAAATGGAGTCCGGATGCGCAAGATAGAGCTTTCAGAGTGCAAAAATAAACATCTAGCTTTGAAAGTTAAAAAAACCATCAAAAAATCCAAATCAGAAATTAAAACCTCTAGATCATGATAGAGCTCAAAACCAGCTTTCCGAAAATATCTCATTTGCCCGATTTCGACACCGTATGCTCAAGATATGAGCAAAATACTAACTGGTGCGCGAGAGGGCTAAAAAATGGTGCAAATGATGATGATGCATGCTAACATCATTAAATGACGGGCTTAAATTTGACGGCCAAATAGCTATTGCCACCAAAAATAGAATTCTTTTTTGCAAAATCACATGTGTGCCTCGGGATCTGTGCGAGTCTTTCAAAATTTTGCCTCGATTTATGTGCCAAAATTTTTAAATCTTGATTTGTGTGTCAGATAGCAATTTTTTGGCCTCATTTTGTGTGATAATCCATACAAATTTTGTCTCGGGAAGCATGCAAATCCATACAATTTCTACTTCGTGAAGCGTGTCAAGCTTATGGTACCAAAAAAAGCCCCAAAATGCAAAGTTGTCCAAATTGGACATACTTTATATCGAAATAGGGGTTTTTGGGTGCAACGAGCTCAACGGTGATGTCTGTTTGAGCTCAAAGTGCACCAAAATTTAGAGACCTCCTAATTTCAATAAAAAACAAAAAAAAGAAGCCCTAATCTGAATCCTTCAAACGTGAACAAGCTGTAGCAGATTAGGCTCTGATACCATGTAGGATTTGAGCAATATAAATCCACAAAACCCAATGATCACCTGCATACAAAAAACTGTTACAAGGAAGTAGAGACAAGAAGAGGGCAAGGGTTTGACTCAAAAAATGAAGATGAAAATATCCTCAATTAAAGAATGAATTAAATGTACAATAGATCATCCTTATAAAGGAGATCAAAAGTCTTGAAAGACAAACCCTAGTGCATGTAATAATTAGTTTAACTATTACATGACTAATGCATGGAAGTTTATATTTAAAACAACTCGTGCATAAGTTTAAAATAACTCGTGCATATGTGTTTACATATAAATAACTAAAGCAAAAAAGTTGACATCTTAAGAAGGGAGTAAAGTTAATTAATAAAATTAATACTTTACTCTAACAACCCCCCTTAAGATGAGCAACAATGCAGCTACAAACAATGCAAGAAGAAAGCAAAGAATGGGTCCCGACAACATGGCCTGATGAGGTACCCAGCACAAAAGAGAGTCTCTATAAAGCGGAGAAATAGAGAAAACCACATGGGAAAAAATCTACTCCAAAAAGAGACAAAGACTAGTTTGAAGGACTAAAGAAGCCCCCAAAACTAGGAATGTTCCAGAAAATAGGAACAAGGATGAACATGTAGAACATCATCGAAGCAAAAAGATGCAAATTGTCAAAAAGTAACTGCCGATCTGAAGATCCTCCATAGAAATATGACCAGGTAGAGAAGACTATAATCTGCATGAGTGCCCTCAAATGACACTACTCGAATCAGGAGGCAAACAAAGGCAAACACCTGAACTCAAAGATACAGATGGCATTAACACCAAAAGCCTGAAGAGCTGATCAATCAAAGCTGGAAGAGTGCATTCAAAAATAGGAAAGAAAGAGTGTCTATATGGTAAATGATCCATCTCACCGAAATGCATAGGTACCCAGCCACTGCATCCGCCTAGTACATAGGAAAAAATACTGAATACATAGCTCACACTATCGAACCAAGGAAGTAGAAGAATGATCAATAGAAACCCCCATAATGTTGACAAGAGAGAGGTGACAGGTACACTGAAAATAGTGCCAATAAGAACTGCATCGTGAAGAACTAGGAACATAGAAGGTGCATAGAAAGTACAAGCACAAATAAAGATACCCTAAGGCTAATGTCATGGAAGGAACACTCACTTGACAAAGGTAGATGACAAATAAAGGCAAACATCAAACCCCCCCATGGCACTTTATAATGGAGTGCGAGTACAAATAGCACAAACATGTTCAAGATTCCAAGCATGCAAGTAAATGACACTTTATCTCAGTGCATGTGCATAAAAGAATGCTACAAAAGTGAAGTATACACTGCTCAAATAAGAGAGAAGACTACTGAAACAAAAGAACAACCTAAGAAGAGTCATCCCTTAAAGGGAAGAGATTCTAGGACCTCTAACATCCAAGATATCCACAAGAGTGTAGAAGTGAAAAAAACTAAATAAAATATACCTGGAGTAGAATCTAGAAAAATGACTCATAGAACTAGAAAGCTCTTAGAACAAGTTTTCCAATGATATCTCGCTTTCCCAAAATGGAGTCCGGATGCGCAAGATAGAGCTTCCAGAGTGCAAAACTGAACATCTAGCTTTGACATTAAAAAAAAATAAAAAAATCAAAATTATAAATTCAAACCTCTAGATCTAGATAGAGCTCGGAACTAGCTTTTTGACGATATCTCATTTGCCCAATTTTGACACCGTATGCTCAAGATATGAGCAAAATACCAACTGGTGCGCGAGAGGGCTAAAAAATGGTGCAAATGATGACGATGTAGGTTGACGTCATTAAATGATGGGCTTAAATTTGATGGCCAAATGGCCGTCACTGCCAAAAATAGATTTTTTTTGCAAAATCACATACGTGCCTCGAGATCTGTGCCAGCCTTTCAGATTTTTGCCTCGATTTACGTGCCAATTTTGTTTTCTTGATTTATGTGTCAGATAACAATTTTTTCCCTCATTTTGTGTGACAATCCATACAAATTTTGCCTTAGGAAGCATGCAGATCCGTACAATTTCTACTTCGTGAAGCATGTCAAGCTTATGGGTACCAAAAAAAGGCCCAAAATGCAAAATTGTCCAAATTGGACGTGCTTTATATCGAAATAGGGATTTTTGGGCGCAATGAGCTCAACGGTGATGTTTGTTTGAGCTCAAAGTGCACCAAAATTTAGAGACCCCCTAATTTCAATAAAAAACAAAAAAAAAAGCCCTAATCTGAATCCTTCAAACGTGAACAAGCTGTAGTAGATTAGGCTCTGATACCATGTAGGATTTGAGCAATACAAATCCACAAAACCTAAAGATCACCTGCATACAAAAACCTATTACAAGGAAGTAGAGACAAGAAGAGGGCAAGGGTTTGACTCAAAAAATGAAGAAAATATCCTCAATTAATGAATGAATTAAATGTACAATGGATCATCCTTATAAAGGAGATCAAAAGCCTTGAAAGACAAACCCTAGTGAATGTAATAATTAGTTTAACTATTACATGACTAATGCATGCAAGTTTATATTTAAAACAACTCGTGCATAAGTTTAAAATAACTCGTGCATGTGTGTTTAAATATAAACAACTAAAGTGAAAGAGTTGACATCTTAAGAAGGGAGTAAAGTTAATTAATAAAATTAATACTTTACTATAACAGTTCCTTTCGTGTGTTCCCTATATGTAGCCATGAAAAAGAATTTTTTGTCTTGGTAAGGTTGATTGGATGTATACAGTGTCGAGTGTAAAGATTATACATTTTGTAAATTAGTTTCAATTTGGAATTCTTTGCGAGATCCATCGAAACAGGCCTCAACAATAACATGACCTTGGACTCCATGCCCAATTGTTGTAAGCCATTTTTTTGCATCATTTCAAGGCAAGTCCTGCCAATTTTGAGAACTCACCTTGGTCACAAGTTCAACTTCACTAGGTTAAAAAGATAGCTTTTTAGTTATCCTCCAAGTTGGCCATTATTTCCCACCCTTTGTGGCAACTATGAGATTTAAATATCTTAACTTTTCATGCCTGTGCGTACATATGTCCAACTTGGAAAATGACCTATCATTAAGTAAATGTCACATCAACTAGCCGTTGTACCTTTTTTAATTTTAAGATCAAAGTCCCCAGATGTCTTGATAGTTCCCGACACTCATGCTTTCTAAGTATTTACAATTCATCAAGTCATCATCTTCAGACTCCATTCTTCTTGTTCATGCGTTGTGTGTTTCATGACTTTCTCATAGAAAATATATATCCCCAGATATCCCCTTGTCACTAAAATGTTTTATTTCTCAAGTAGTGAAATAAGTGGTCTTCGAGCCCAAGGGTCCAAATTTTCCATAAGAGATTTTATCATTTATATCATTTTGACAGTCATCTAGTCTTGCAGGTGATAAGATGGAAAGATGGCATCAGCAAGATCCCCTCTTGGATGTCTAAAGCTCTCGAGTTCATCAACAACTCCAATGAAGAAATCAAAGGAAAAAATGATACAAGAGCATCTTGGATTTATAACAATCCTCTATCTCGGTAGCTTGTTAGATGTGCTCGGTAACTTCTTTGGAGTTCTTGGTGGAGTGTTCTTGTTGTTCACTGGTGAGCTCAGTTACTTATTTTCTCATCGGTACCTTTCATCGAGTGGCTTTGTTGTGTTCTTTCACCGAGCTAGTTCAGTGTGTCTATGTTGCTCAGTGGCCTAGTTCACCGAGTAGTTTATTTTGGATCTTTTGTTGAGGCTGACATGTGCATTTAATTTTGGCCATGATCTTAATGTTGGGATCATTCATTAGGAAGCTTGTGGACCTAAATCTGGGTCGTTGCTTTCTCCAATGTTGGATCTAAATGATTCTTTGGGCCGACCTGTTTGGTAGCCTCAAGTATAAATGTAATAGTCTATTTTAGATTTAGGGGGAATTCCAGAAGGAAGATAGTAGTAGGAGATTGTGGATCTCGCATGCATGAGGAATGTAATGTTCTTTAATTAATCATTCTATGTTATTGGCCTAAACCGGTAAGGCCTCACAACCTGACATGTATGAAGTTTGAATGAGTAAATGAATTCTTTTTCTTCCTCTCTCTCTGTTTATGTGTAATTAATTCCGTTGTGTGATTCTGCAAGGTGGTCTGGTACTTGGGTGAGCCTTTGGCACCATTTATCTGTCCTCCCTTGCATCAAGTGGTATCAGAGAGGGTTTGATCTAGGTTCCTTCTTGTAAATCCTAGTTGGTTATTTTATTGTGGAGTAGTAGATTATGATCTAACATGCAATTGTAGAGGGTTTCAAGATGGTTTGAGGAGGAAGAAATGAATACCTAGGATTAGTTGATATGTTAAGGTAGATTACTGCTAGATTAGAAGCTGTTGAAAAAACCTAACACCGAGGAAGACATCTTGATGATGTTAGTGATGATGAAACCAAGGAAGTGCAGGAGGTAGCCGGACCTACACCTATAATGGATCAAGGAGAAGAAAGATTCCTGAAGGCATTAACTAGTTTGAAGGCTACACTATAGTTTAACCCTCCCGAGTATAGTGGAAAGTTGGATTCAGATGAGTTAATGGAGTGGATTACCGAGATGGATAAATAATTTGAATATGAGAACATATAAGATGAGAAGAAGGTGAAAATTGCAAGCACAAAATTGAAAGGTTGTGCATCCTTGTGGTGGGAGCATCTGAAAATGGATCAGAAGAAGAAAGGTAAAATCAAAATCAAGGTATGGGAAAATATGGTAAATAAGTTGAAAGCCAAGTTTCTACCTTGTGATTATCAGATTAACCTAGTTAGAAGAATGAAAAGTTTGAGGCTGAAAGATAGCTCGATAAAGGACTACATTGAGAAATTGTACAGGTTAGATATCAGATCTAGACATATTGAAGATGAGGTGGAAAGAATGGCAAGGTATCTGAACGGGTTAATGAATTCCATTCAAGAAGAAATTAGTTTGGTGAAAATAGAGAGCATTGAGAAGGCTTATTAGTTTGCCCTGAAAGCTGAGGAGAAATTGAACAAAAGGCATGAGCAAAGACAAAGAGGAAGAGGTGGTAGATTCCCTAGAGGAAGAGGAAGATCCTATGGTGAAATAGTAGATCTGACTAGGACAAAAATAATCAAGACAAAGGAAAGACCAAGTAGAAAGGTGAAAGCTCATTCTGAGGAAGAGGTAACTACTCCTGAGGTGGCTATGGCAGAGGAGGATTTTGAGGAACTTGTTATGATTCTGGTGAAGAGGAACATAAATCATTTGAGTGTACAAATGTAAGTAAGAAGTTCGGTAGCAGTACAAATGCTTTGGTGCATGAAGACTCACCAAATGAACTTGAGAAGGAAGAAAACCTGATGGTCAGAAGAGCATTATGGAGTGAGAAGACTAAGGAAGATCTATTAAGAAAGAGTTTTTTCAAGATCAGATGCAAAGTTGCAGACAAAGTTTGGAAAGTGATCATTGACAGTGGAAGCTCAGAGAATTTGGCATCAAAAGAAATGGTTACAAAGTTATAGTTGGAAATATTGAAGCACCCAAAGCGCTATTAGATTTCATGGATCAGGGATGAGCATACACTTATGGTAAGTGAACAATGTTTTGTGAATCTGAAAATTGGAAAGTACTATGATAAGGCATTGGGTGATATTATGCCTATGGATTGTTGTCACATTTTTTTGGGTAGACCTTGACAATATGATAAACATGCTATATATGATGGAAGATTGCATAAATATACCATTTGGGCTAATGGAAAGAGAAAAATCTTGTTACCTTTGATTAAAGAATCTATTGGTGTGATATGTACATCTATGAAAGTTTGTTTGATGGAAGGTAGACAGTTTGTTAAGGATTTGAAGAGTAATAATATTTTTTATGTTGTGATTCCTAACAAACCGAGTGAGACAATAGTAGATAAAGCTCCTGAAGAGGTTGAGAGTTTATCACCAAGTACAAGGAGATCATTTTAGATAATGTACTTGATGGTTTTCCACTGATGAGAAGTATAAGTCATTGTATGGATCTGATTCCTAGAGCTAGTTTTCCAAATAAGGCACCACATCGACTGACACCAACTAAGAATGAGGAACTCAACCGACAAGTTCAAGAATTGTTGCAGAAAGGCTTGATCTAAGAAAGTTTGAGTCCATGTGTAGTACCATCTATGTTGGCACCGAAGAATAATGGAGAATGGCGAATGTGTACCGATTCTAGAGTAATCAACAATATAATAATTAAGTATAAGTTTCCTATACCAAGGATGGATGATATAATGGATTGTTTGAGTGTAACATAATATTTTACCAAAATGGATTTGAAGAGTGGATATCATCATATCAGAATTAGAGAAGGTGATGCATGGAAGACTTCTTTCAAGACAAAAGAAGGTTTGTATGAGTGGTTGGTTATGCCTTTTGGTTTAACTAATGCATCAAGTGCTTTTATGAGGTTAATGAATGAGGTTCTGAATAAATTATTGGGTAAATTCATGATTGTGTACTTGGATGAAATTATGATATTTAGTAAAGCTAGAGAAGATCATTTGTTGCACATTAGACATGTATTGCAAAGATTGAAAGAGGAAAAGTTGCTAATTAATTTGAAAAAGTGTTCTTTCATGAAAGAGGAGTTTGTATATTTGGGATTTGTGATTTTAGCTGATGGTTTGAAGATGGATATTGAGAAGGTTTAAGCTATACTTGATTGGCCTACACCTGAGAATTTTGGTGAGGTAAGATCATTCCATGGTTTAGCAAGTCTTTACAGAAAGTTCATCAGAAATTTTAGTTCAATTTGCAATGCTATGAACGAGATAATGAGAGGAGATAAAAGAGAATTCAAGTGGACACATGGAGCTGATAAGAGTTTTGAGACTTTGAAATAGAAGGTTGTTGAATTTCCTGTATTATCTTTACTTGATTTAGTAAGGTATTTCAAGTTGAATGTGATGCAAGTGGAAGTTCTATAGGAGCTGTGTTGAGTCAAGAAGGTAAACTAGTTGCTTTCTTTAGTGAGAATTTGAATGATTCTAAAAGGAAATATTTCATGTATGATCAATAATTCTATGTTATTGTTCAAGCCCTGAATAAATGGAGACATTATTTGATGCCAAAGGAATTTGTGTTGTATACTGATCATAAGGCTTTGCAATATTTGGGTAGTCAGAATAAGTTGAATTAGAGACATATGAAATGGGTTAAGTATTTGCAAAATCTCACATTTGTGATAAAACATAAGAGTGGAGTGTCTAACCAAGTTGCTGATGCATTGAGTAGAAGAAGATCTTTGATGACTGAAATGAGAATTGAGGTTCTTGGTTTTGATGACATGAAGAATTTTTTATAAAACTAACCTTGATTTTTCTAAGTCATGGAGAATGTGTAGATCACCTATTCCAAATCAACTGAGTAAGTGGGAAGACTATTTCATTCAAGAAGGTATGTTGTTTAATGGAATTTAGTTATGTGTACTGAGAGGATCAATGCGAACTAATTTGATAAAGGAAAATCATAGTAGTGGTTTGGCTGGACATTTTGGCATTGATAAGACGTTGAGTTTTCTTAAGGAAAGGTATTTTTGGCCTCAGTTGTATAAAGATGTTCAGAAATTTGTGAAGAGTTGTGGATTTTGTCAAGTTGCAAAAGGAGTAACTCAAAATACTAGATTGTATATACCGATTTCTTTTCCTAAGAAACCTTGCAGAGATATAAGCATGGATTTTGTTCTTGGCCTACTGAGGACAACAAGAGGTAATGATTCTATGTTTGTTGTTGTGGATAGATTTTCCAAGATGGCACATTTCATACCATGTAGAAAAATATCAGATGCAGTGCATATAGTAGATATTTTCTTTAAGGAGATTGTCAAATTGCATGGATTATCTAAGAGTATCATCTCTAACTGAGACAGTAAGTTTGTTGGCTATTTTTGGAAGATTCTATGGAAGCAGTTCAACACCAAGTTGAAGTATAGTTCTACATTTCATCCAAAGATTGACGAATAGACAAAGGTTGTAAATCAAAGTTTGGGTAACTTATTGAGATGCTTATTTAGAGACAAATCAAGTAATTGGGATTTGATGTTGGCACAAGTAGAGTTTGCATACAATAATTTAGTGAATATGAGTACTAGAAAGTCACCATTTCAGATTTTTACTGGCATACAACAGAGAGGTATATCAGACTTGAAAGATATTGTTGGAGAAGAGAAGAGGAGTGCTGAAGGGGAAGAATTTTCTGAGTTTATGAAGTCATTGCATGAGAAAGTGAAACATAAGTTGGAGAAGAGTAATAAAAAATATAAGAATAATGCTGATAGGTCAAGAAGACAAGATTTTTGATATTGGTGATGAGGTAATGGTTCATTTGAAAAAAAGAAGATTTCCTGTTGGAACCTATGGTAAGTTGAAAATGAATAAATTTGGTCCTTGCAAGATATTGAGGAAGTTTGATAGTGGAAATGCTTATGAAGTTGAATTACCTGATGACATGGATTATCACCAATATTCAACATTGAAGATTTGTATGAGTATCATGAGCTTGATGAAGAAGTGACAATAACGAGTGATTATTCTAAGAAGTAGATAGATGAAGTTGAGCATATTTTAGAACAAAGAGTTGGCAGAAGCACAAGAAGAAATGATTACATGGGATATTTGGTAAAGTGGAAGAATAGAATGATTGAAGACTCTACATGGATTTCTCAATTTGAGTTGGATTCAGCTCAGGTTGTACCTCACTCATGATTCAAAGAATCATTTCTTTTCAACCCTGGGTGTCTGATGCATGAGCATCTAGGGTTTATCACAATCCTAGCTATATCTCGATAGCTTGTTAGATGTTCTCGGTAACTACTTTGGATTTCTCAGTGGATTGTTCTTGTTGTTCATCAATGATCTCAGTTACCTTATTTCTACTTGGTGCCTTTCACCTAGTGGCTTTGTTGTGTTCTTTCACTGAGTTGGTTCGGTGTGTCTTTATTGCTCGGTGGCCTAGTTCATTGAGGGGTTAATTTTGGATCTTTTGTTGAGGCCAACATGTGCATTTAATTTTGGTTGTGATCTTAATATTGGGATCATTCATTTGGAAGTTAGTGGACCTAAATCTAGGTCATTGATTTCTCCAATGTTGTATCTAAATGATTCTTTGGGTCGACCTGTTCGATAGCCTCAAGTATAAATGTAATAGCTTGTTTTAGATTTAGGGGGAATTCCAAAAGGAAGATAGTAGTAGGAGATTGTGGACCTCACATGTATGAGGACTATAACGTTCTTTAATTGATCATTCTATTGTATTGGCCTAAATTAGGAAGGCCTCACAGCTTGACATGTATGCAGTTTGAATGAGTAAATGAATTGATCTACTTCCTTTCTCTCTATTTTTGTGTAATTGCTTCTGTTGTGTGATTCTGTAAGGTGGTCTGGTACTTGGGTGAGCCTTTGGCCCCATTTATCTATCCTCCCTTATGTCAGAAAAGGCCTTGGAAAATATTTGGCCAATGATAAAGTACAAGAAAGATGGGATAATCCACAAATCCCGAATTGAAACCTCACTTTGGAAAATCTCAGATACTAATTTCAAAACCTAGGCTAAACTGAAGGGTTTACAAGTAAAAAACCAATTTAGGTGGGCCAATGAATCAATGTATATCAATCTATCCACCTCCAGGATCATCCAATCCACATGCTTCCTGCACTTTGTGCAGACTTTGAAGTTAATATTGTTCATGACCAAGAACTACAATGCCAACATTTAAGCTGCTATCACATCCTTTGGAGTGCCCATTGCCTCCTTTGAAAATGAAAGCATTTCCATGGCCTGGAGGATCCAATTCTTTAAGGATTCAATTATCATGACCCAGAAATCTTCATTTGTCACAATTCACAAGGTGGGAGGCGCGGGCTGATGTCACCTACATATAGAATGTCTAAAGAGCCCCCATCAGGACTACATGAAAATGAAGATGGATTTTCCTGACACCAATTTCAAGGAGCCAATCCAGGAAAGGATCATATTTTTATTTAGGGTTTTCAGTGAGTTTCACACCTGGGAGTTCTCTCCTTAGATGTACTATTTCCTATTCTGTATTATCACCAACAAGAAGCATTTTGGTTGGGCTGCTATTATCTCCAACCACTTAGACACCCAAAGAAGGAAGGCGAAGGGAGATCACAAATTTTACATGACTTCTTTTATTTTGTGGTCACTGGCCCATTAGTACAGAGGAATCTAGGGATTGAACACAATTGGTATCCTCAGAACATAAATGGGACATTCTACCCCATGAGATCATTTTCCCCAGATCCAATGGGATGGATGTTTCCAAAAATTTTGCAGGGTTAACGACACCGTCATCTATCACAGAGTTAAGGTAATAACTACAGATGTGGTTTTCAGGCCGTCTCTAGAGGAAATAGCTATGATCAACCCATGAGGATGCTATTTTATCCAACTTTCATAGTTCACCTACATACGGGTCACTGGGTTAACATAGAACCCATTTTTGTTGCCCAAGCATTGTGGGGATAAAGTTATTTTGTTAGAATTTTGTCGATAGATTCTTGAGGTACATGCCCTATTGGTGACAAAGAAGATTGCCTCAATTTCCTTCCTTGTCACCTGTAGAAAGTACACATGCTCCCTCATGGCTTACCAGGAAGTAGAGAATGAATTAAACAATTTTGACTTGAACAAATCTTTAGTTAGGCACCGTAACTATGATCCACGCGACCGCCTTTAAAAATGAATGCCTCGGGGATCTCAGCCCCATGAGCCACACTTGGAATATTTTTGGGAGGATTGTCAGGATGATTTTGACATTTGATATTGGAAACATATAAGAATGTCAAAGGGTATGATGGAGCATCTTGGCGTCTGGTCATTCCCACCAAAATTTTCAAACAAACAAGTCCCTTGAAGACCCTAAGTTTAAAGAAACATGAATTGATAAGTTGGGTCCCCCTCTAGTGGATTGGGACACCCCAGAGACTTTGACAATAAAGGTTGTAACCCAGATAGTGATTGAGTGAATCCACACTCATTTTTAAAAAGACATGTCCAAAGAGTGTCCACATGGATGCCTATCCAAAAGGAGCTGCCACTTCCAGACCCCAGGCACCAAAACAATCCAAAGCTCACAGGAAGCAAAAATTTAGTGAGTTGTCCCAACCATCCAACCCAGTACTAGAGCCTCTAATAAGGAAGTTAAATGAGAAATTAGAGCAGTCCCATAAGTTGAAAGAAGCAATAGGGGCTGGTGTAACTTTTGGCCTCGAAGCCATCCTTGTAGGATCCCAACCCCTGGATGCTCCAACACCCTCCATGGCTACCCTACTTAGTCTGCCATTTTTTGAGGAAGAAGATGAAGTATAAATAGCATCTTTCAGGGCACCTCTCTAGAGGAGGAAGAAAAAATAGTCTAACAGGTCTCCAGATAATGACCTGAACCTAGAACTTGAAAAGGAGGCCGAGGTCCACACAATTCCCTCCACCTCCTCCCCCAAGACAGACAATGTTGTGGAGGATCCTCCAGAGATTTCACAAACCAACGCCAATGATTTCTTCCATGTTGACAAAAAGGAAAGCCTACACTACATGGATGAGGAAGTGAGGGTGATCGAGGAGGCGGTCTAAGAGAAGGATGTAGACATCTTTTGAGAGGCCAAAGAAATTGAAGAAGCATGAAAGTGCGCTCAAGAATAGGTAGAAGAGCTCTAGGGAAGAGAAGAGGAAGAAGAAATGATTGATGAGGATGCTCACCTATGAGCCAAGGATACCTTTGAGAAAAAAAGGTATGAAGAAGCTGAGAGAATGGCGGAAGAGGAAAGAAGGAACACAAAAGAACATACAAGAGAAAAAAATAAAAGGTTTAAGGAGCAATCTCTAGCTGAAGAAACCAAACCTTCAGGATCAGCCGTACCCTCAGTAGTCATGCCCTCCTCTCAAGAGGATATTCAAGGAACATTTCCTATTAATACAAATGAAGTAGAGGTCCCCTCAGAATTCTAGTAAGAGGAAGTTCAAATTGAACAAGATCCTCTTGCAACTTCACCCATATAAGATATCCCCGAAGATAATGTAGGGGCATCAGAAGAGAACATAGAAAATAATCCTGATGATAACGCTGAATAAGTGGCCACAGAGGGACCAGAGAAAAGACTCATGAGGAACCCCACCAGTCCGGAGATAACAAAAGGTAATGTCCAAGGCCCACCATAATGGCTAGTTGAATCCTGAAGGAGAAAAAGAACAATACAAAAATCCACTCTCCTTTCACTAGAAAAGATGTTGGTGGAACAAAAGGTGCCTAAAAGGATGAAGAAGGCTCGTATCCTCCATACAACTCAAAGGGGTCCAGATGGAGATACAGTGGAAATAGTGGGGGACCCACTAGAAAATAGGGAATAATTTGAAGTAGCAGTCGAAGAATATAAAGTAACAGATATGCCCCTGGGCTGATGAGACCGAAGATGAGAGTTGGACCTCCTTGATGATGCAATTCGGGTCATCCACCAAAGATATGAGAAGGAATATCGAAAGAAGAAAGAGCTCCAGGAATCAGAGTCAAATCTTAGGAAGCTTTTAATAGAGTTGGCATCCCCCCTCTCTTCTGTAATGCAAGAGGCCTCCACCTCTGGAATTCTGCTCCCACAGGGCAACATAGATGCATTTCAGGTAATAAAGAAGAAGGTGTTGTGGATAAATGGATAGAGGAGAAATTAGAGGCAATTAGGATATTTTTTTTGAATCTCTCCCATAATTGTACAGTGCTCATGAAGTTGTTGGTAAGATTGGTACAATCATCGCTACATGGCAGGCCCTGGCAGAGAGGTATGAAGATTGGAAAGAACACCTCAGATAAGTTTTGAGCCTAGGAGAAGACAACTTGGATAAAATAGAGATTTTGGGGGATGAACTTTATCAGTTCCTGAAGACCCAGTACACCAAACTTGCATTCAAAATCAAAACAAGAAAGAAATTAGTAAAGGTATTAGACACTCATGTTATCAAGGTCCGTGGTCATGTGGACCAATTTATTACATTTATTTGTGAAGTGACATATGCACCAAATATGTTAAATCCAGGCATATACACCCCCTTTGATTCTTTATTGGTTAAATTTTCCAAGTGAGCTTATGCACAATTCCAACCCTTGGGAGATTTTGATAGCTCAGTTATGGGAAGGCTCTCCCAACTATTGTTGGAGGCTCATAATGCCACTAGGGTGACTTCTGAAAAGAAAAGAAAATATGATGATGCAAGAGACCATCTTGAAGAAGCCATATGCTGCATGGATTTATTAAAGGAGGTAGATGAAGAAAGAGTAACTAAGATACTGGAGGCCTTCTAGAAATTCCAAGAACAATAAATTCTTTAGGTTTCAGGACTTCTTCCCCTGTGAACCCACATTCTTTCATTCAGTATTCTTTGAGTACAATCTCTTAGAGTTATAAACTTCATTCTTTACATCATTTATGGTGGTATGCACTGAAGGTTTTCCCAGAGCCAACCGATCCCCATCCTAGATTGTTGTTAGAGGCATTGTCAAAAATTGAGCAGGCACAATACAACCTGAAAGTGAAGGATAAAAGATTGAAAATGTTATCATGACTCCCGAGGTGTTGATTCAACATTTAATACTTGGCATACAGGAGGAGTATTTGTAGACATGGAACCATCATTACATTTATGGAGCGGCACACTATTCGAGGCACATTAACCACACAAGTCACATTCGCACACATTGGTGGCATCTCCCTAATAATTATTTCCCTTGGATTTCCCATTCTTCCTTTCCTCCCTTTCCTCTTTTTTCCCTTTCGTTCAATGTAACGTAATGAAGTGATTCTGACAACGCAGGTAGTACCGGTTGTGAATATTGTATTTAATATAAATAAGTAGGTTGTATAGGTTGAAAATCCTGATGTAGATAGAAGGCTATGTCTATAAATAAGAAGTCTGACGACATTCCAAGGGTTGGAAAAATTGATGATTTTTTAATCCATAATATTGTTGTGCTATTGCTTTTATTCTAGTTGGTAGTATTTTTTGTAGACTAATGCTCTCCTGGAGCCATGAATGTACCAACTAGTGATGCTGGATGTCTTAAACTAATGAAAGAATAAAGACTTCTCTTGGTGTCATACTTTGTGTTGTTCTTCATTCTAGATTTGGTGAGTTTCTTTCATGTTGTATGATTCTCTATGTCCTCTTCTCAAATTTCTTTGATAGATAACTGAAATCATTTTTCTTTCGTTGTTAATGTATGTTTCAGTTGATGATTGTATACATGTTTAGTGTGGTTACTGGTTCTTTATTTGATCATTTTTTTTCTATGTTTGGAATTTTATAGTATGACTATAGGTAGATATTTACTATAACTCTGGTCCATCTTTTGTATTTTCTTTGTTTAAGCTAATGATTACTTGTAGGAAATACCCACCCATTTTAAATCTTTGATATTTGATGAGCATAAAACTAGCAAGCCCCTTCTCACTTGCCCAACTAAACCATCCGCGCACCTTCGTGACCCGACTAATAGGTTCTTGGAGGCTAGGAGAGTCCACTCTCTGGTAAACATTTTCAAGCAAGGTTTCCTGGTATGCCAGTACCTGGTGACAACTATCTCCCTATTGGAGAGACCATCATAAAGTCTCATCAATAACTTGCTAGCAGTTACAAAAAGAAAATCCATTAACATGGTGAACTTTGATAGGCTCCTCATTATAAATCCCTTAATCAGGTGAGCTCTTAACAAAGTCTTGAAATCCTCTTGCGAGGTAGATCTTAGAAAATCTAATTGTACTTCTAACAAGTTACCAATCACTCCTAAGAGACTGAACCCTCAAAAAGGGTAATTGTAAGCTCCTAACATGGCAAACTCATTTTACTGCAATAGTGATCTTGTGGGTATCATTCCCAATGTAGTTTTTCCCTATAACTAAGGTTTTCCATGCAAAAATCATTGTGTCATGTGTGATGATTTTGTGGATTCTTGATTTTGTTATCTTTTATTTTCTTACTTTAGTTATATGCTTTGTGGTTTGGAAGTTATTATTGAAGTTATTTAGACCGGTGGTTGGATTAGTCCTAAATATTTTTGTACTATTTCACCCCCCCCTCTGTACCTAATAATCCTAACAATTGGTATCAAAGTGCTGGTCCTCTTGGTGATAAGCCTAAAAACTTGAGGAAAAGATCTACAAGTATGGAGAATTACGGGTATGAGGTGGAACTTGAAAATGCACATAAGATGATCAATGAGTTGTAGGCTAACCTGAAGAAGTCTCTTGCAAAAAGAAGAGAACTTACTGAGAAGTTAAGTAAAATATAGGACTATATTGATCAACTATCAGAAGGATGTATGTATGAAGAATATGAGGAAGCAATTTTAGATCTAATGGAAAAGAACAAGAAACTCAAAGAAGAGGTGGAAAATCTGAAAAGAGAACTTAAAGGTCAAATTGTTAGAATGTGTGAAGACCTTGAAAAGAAAAGAACAATTGAAAATGCAAGGAGGGTTGCAGAAGAGGCTAAGACATTTGTTGAGGATGCATTGGAGGAAAGAGAGGAACAATTCTTTAGAATTTCTCAAGAGAATTCTATCATGCATGAGAGCCTTTGTTTAGGGGGGAAATGGTGTTAATGAATTTAGTAATGTAAACTACGTTAGATGTGCTCATTAATTAACTATTTCCACACTAACATTAGAAATACAAGAGAAAGAGGGGCTTCCAAGTGTAACTCTCAATATAACCTAAGTTATATTAGCAAAACCCAAGAAGATGAGGGGATGCCAATGCTAAACCCAAATTATACTAAGGATGTACATAAGAAAGTCCTCTTTCATGCAATGTAATATTTGATTAAGGTTGTGTAAATACACTAGTAAAATTGAACTAATTGATTTAACAAGATAAGAAATAGAGATCTAGGTGCTAAACATAAGCAATTAGTCCAATTAAGATGTAAAAAAAGATCTAAACTAAGATGTGAAATACATAATGAGGTACTCACCTTGAATTATGAAGAGGAATATGATTTTCTGCTTTGAAAAATGATGTTCTGGACCTATAGCTTAATTTCTAACTGCGAATATGTGATCACGACTGAAAACCTAGAAAATGTTGAAAATCTTAGGCTACCAAGAATAGGTCAACCATGTCACTGTGTTTTGGAATAGGTTGATCAAGTCAATGTATTCTTGGGGCACTTTACTGAATTTGGCCCAAACTTTTCTGGTAGATCTCTATCTGCAACTTCCATATCTGTACCTACAATTCCTTATCCTGCTCCTGCACATAGGAAACTAGGTTTTTGGGGTTGGGGTGGATGAGGGCTTGCCTTGCTCAAGCCCTATATTAAGGAATCAACTATTGTGGTTCCAAAACCATGCTCCCTTTTTGGGCCACTTGGCCAAGGCCGCCCCCTTCATTTTCCTTGTTTTCAGGCTTTGTCAGTCAATCTATCTTTTGTTAGGGATTGTCCCTTTAGGTTTTAGTCATTTTTTGGCCTTTCACACTTTTAGACTCCCTAAGGTGTGAAAGCTCTAAAAAGATGAAGTGTCTTGTGTCCTCAGAGCTTTAGCATTCTTTCACACTTTTAGAGTTGTTGGAGTTGCAGAACCCTGAAACACCGAAAGTCTAATCTCCCTAACAAGAGATAGACCTTTCGACATTTCGATGATTCAAAGGTCTGAAACCTTCGAAAGTCCAAAAGATTGACAACCAGAGGGTGGCTGACATCATCCTCTGAAGGCCTATATTAGGTGCACGCATGGTTTATTTTCTCACTTGTTCTTTTAATCTGCCTTTATTTTTTTAGAGCTTTTGAGCACGCACAGAGCTTCTAGTTGTCAGATCGCCTAGTTTCTTGGGTTCTTTTGGATCTTCAGGTGATTTTTCGAGGTAGGGTTTTCTTCTTCTCTTGTCTTTTTTATTTTTTTGTGATTTTTTAGAGTTTTTTTAGCGTTTTGACTAGGGTTTCTATTTTTTAGGCTTTCTTCATGCCGCTTCAAGGTCGTAGGGTTGTCCCCTTGGACCCCTTAGCATCGGGCTCATGGTTAAGCTTGATTCGAGTTCCTTTTCGATCTCGTACCTTGTCTTTTCTTCCTGTGGCCTTTTCAGCCCTAGTTTTTTCATAGTTTCACACTCCGAAGTGCCAAAAAATTAAACTTCCCCAAAATTTTACCAAGTCCACATTCTTTCACACTTTCTGTGTTTCGACACCTGACATTTTTTGCACTCCCAAATGCTGAAACCTGATGATAGACCCCGCATGGTTTTGGACTCCACCTTTTCGGCATTTCAGACTCTGAAGATTCAAGAGTTTTTCACCCCCCAAAAGGCCAAATCCTCAAAACTATATATCATGCCCATTTTTTCACTGTTTCAGTGTTTTAGAGGTAGCCCATTCTTTCGGAGTCTGAAAAGATGAATCACCAAAATTGCCTTCTGAGCCTTTAAAGCCTACATCTTTGTGGATTTTAGTTTCTTCATGCTTTTCTTATCTTCATAAGTAGTTTTTTCTTATCTCTAGGATTTTTTTACTAATTCATGTCCCTTCTTGTAGAATGTCGGAAAAGGTTAACTCTCCAGCGATGAAATATGAGTTCAAGGGATACCATGCACCCTCCAAGGTGGGAAATCTACATGCAAAAATTAGTGGCATTGACATTGGGAATGTCAGTTGGAATGACTACTTGGTTAAGTGTTCCCAGCCAACAGGGAGATCAGAGGACTGCACTTCATTAGTCTACTATTCACTAGTGAATGCAGCGGCACATCTGGTGTCTATCCTCTCATTGGACCTGATAGTTACACTGGAAAACCATTATGTGCTAGATGAAAGATTGGTTAAGAACACCATGGGAGAGGTAGTGCTGGACCTCAGGCTTGACAACATTGAAGACATCTTCCACCTACCAAAGGGGATAGACAGGTTCTATGGATTCATAATGGATAAATGCATGAACTTCTACAATAAAGCCATCTAGTTGTCTCATGAAATTGTTAATAATGATTACCTAATACAACCTCTGCCAAAGAATAAAATCAAGAAGGTAGATATAAGGAGAGGGTATATCAAAGAGGATATCCAGGCATCAATCACCATGATCATCTAGGTGTATGGGCTGCAGAAATATATCCAACTCAAACCATGGATGGTTATTCTAATTGAGAAGATAAAGGGAAGGAAGTCAAGTTTTGACTGGGCTACAATCCTCAGTGACAACTTGGACCGGCAATTGATCTTGGTCAAGAATGACCCGCATTTTTACATGACCTCATATGTGGTATATCTAATAGCTACTAGGGTAATATATCTGGGGCTGGTGAAGGTTGGTGCTATGGGTCAGCCTAATGCTTGGCCATTTACTCTGTATCCTCAACTGGTAAAAAAGGAGCACCTCGCAGAAGATAGCTCGGAGTTCCGAGTAGTGAACAATACCTTTGTGTTCGCAATCATCCACTCCATAGAAGGAGACTATGCTAAAAGGTTGTCAGAAGAGGCTGCAACAAAAGTGAAGGCCTTGGGGGCATTCTATATCCAATTTAAGACCTTCACTTATATCAAGGTGGTAGGGAGTACTCCCACTCCCAAGAAATTTCCAAGGTATCCTTTGGACATGATTATTATATTGGAGATGGCAAGACAACTTTCAGAGGCCTATGAACACATAAGGCATAAGAAGAAACATTGTTGTAACTTCCCTATTTCAATAAGACCCCATTTCCTGCAAGACATGAGGGTGTGCAAGTCTTTGTCCTTTGAATGGGATGAGTGCCCTCTGCAAAACTTCAACTTAATAAGAACCAGGTTTGACCCAATTGGCACTTACAACCACATAATGGGGAGGCATTATGTGCATGAACCACATATTGAAGATCATTGGATGAACTGTACAGATGATTATGAGGTCAGAATTTGTGACTACTATCAGATGAGCCTGGAGCTGGCACAAGGTGCTCTACTTCTATGAGTTCCCCAGAAGGTAAAAGATGTAGATTCAGAGGATATTTTGGATCCTATCTATAATCAAGATAAGATTTATACCAGGGCTATCCTCAATGATGAGGTTGATAGAGATGCGAATTTTGATATAAACTTCAAGGCTGGTCATGTCATCAAGATGATGAAAGCATGGATTGCCCATCCATTCAAAATGGACCTAGTACTAATGAAACAAATACCAACCCAACCTTCAAAAGAGAAGAAGAAGAAAGGGGAAAAGGTACTGATGCCACAATTCAAGGAAGTTGCACCATTAAGGCCAAAAATTATGTACAGACACCAACGCCCAGCTGCTTATGGGCCAAATCCTTAGTCCAAGCCTCTGAAGACTAGGATGAATGAAAGAATAGCTCCACCTGATGCTCCATCCTCAAGTGGCCAAGAGCCAGTAAATGTACCTAAGAGGGCATCCAAGGTGAAATTGACCAGATCTAGGCCTGCCGGGGTTATAAAAGGACATGTTTACAAGAGGAAAAGGTCCTCTACACCTTCTCATATGGAGATTGTCCTAGAAGAGGATGAAGAAGCTAAAGAAGATGATGAGGATGAGGTACCACTAAGTTGGAGGACACAGTTAGAAAGTTTCTTGAAAAATAGGAGATTATAGGAAGAGGATGTAAAAATAGATATGAAGAAAGAGACCCAAACAGAGAAGGTAAATCCGAGGGATGCTCTGGGAGATGATGAATTTGATATATTAGATTTTGAAGTTCTCTATAGGTTCAAAGAAACTGAACAACAAATCCTAGCAGGAGGGCCTTCTGTAGATCAATATTTTCCATTCTCATTTATGTCTTCTCCAATGTGATTTACAACTATAGCTCCCATGGGAAATGTAGGAGAAGAAGTACAACAAGAACCTCAGGACTCAACAGAGGAAGTGGTGAATACAGGTCAAGGAGAGTATATTGAATTGGAGAAGGACTCCTCCATTGGAATTGCTTTAGAAGAGGACATAGGAGCTTCAGTTCCTCCAACTCAACAAGTTCCAATTCCTCCACCTCAAGCTCTAATTCCACCACCTCATGTAGCTTCACTTCCATAGTAAGTCCCAACCAATCCACCTCCGACCACTTCACTTCCACCATAGGTTCCAACTAGTCAACCTCCATCACAAACCCAACCTATTCATATCCCCATGCCTACTCCACCTCCTATTGATATACTGATGCCTTCACCTACTCCCCCAGTAGCCCATACTCCTCCTCTTTCTCCCACACAACTAGTACAAAACTCTACTCCACCAATGCCTACTCCTCCATCTTCTCACACTGAGACAAATCAATAAGGAGCCCAAGGACCAGAAAAGGAGATTGAAGTAGAAAAGGAGGTTCAGTCAGAGGAACAAACTGGGTTAGAAGAGAAGATTGGAGGGGAAGAGTAGACTGCAGGAGAAGAACAAGTGGAAGGAGAAGAAGGGGTAAGAGAAGAGGTAAGGGAAGAGGAAACATAAGAGGAACCAGAGCCAAGATGTGAAGTTGCCACCTCAATCTTAGTCGCACCTTATGAGGCCATTAATTCCTTCTCGAAACCCACCTGGTTCACCAAAGAAATACAACCAAGGGTGAGGGTCTACGCAGATGAAGATGATATAGACATGGTGGTGCTAGGCCGAGCATTCCATCAAGGAGAATCCAGTGCCTGAGAAAGGACCTTATCATATATAATACAAGATCAAACGGGTAGATGCAAGGCACAAGTAGTCATATCTGTGTGTGTGAATTTTGTACCTGGCTGTAGACACAACACTTCAGTAAAACATTAGAGGTTAGTTAAAATCAAAATCGTGCAGTGAAATGGAAACTAATCTAACCAAGTGATTTACTGCCTTCTAGTAGATGTGAGTATGTATTCTTAGATTATACTGAGATCAGTGACCTTGACGACACCTAAATGAAGGATTTGAATGCAAAATCTAGATATGAATTGGATGCAAATTAATCTATTTTTTTTTATATTTTCTATGCAATTATGATGAAAAATTTGATATGAGTTCTAAGCTAGATGAAATTGATATGCAATACAATTAATCTAACAATGATATGCTAAAATATGAATGATCTCACAAAGTTGTTTGATTCGCAAAGAAGCTCCAATTCTTCAGATACCAATTCGCCAGCATAAGTTTGCACAATTATGAGATATGAGATTGAAGAGCTGAGCCTTGGTTTTATAGAAATCCAGGGCTTTGGATGTGCATGGAAAAAGCCATAAATCACTCAGATAAACTCAGGTTGATTTTTGAGATATCAAAGAATAAAAAATAATTAACAAAATCATGCCAAATCATGCAAAAATAGCTTTTTAACTCAAATCAAAGTTGAGTTTATTTTTAAAACAACTTGAATTGATTTTCTGGTTTCAAGTTTAACTATTTTTTTGAATGTGCATAATAATTATGAATTAAATAAATAAATAAAGTGATTTATCCTCAACTTAACTAATTTTAAAAATAAAACAATTGATTTATGGGTTAATCAATTATTAAATCAAACTTTTATTCAAAAATAATATCATTAAATATGACAACTTGCTTTAATTAATTAAATAAGAATTTAATCAATTAATGATAGGAATTTTGATTTATTGTCAAACTTAAATAATAATAATTAGGAATAAATATAATTAAATTCAATTAAATAATTAAGTGGTAGAATTAAACTTAATTAATTAAATATTGAGAATATTCAATTAATCAAACTTTAGGATAAATCAGATTTATCGCCAAATAATCATTAAATTAAAGATAATTAAGATAAATAGGAATATTACTAAGAATATTCCCCGATGCAAAATTTAGGATAATCAATTAGGATTTGATAATTTTTAGATGTGCCTTAGGTTAGGACTTTGATGTCGATTTCATTTGATGTGTTGATATATGAGGTTAATGAACCTATAGCCCATTTTTGGGGTATTACATTTTGCCCCTCTTTGAATTACTGTGCGAAGCGCAGTAGTTCAAAGACAGTCTGTGTGTGATGTTGAAACTGATGTTTGAAATTGAAATTGATATGAAACATAAACTGTGATATGAGACAGAAGCTGATTGAAAAGATTTGATATGAAGATAATAGGTCCTGAATGACCAAAGATAATGTTAACTATAATAGTAATGAACCAATGATTGAGAAAAAGTGTCAAAATGCCTGATTCTGAACCTTATGATTGCGAAGAAGTGAGTGACCGATTCCAGATCTGATTGTTGATAAGAATCACATTGGTATCACATCTGAACCCTTCAGTTTTTGAAGAACCAAGGAAATAACATAATTGAACCGATAGTTGCAAAAACTGATACAATTTACAAGATAAAGAGAATACCAGATTGACATGGATCTCGATGAATCTGATATGCCCCGAGTGATGATTGATTTTCCCTGAGCAATGAGGTCTTTATGATGAATCAGTAACTAGACGTGGTTGTTGTCTTGATTACTGAGGAAAGATATGATATCAATAAAGATATGATTTCAGATTTAGATTATAGACTTTGAATGATATGCAATACCATGCCCCCTTCGGGATTAAAATTGAAATTTGACAAGAAAAGTCAGCGTTATGGTTTAGAAGCATGTTAATTGATTTGAGAAGTGGTTATTCACATTCGAAAATGCATTCTGCATTGTTTAGAGGTCCTGGAGACCAAGTTTGACTAGGTTTGACCATGAGTTGACCATATTTAACTAAGTTGAAATTTTGATAGTTTGATGTAAGATAATCAGTTAAGTTGAATTTTGGATTCCTGTGATGATTGAAGGTCGATTATGCAAGCAGTAGACCGTCCTGGGTCTGAAAATTTTAAATCATGATTTTGACATAGTAAATGATCTCAGATTTGAATTTTGATCCTGAAAATGGATTCAAAACGTTGAAATTAGCCAGGGGTGCAATTTTCATGAAAAACGGAGCACTTTTGAAAATTAGGTCAAAATCTATATAAAGGTCGGAAGGGTCATTTTCAATTCATTTCAACCTTTTGACTTTAGAAGCTTGTGGAGCCCTCTGAGCAAAAATGGCAGATAAAGTGACAAAACCGAAGGTACCTGTGAGTTCGCACTGATTTGAGCGTAGTCGGAGACACCAGAGACCTTGGCAGTACGGACATCCGGTAGGTGGACCTCTGTGCTTTGCTAAAATTTCATATTTTCCATGTTTTATAGGATTTTAGCAATTTTTCATACGTGTTTACCATTTTTGAATTTTGTATGCACGAAAACTCGTACGAATCCCCAGTGGGACTCGTACGACTTTTCAACTATAGATAGGTTGTCATCTGATAAGCCCCCACGACTTGTATCAAAGGGACCCAAGAGTCGTACGACATTCCATCGGGTCCCTCATAACTCGTACGAGGAGGAATGCTTTGTCGTGTGACTATGATTTGTCATTTGGTATGATGTGAAAATTCGTACGACTTTTCATGCCAGTTTGAAATGTCGTATGGAAAACAGTGAGCTTAAAACTCAGTATTAGGTCCAATTTTTTATTTTTTTGATCTCTTAGCCTGATTGCTGACCTATTAAGCTACCTTCTGAAATACTGAACTACCCCTACCCCATTTCTGTCCTTGTAACCTATTTTGTGACCCAATTATTGATAAGATTCCCTGTGTCTGTGCTATGTAGGTCATTTATCCAGATGTACATGTATGGATCTCGCATCCTGCTACTCAGAGATTATGTGTCTCCTTGCCAGACCCTATGAGGGTCCACCTTGCTTCTTGTGGATTTGAGCACTTGATACATTTACCTGAGATTAGGGTAAATCATGGACTATTGACGGCGTTGATTGAGAGGTTCCACTCGGAGACTCAGACCTTTCACCTACCAACTAGGGAGCTTACTGTTACCCCTAAGGATGTTTATAGGATATTATGGATTCCTTTCCATGCTGCTAGAAGACTAGAGTATGTGAGTTCCAGGAACTCAGGATTTCTCACTTTTAGACGTATCTTCAGAGATGATACCCAGATGACCTCATCTATTTCCTGGGAGTTGCTTGTACAGAGATATGGATACATGCACCAATTAGAGTGTATTATTGCTAGTATGATTGGTGGTATCATTATGTCCAACCGTCAGTAGAATGGTCTTTTGATTGGCTAGGCACCCATGGTAGCACATTTGATGGCCACTCCCTCTGAGTTGGCGTGGGGTCAGTGTCTCCTTGCACACATGTTTTCAGAGATGCATGAGATCATGTATCATGATAATAGATCATTTGCAGTGGGAGCCCTAGTACTGCAGATATGAGCGTGGGAGCACATCCCAGTTGTGAGACCCGTATGTACGTCACAGAGGAAGCCTCAGGAGCCTGTCATCTATACTTATGCCATATATGTTATTCAGGGACGGATGGGCCATACCAAGTATTGGAGGTGATGCCTTGATGATATGAATTTTGTGTATTGGAGACCATATGTAGCCATTGAGCCTTGGCCTACTGCTCGAGAGCAGTTTAGTTATTTCTTCCAGAGCCGTGTACTGATTGGGAGGTCATCCTCCATTATAGAGAGGTTTATGATTACCAGGGTCTAGCGACAGTATGGATGTATATAGGAAACCCCAGAGGATTATGCTACATATGCACAGATAGGGTGTGAGATTGGACTGGGATGGATACAGAGGCTCTCTTATGCTTTGTGTTCTCACGAGTAGAGTGCTATTGTCGGCCGGGACTGGGAGTATAGACCAGATATACTGGATGCTAGTGTTACTGATGGATTCATCTGATGGATTTTTGACCACCCCATTCATAGATTCTCCGATCCCATTGAGCTGATACCCTCCATGGAGGAGGCTATGGATGTTACTAGTGATTCGATGGGATAGGGTCCCAGACCTATAAAGGCCCTTATCATACATCCCACACCTCCGAGACCCAGAGTGATGGCTCCACCACAGAGACCATCAGGACACACGAGGCCCCCTCGTCGCACTAGTTCTATAGCAGGCAGGTCTTTCAGTTCTCACAGACGGACTAGGGGAGAGGGTGGGACATTAGGTGGAATTGGTTCAGTAGATGAGGTACTTGCAGCTAAGTAGGTGGTAGGTGGTGGTGTGGACTTCATAGAGGGGGATACTAGTTTTGATTTAGGTGCTGAGGTTAGACACCAAAAGGTGCAGAGAGTAGGTACTACTAAGCAGATTGCCCCAAATAATGAGATGCCAGATGTTGATCCCACTGCTCCTCCTTCTCCATAGGATACTATCAGATGGCTTAGTGCATAGGTCAGGGACCTGAAGGTGCGCAATGTGCGATGGGAGGAGTGATACATAGAGGCAGATAGACAGAAGACTGAGCTGCGTACTAAGGTATATAGGTTGAGAGAACAGGTGATTCATCAGACCTCATGAGAAGCTTACTATGTGTCCACCTATTATACAATTGTCCCTACTACATAGAGAGTTCCCTCCTATTCATAGTACATGATGGCATCAGAGGGAGCCAAAGCACCCAGAGCAGAGGTAGTACCAGATGCACCACCTCCTCCTCCACTAGATGGCGAGGATCATGTTGATAGCTAATTTGTTCTGTGATATGTTCTAACATTTTTGATCTATTGATTCTGATATACTACACTCTTTTTGATCATTGATATACTGTACTGATTCTGATAGCTTAGCTGAGCTCATTCTCTTTTGTACACTATGCCAGTAGTGCACCCTTGACTAGCTCAAGATTTTTGATATACATGAGATCAATATTTTGGTTGTGACTTCATTTGTACTTGTCATGTTTTGATTTATGATGACATCATGTGATGTTTATGCTATAAGTAGAGTAGAATGTATGTATGGATCAATGCAATGCAATGATTTCTTTCAAATGTATGGATGTTATGCAAATGTATTTGATTATGGAAAGATGTATGTATGGTTTATGCTTATGCACATGGATGAATTGTAATGCAACAAATGGTAATGATATGTAAATGCAACGATACACATGATATGTTTTTCAGGTATTGATGAAGACAAGTACTTAGTCTTATGTCAAAAGGATGTTTAACCTAGGAGGATAACTGTTTGTGAGTCTATGAAGAGACCTTCGAGTTAGGTTTTAGCTCTTGTTAGATTTGAAGAGATATTTGAAGAATTGTTTTAAGCATTGAACTTTATTTAATCAACCATTGTGAGATCATGAAAACATACAAAGATGCAAAGAGACATGCAGAATGAAATGCAACCTAAGACCTAGGACCTAGTCACTGATCATGTGTCGATCATTCTCATCATTGAATTTTTGGGTAACTAGATAAATCAATACAATGCCCACTAGTGATGAAACCATAGACATATGAATATCAATTTGTATGTGCGAGAATCAATACAACACCCACTGATTAGGCAACCATGGACATATGAATATTGATTTTATTTTTGGAATGTCGGATTAGATATAAGCACCAAGGCACAAACGCCAGGATGACCTGAATATCATGTCCATTTTGATATAGCAATTTGTATAAGCATCAAAACACAAATGTCGTGATGACCTGAATACGCCTTGTGGGACAAACACATCAAACAGTCAAGAGATCATTCTAAATCTAGTGTGAATTACCCGTAGTGACCCTTTATCATCCACATCCTTAGGCAAGATCGCGTTTCATAGTAGGAGAAAGAACTCACTCAAAAAGATAATAGTTAGATCAAACTTCCTTGAATTTTTTGGGTATCAATGGTCAAGGTACGCATGGCCATCCAATTCAAGATAGAGGCTCTTATAAACATACACCATTTCAATTCAGAATTTCCAAAGTTGTTAGATTTTCACATACAAGTAGAAGACAAAGAAAAGATTATGCCCCCAGTCATCACTCTCTGAATCCTGTGAAGGACATCATCGAAGAGCTCAAAGGACACAATATGCAAAAATCTCAATGCGAATCAGTAAGCATACAAGGAGATAAAAGCATGTAAAAAGCATAGATTGTTTTCAATTTGTGTTTGATGTTTGATTGCGTTGTTGTAGATGCAAAATCCCTTCTGGAGAGGAGATTGACTGACTGAATCAGATGAAGCTTCAAAGGAATCTGACTGGATATGACTCATCTAAGATTTACTAGAGGCCATAGGATATGACATTGATTGCCCCCAAGTTTGAACATTGATAGGATACAGACACTTTAGCTGATTGGTGTATAGACCGACTTATTGAAAACAAGAAAGCAGGAACAAACCGGGAGATATGTACAAACTAAAGCAAGACTGAAAGCTGGGAAAGACCAAGATTGCGCTGATAGATGGAGCATTTTTGAACAAGTGGTGCTCATTTGTTGGGTTTTCACCATCTTGGTAGAGATTCTATTTTTGCTACCAAGGCGCCTGTTTCCAAGTTTTCACCAAGGCACTTTTTCTTTTTCTCATTTTTTTGTATTTTTCATTTTTTCAATTTTTTTTTTGTACTTTTGATATTTTTTACTTTTTTTGTGAATCATCAAGGTGCCCATTGCTAACTTTTCACCAAGATGTTCATTTTTTCAGGACTTTTTCCAAATTTTAAGATTTTTTCAGGACATTTTACCATAGACTGAATGCCTTAGGTGTAGAATTTCTTCAAATGGAGAATGTTGATTGGTTCTCAGAGTTGTTCTCCTTTAGTCATTGAGAGTTGATAGGCACTAGAGCCAAAAGTAGCAGTGATAACAAAGGGACCCAGCCAGTTGGGTTCAAACTTCCCCTTGCATTCTCTATGTGATTGATTTTTAGGATTTTCTCTCAAGACTAGATCACCAGCCTGAAATTATTTGTGTCTGAATTTCTTGTTGTAGCCTCTAGACATTCTCTTATGATATACTTTGAGATGATCATACGCTGCTTGTCTATGCTCATCTAGTAGTTCAAGTTCTTGCAACCTAGACACTCTGTAGTCATCATTAGTTACTAGACCATGCATTCTGATTCTTATGATGGGATTTCAACCTCAATAGGTAGTACCGGTTTAGACCCATAAAATAAAGAGAAAGGTGTAGCCCCAGTAGGTGTTCTGATACTTTTTCTGTAGGCCCGGAGAGCTAGATTGATCATGAGATGTGAGTCTCTTCTTGTTTTATTAACTGTACGGTGCAAGATTTTCAATAGATTCTTGTTAGAAGCTTCTACTTGTCCATTTCCTTGAGGATAGTAGATAGATGGCCAATGTTGTGTAATCTTGAATTTGGCACATAGATCATCTAAGTCACTATTTTTGAATTGTCCACCATTATCTATGATTATGGAATGAGGTATCCCATATTTGCATATGATATAGTTCAATATGAACATAGATATTTGTTTTCTAGCTGCTTGTGTCAAAGGGACTGCTTCTACCCATTTTGTAAAATAATCTGTAGCTGTGATTATATGGGTATGCCCATTAGAAGAATGAGGATGTATAGCTCCTATAAGATCAAAGGTCCATTAGTGAAAAGGCCATTGTGTAGTAAAGGGAATTAGATCTCTCCCCGGAGCATGAATTAGGTTTCCATGTACTTGACACTTTTGACAATTCTTAGCAAACTTGATAGACTCTTTCTCCATGTTAGGCCAATAGTACCCAACCCTAATACATTTTTGAGCTAATGTTAAACCATTTGAGTGTGACCCACAAATACCCTCATGACTTCCTCTAATGCACGTTGAGACTCTTCCCATTCTAAACATCTAAGTAGCGTACCATCTAGACCTCATTTGTATAGGTCATGACCAATGATGACATATCGGGAGGCATTATGGATAAGGTATCTCTTTTCATGGCGGTTGAAGGTAGTAGGAATGATTTGGTCTTTGAGATAGGAAAATAGGTTTTTATATCTAGATGAATCATGACCTACAATAGTGCAAATCATGTGGGTTTCAGGGGAGTCATATGCGGGATAAGATAGTGCTTCCACTAGGAACTCATAGCATAGCTCATGTTCAGGCTATTGTAATAAAGTAGATAGTGTTTCCATTGCTTCAGCAGCCTTGTTCTCTATTCTAGGAATTTGCTCAAATATGATAGATATGAAATACTTCTTAAGATCATCTACCATTCTCTTGTAAGGAATGAGCTTTTCATCTTTAGTTTGGTACACATCATTGACTTGATGGATAAAAAGTTGTGAATCTCCATGAATGTGTAGTTTTGTTACCCTCCACTCAATTGCTATTTTCATACCGTTCAAAAGGGTTTCATAATCAGCAATATTGTTTGTGCAAGGAAACTTTAATTTGAATGCTTTTGGTATTGAGTATCCTTGAGGAGTTATGAACAATATTCCTGCTCTAGATCCATTCTATGTATAGGAGCCATCAAAGAATAACTGCCATTCTCTAGAAGAAAGAGTCATGATAGAGGAATCCAAAAATTCCATTTGCATTGGTATATCATCAATCATAGGTGCATCAGCCAATTGATCAACAATTACCTATCCTTTTATAGCTTTTCTTTCCACATGTTCAATGTCAAATTCACTTAAGAGCATGACCCATTTGGCTAATCTACCAGTGAGGGCAGCTTTGCTTAGTATGTACTTTAGTGGATCAATCTTAGCTACCAATTGAGTGGTATGAGCTAACATGTAGTGTCTCAATTTTTGTGATGCAAAGATTATAGCTAAACAAGCTTTCTCAATCATTGAATAGTTCTTCTCGTATGCAACCAATGTTCTATTGATATAGTATATAGCTCTTTCCTTTTTGTTCTCATCATGTTGTGCAAGCAATGCCCCTAGTGATGTATCTGTGGTGGAGACATATAAGATCAATGGCTTCCCGTGAATAGGAGGCATCAAGATAGGAGGATTTGATAGCTATTGTTTGATATGGTCAAAGTTCTTCTCACATTCTTCATTCCATGCAAAGGTCACACCTTTATGTAATGTTTTTGTAAAAGGTTGTGATATGTTTGCAGGTTGTGATATGAATCTCCTGATAGATTGAACTCTCCCTTACAATGTCCTCATTTGATTGATATTCTTCGGGGGTTGCATCTCCATTATAGCCTTTAATTTAGCTGGATCAACTTCAATGCCCTTTTTTGAAACTATGTACCCTAAGAGTTTTCCAAAAGTGACACCAAAAGAACACTTCTTAGGATTTAGTCTAAGACTAAATTTTTCCATACTGTCTAGTATCTTGCTCAAGTCATTTAGATGTTCAGCTCTAATCATAGATTTTGCTAAAGTATCATCAACATAATCTTCCATAGTCCTATGCATCATGTCATGGAAAATAGATGTCATGGCTCTTTGATATGTAGCACCAGCATTTTTAAGCCCAAATGGCATAACATTCCAACAGAAGGTGCCCCATGCACATGTGAAAGCAATTTTCTCTTGATCCTTTAGAGCAATTTTTATTTGGTTATATCCAGAAAAACCATCCATTAAAGAGTACATCTTGAAACCCGCGGTCATGTCCACTATCATATCAATGTTAGGTAGTGGAAAATTATCCTTATGGCATGCTTTGTTCACATCTCTAAAGTCTGTACACACTCTGATTGATTTATCTAGTTTTGAAATAGGTACAATATTAGAGATCCACTCTGCATAGTCAATAACTCGGATGAATTCGGCTTTCAGGTTCTTCTCTAATTCAGCTTTTACTAAGAGTGCAACATGAGGATGCATATTTCTTAATTTTTTCTTGACAGGTTTGACATTTGGAGCTATAGATAAATGATGCATTATAAGGTTAGGATCCAACCCTGGCATATCTGAATATTTCCATGCAAAGTTGATCTTCTTCTTTGTTAGGAATGTTGTAAATTTTTGCTTCTCTTCTTCTGATAAAGATTGTGTTACATAATCAACTGTGGTTCTTCTGTTGTTCCCAAGTTGATGGATTGAGTGGGCTCAATTAGAACTGGAGATCTATCCTGTAAATGACTCAGAAGGACATCAAATATCTCATCCTTAAGCACCTCAGAGAGGTTTTCACCTTTGGATACGTCTTTTATTTTTTCTTTTGTAGGTTCTGAGACTGCCACAAAGTGGTTTCACCCTCAGAACTCCTTTTCTTTTTATTTTTATTCTTATTTTTCTGACTAGGATACTTGATGTCCGACTCTATCATGTTGATGCTCGGTTCACTGATGGAATTCCTCATAGGCTTAACTGCATTGAGGTAGCAAGAAAGGGCATAGTCATTTGGGAAGGTATAAATACCATGGCTAGGATTTGTGGAGGTTCGATTAAGAAGTTCAGGATGTTGGATAGTCAAGATGGGGAAAGATTGGGAGATAGTGTTTATGGATATGGATTTGTCATCATTGGTACTGACCCAACGCTTGAGTTCAAAGGTGATATTACAACTTAATACATTCAATTCTTGAATAGGCTCAATGTCATTGTGGAATTCCAATTTAGCCATTGGTAGATCAGACTTGATAAGTTCATTACTTCCCTCTAGAGTTACGTTGGGTGTAGGTGCATATTGGTGAATAATATCCACACGTTTCTCTGTGATAAGCTCATCTTCTTCTGGAATGGCTCCCCATTCATAGTCATTAGATTCTTCATCTATGCCTCTAGGGAATCTAAGAACATGAGTAAAGTCAGGATGAATACCCCAAGAAGGGTTACCCTCAGATTCTGATTTGAATTCATACTCATGGGAGTCTGTCTCAGAATAACTACCACCTTCCTCTTTGTCTATTTGATTGTCTTTGAGATTAGCTGGTTCTTGTGTGGCAACTATCTGTTGCTCTATAGTAGGTTCTTGTGTTTCTACTACATTGATTCTTCTAATAGGATCATCTTCTGCATCAAGAAGGTCTTTGATCTCTTTAGGCAATTTTTCATAGAGAATGAGTTCTGAGCTATCTGAATCACTATCTGATGGTTATGTTTCTTCTTTCTTAAGAAGGGCTTGTCTTGGTACGATCTGCTCTATGAAATGAGAACAATTACCTTTGAGGTGAAAGGGTTTCTTTTTAAAGCCTAAACCAACAATATCTTTGTTTGCTCTACCAGTATGTGAAATAGGTGTCATAAGACCTTCTCCTCTAACTCCTAGAGGTCCTTTACCTGAATATCCCATCTTAGCTATCAATTTCTCTCCTAGACCATATGACTTAGAAGGGATTTTGGATACTATAGAGTCACTAGCTAGGACAGCTTGAGATTCAGGTTCATCCTTGTATAGCCATGCAAGCACAACTTCATCTTCTTCAAATTCTTGCTTGGAGACTTGTTCTACTATAAAATTCTTTTTATATGCCTCAAGAGGTTCTTTAGATTCTAGTTTGGACTATTTCAAAGACTACCCATAAGACTTAGGTAAGATAGGGAGAGATGTCAAAGATAAGATTGGCTCTATAGTATATTCTCCCACCATTTTCTTTGATATTGACCTCTTTTTCCATATCTTCCATTTTAGATGTGGATGCTTCTTTTGTTGGCTCAATGGAAGATTCTCTATTATTAGGTACAAGTTTATTCACACCTTCCTTCAATGTATTGCAAGTGGTGGATATGTCTGCTGGGATAGTAACCTCTACTCCTTCATAAGGAAACTTCAAGCATTGGTGGAATGTAGAAGGATTAGCTTGCATTTCATGTATCCATGGTCTTCCTAGAAGAATGTTGTAAGCCAAAGGTAGATCAAGGACTTGACATACAGTATCTCTGATAACCGGTCCTGCTCTGATAGGTAAGATAATGGTGCCTTTGGAAGATCTTTCTTATTCATCATAGGCTTTTATAGTTATTTTCTTTCTAGAATCAGTATCCAATTCTGAAAATCCCAATTGTGTGATCAGGCTGTAAGAACAAATATTTAGGCTAGCACCCCCATCTATCAACACACATTTGACTCTACGGTTCTAGATCAAGACTTCTATATGCAAGGGCTGGTTATGTGGGTGACTTAAGGAGTTTTCATCTTCCTCTAAAAAGGAGATATATTGTGGAGATGTAAGATGTCCAACCATAGTCTGGAACCTATCTAAATCAAGGTCATCAAGAACATTGGATCTGAGCAAAGCTTTATCTAGAATGGCTCTATGAGTTGGAGATATTTGAAGCAACTCAAACATGGAGATTTTTGCATTAGTGAGTTGGAGTTGTTGGACAATGCTATAAGATGTTGGCCTTGTATCTTTAGGATTGGAAGATTTAGAAGCAGCCTTCTGTTTGGAAGTGAAAGAAAGATTGAAGGGCATCTTAGGGATATTTGATGAATCTGGGATTTGTTCGTTCAAATGTGCCTGAGCTTGTGATTGAGTAACTGTGTTAGCTGAAGGATGATCTCTATTTCTTCGCACAATTGTGATGACATTGCAATGTTTAGAGAGATAGGGTTCGACCATATTGATAACAACATTATTTCCAGGGTAAGCATAATTGACCTTTGCCCCCATATTAGGCTGAGAAGATGAAACTTCTTGACCATGTTTCAAAAATGGTTATGTGAATGTTGTGTGATCATTATTGTTGTTATTATTATCAATTGTGATGTCACCTTTATCAATCAGATCTTGAATTATATGTTTCAAGCATAAGCAGTTATTAGTTTTGTGACCTTTACCCCGATGGAAATCACAAAATTCATTCTCTCTCCACCATTTCGGTTTAGGATCAAGATCAGATTGTCAGATCTCAGGAAAAGAGATGATGTGATTAGCCAATAGAGTTCTCATAGCTGATTCTAAAGATTCTCCAAGAGGAGTGAACGTTCATTTATTATCAGTGGACCACTTTTTATGCTCTGGCTTCTTTTGAGATGATTCAGGCACCTTTTGTTTTGAAGCTTTTATGGCTTGGGTACCAATAGTTAGATTGAAAGCTGGTGCCTTTGATGGGGCATAGATAGTATCAACAATGCCATCTGTGACGATGCCTTTATTCTTGTTCCAGTTTTTGTTCTTGTCTCTAGAACTGGATCTTGATTCGTACTTGTCTTTTTGAAGTGTGATTTCTCCTTTTTTCACAAGCACTTTTTTTATTTTGATAGCATTGTCTACCATCTTATCAAAAGATGTATGATCTTGCATTTTTAAAGGATAGTTGATCTCTGGGACAAGATTATTGATGAAGATTTCTATTTTTTCAATTTTTGGAATAGGCCTAGCATATAAAGAGAACTTCTTCCTCCATCTCTTGAGAAATGTTAGGAATGGTTCTCCTGGATATTGTTTGAGATTGCAAATATCAATCATGGTTACTGGATGTTGGATATTGTAGGAGTATTGCTGATAAAACAATTTGATCAACTCCTCAAAAGTTTTGATAGTAGAAGGCAATCTAGAGAACCAATGAATGGCTACTCCCCCCAGAGATCGAGGAAAGAGACGCATCAGATAGGTTGGTTCGTGCATGAATTCCATAGATTGTGCACAAAATTATCTGACATGATCTTGAGGGTCAGAGTGTCCATCATACTTATCATATTTCAGCATTTCCACCCTTTTAGGGAATGGTGGCATGTACAAGTCTTTGTCAAATGGAAAAGGACATAGGGCCTCCATAGAGAACTCCTTGGGTTCCTTTTCTTTCTCAAGTTTGTTAAGTTTGAGTTGCACGACATGCATCTATTTCATCATAGCTACGAGTGGAGTTTCTTCCTCATGCGTAATGTTATCTTCAACATTAAAGTTGGGAGGAAGTTTATCTCCTTGATGAGCTAATTGTAAAAAGTATTCTTCTCTATCTTCTTTCAAGAAATGCTTCATCATTCTTTTGAAGTTATCATCATTTTGATACTGAGCAATTTTAGAAGGTGTAGGTTCCTGATTTGCGCCATGTTGAGATTGAGCTCTTTGAGAGCCATGGTTTGTCCTTGCTTGAGACATGGTAGGATTTTTAGGACTCCCTGGGATAGATTGATGAGGAGTTTGTTGATTACCTCTGTGAGTTGATGAAGGAGGAATGTAACCAATTTTTAATCGAAAGTTGCCAAGACCATCATCTTTGTAAAGACCATAATTGTAGAGTTGCTCAAGAGTTGGAGCTTGGAGAGTATTCAGAGGTACGAGATGAGATACTTCTCTAAGTTTCTTGTGAGAGGAAGCTCTAGTTTCCACCATTAAACTTGGGTGAAGCAAAAGAATAAGATGAAGACAACTGAAGAATGAATTAAATCAAGATGATCAGATGAAGCAACCTTGTCAAGGTTTGATTGATTGAAGTATAGATTTGACTTAGATGAGGGATACTGTGCCTTGGATGTATGGGTAGATACCCAAAAGATAGCGGACAAAATATCACAACACTTAGTCATTTTTTAAGATTGATAGTTATGACAAGGTTTTGACACAAGATAAAAAAAACTCAAATCGATTAAATAGAAGGCTGGATCAGATTCAAAAGGTCACTTTAGGAAAATGATTGGATTCTCAGTAGTTTGCTGCTCTGTTCCTAACACAGTGATTTGTTTGACAAATCTGGAAATAGGCTGAAAAAGCTGGATATCTAGCAATTCTGACAACTTTTTGGCAATTTTTCAAAACTTCTCAAATGACTTTCTGCAAGCTCGTACGATAGTGGGTATAGCATGAAATGACAATTGACAAGCTCGTATGACAGTTGTCAACAAGAAAATTGACTTTTGAAAATGACTGGCTGAAACACTCGTACGACAATATACCAGTTACCATACGACACTCAGGGGGTTATGAAATGACTCTTGACCAAAACTCGTACGATTTTCTAACTCTCTGGGATGACTTTTGACTCCAGAAAGGAATTTCACTTCAATTTTTGCAAATTTTAGGGTTTTTAGTTTTTGGATTGTTTGCAAATTTCAATGTCCAGATTTGAGGATTGTAACAGATTTGTTCATTTTCAATAACTAGATAGATAAGCAAGCACACAAAATAGCAAGCAAGTGATTTCAAGCATGTCTGAAAACAATGAACAAGGGAAAAAGCAACCTTGCGCATGAACAATCAAGTGACTTATTCGTGCTAATCCTTAGAAGTGCTAATTGTGTATGTTCCAAAAAGTTTTGCAATAATGCACATATTCCTAGAAAATGAAAATTTGGCCTCACTTGGGTTTTTAGTAATGGTTTGACTCTGTAACTTTTATGATCCAAGAGGGCGAACTCCAATCCAAGCGCACCAAGGTTTTGACATAGTCCAAGAACTTAATCTTTAGGATCTACTAGGGAGATCTGACAGCCCAACAAGAGACCACACCTGTGGAAAAATTTCTTCCAATAGGACATTTATATAGCGGTTGTCACTACCACGGCGAAAATGGCTATTATCGCTTGAGGTTCCATCAACATGGTTGAACCAATTAAGGGAATGTCCACTATGGTTAACCCTCTCTAAAGGTGACTCACAAGATATACCACATGGAGACTGGCTTGAGATTCAAGGATCTGAGTTTTTGGTACTACCCAAAAAGGGAGTAGAGCATTGTCCTCTAGCCTTTTCACTTTTAACCAAGACAAAGTAGACAGATAAATCCGACACACTAAGACTAAGATTGTCTCACAAAGATCTATGATGTCAACCACTCATGATCTATCAACCTCTCCAAAGAGAGAATGTATCAATCATAAGCTAAAGACGCACAAATCTAGTAGAATGTGAGACTCCCTCAGTATCCTCCCTACCTACAAGGGTTCCTTCATTGAGAAGAGTTTCGCTGGAAACCCACTCTCTCAAGAGGCACAAATAGTGTTCATAGGGCCTATTTACTATGTGTAACAAAGATGCTGAAAAGCAAATCTATGTTCATTTTTAATAGCCCAAAATGAAATATATGATATGAAAGCAATAAAGGTCACACAAGCTTTACACGCAAGAGTTCTTTTTAATCCAAATTGAAATGTTATCAGCTGAAAAGATTACTGAAATTCCTCACAACGCGCTTAGTAGATTCTTACCTATTTTTAGTAGTTTGCACACTTTTTCCAATCAAAACCTGCAGAAACCAATCAGAAACAACAAATTTCAATCGTTAATGTTAGCTATTAGTCCAAATCCGAAAAACAAATCTGAAAAATAGTCTAAAAAAGTGAAACAACAATTGAAACTTGGCATCAAAACTCGTACGATAGTGGGTTACCTCCCAGACGACAGTCCAGAAACTCGTACGACACTGGGTACCTGATTATACGACAATAGATATTCCAAATGACACTGTGATCCTTATGATATGATTCTCGATCAAATAAATTATCGTACGATAGTGGGTCTCTCCTGATACGAGTTTCTGAAAAAACTCATGAAAATTGTATAGACAGAAATTAAAAATCGTAGCTTGGAACAAAAATTGACAAGAAGATGATAGAAATTGATAGAAATTGAATGGAAACCCGTTTCAGGGCCCCACGGTGGGCGCTAGAAATGTGTGTGTGAATTTTGTACCTATCTATAGAGAAAACACTTTAGTAAAACATTAGAGGTTAGTTAAAATCAAAATCATGCAGTGAAATGGAAACTAATCTAACCAAGTGATTTACTGCCTTCTAGTAGATGCGAGTATGTATTCTCATATTATACTGAGATTAGTGACCTTGACGACACCTAAATGAAGGATTTGAATGCAAAATCTAGATATGAATTGGATGCAAATTAATCTTCTTCTTTTTTTATATTTTCTATGCAATTATGATGAAAAATTTGATATGAGTTCTAAGCTAGATGAAATTGATATGCAATGCAATTAATCTAACAATGATATGCTAAAATATGAATGATCTCACAAAGTTGTTTGATTCACAAAGAAGCTCCAATTCTTCAGATACCAATTCTCCAGCATAAGTTTGCACAATTATGAGATATGAGATATGAGATTGAAGAGCTAAGCCTTGGTTTTATAAAAATCTAGGGCTTTGGATGTGCATGGAAACAACCATAAATCACTCAGATAAACTCAGGTTGATTTTTGAGTTATCAAAGAATACAAGATAATTAATTCACAAAATCATGCCAAGTCATGCAAAAACAACTTTTTAACTCAAATCAGAGTTGAGTTTATTTTTAAAACAACTTGAATTGATTTTCTGATTTCAAGTTTAACTATTTTTTTGAATGTGCATAATAATTATGAATTAAATAAATAAATAAAGTGATTTATCCTCAACTTAACTAATTTTAAAAATAAAATAATTGATTTATGGGTTAATCAATTATTAAATCAAACTTTTATTGAAAAATAATATCATTAAATATGACAACTTGCTTTAATTAATTAAATAAGAATTTAATCAATTAATGATAGGAATTTTGATTTATTGTCAAATTTAAATAATAATAATTAGGAATAAATATAATTAAATTCATTTAAATAATTAAGTGGCAGAATTAAACTTAATTAATTAAATATTGAGAATATTCAATTAATCAAACTTTAGGATAAATAGGATTTATCACCAAATATTCATTAAATTAAAGATAATTAAGATAAATAGGAATATTCCCCGATGCAAAATTTAGGATAATCAATTAGGATTCGATAATGTTTAGATGTGCCTTAGGTTAGGACTTTGATGTCGATTTCATTCGATGTGTCAATATACGAGGTTAATGAACCTATAGCCCATTTTTGGGGTATTACAGTACCTACATTAGATGCTAGTATGGCTGAGATTACTTTGGAAGACTATGTTTTTGAAGAGGTGGACCTAGGGGAACCAACAAGGGAAGGTAGCAAAACATTGGCTACCTTAGGGTTGAAGAATTCATTAGGCTTCATGGACAAAGATGAGGAGAAGATAAAAGCTTTAATGGAACAAACTGAAGCCATGAAGAGATTCATTCTTAAGATGGTGGTCCCATTGACCCTAGTAACCCTGAGGCCTCATTACAGGATATTTTGGAGAAAAGGGGTGCTTCTGAGATACCGAATGATGTTTCACATTCTTTCATTCATTCATGCTCCAATTAGAAGGTTGATTTTGAAGAGTTTTCCAGAACTGCTCTTAGGGCAATTTGGAGACCCTTTAGGGGTATTTTTAAAGAAACTACCAAATTGGTAGATTTAATGTGTGAAGAGGATGGTCTTGAGGAAAGAATTCTTCAATGGAAGAAGGCTCTCGATGATCTCATAATAATAAGGAAGCAACACTTCCAATTTTTTGTAAATATATATGAAGGGTCAGAGTTGGACAATTTTGAAGAATGGATCAGAGATATCACCGAAGCTCTAAAAGTCTACAAGAAGTGCCTGGGTAAGATTGATAAGAAAAGAGATGAAGGAATGCTCTGGGTTGGGGAAATGCATAAGTTTTTTGAAGGTTTAGACTTGGACCTCTATGATGATGATGATCAAATAATGCACCCAATCAAAGACATTGTGTATCAATACTTGGATATCTTTAGTGGAGTTAAAACAAAGGGTGAACTCCAACAAATATTTTATCAAAAGAAGGAGATGCAAAAAATGTTGGCTCGTGAAGAGGAAATAAGGGTCTTTTCCAATGAGTTGGTTACCATCCGAGAGAAACAACAAGAATGCCTAAAAAGCATCCAAATGGTGGATTTTGAAGAAATACATGAGATAGTAGATAGGCTCTACAAAGAACATCCAGAGATACTTCCAAGTCGCTAAGTGTCCAATTTTGGACTTAGCCAATTTTTGCATGGAGGAAATTTTTTTTGACACTTAGTCAATTTTGTACTTCAAGGTTTTCGGCCTTTCAAGTTTTTCGGCCTTTGAAAGTCCAAAATTTTGTCAAATGGGATGTTCAAACACTTAGTCATTTCTTCAACTTCATTTTGTCAGAGCAAGGGTCAGGGTCCAAAATTTCTAGGCCGTCACCGCCAACAACTTCTAGTCTTCTATAGAAGATTTTCAATCAGATTGATCACTTCTCTGGGGTCATTTATACATGATTTCGGGGTATCTTTTAGTTAGATCTACAAAGGAGAGCTACAACAAGGAATAAAGGGAAGAACTATAAGTTTTACAAGAAGAGAATGCATAGAAATGGAGAAGCCAAAACATGATTTTGAGTTTTTAATGCATCCTTTACTTCAAAATTGTAGTGCATGATGAATAATTCCATGGTAGATAGTTTAGATGTGTGTTAGGGATAGTTTTCTTTCAGTAAGCTTTAGTTTTAGATTTATTTTCAAGTTTCATGGGCAGCCGAAACCCTAGTTGCAAAATTTCTTTCCCTAAAGAGTAAAGCTCTATAAATTGTAAGAAAACAATATAATTAAGGTCGATTATTATTGCAATACAATACTTACAATTGGTGCTTCAATCATGGTGTGATATTTTATGCTATCTTTGCAAAATTTATGAATGTGTGTTTGCTCGTTCCTTTATTTCAAAGAGCCAATTGATTGTATGGTGATTTTGATCTGTGATTTTGCACACTCACAGTGGCTTCGTGATCTGATGCCTTTTGACATATCTTACATTTGCATTTATTTCCGTTGATGATTGCATCTGCAAAATCATGATTGTGATTCATTCATATCTACATTTTGTGGGCTTTCCCCATCTTCTTGGTACTTTAATTCACAAGGAAACACAACATTGGTTTATGTCCATTCGTTTACTTTCTACAATTTTATTTCAAATTCTTGTCACCTTATTCTTGTTACCTTTCTCCTTTGTTTACAAATCAGTCATAGTAGATTAAATCAGATTTACATTGCTTTCATTTAAAGATCCAAAATACAAAAAAAGAAAGAAATATTATTTTGCAGTCCCTTGAAGATCGAACTAGAAAATGCCTCCTCGTGAACAGATTCACATTTATCTTCAATTGAGCTATCTAAGAGGCTGCAACCTAGCCCAAAAGGAACCTTGAGATTTATTTACATCACTCTTCCAAGAGGGCAATTTGTTCACGCAAATTCCTAGCTGTTGTCTCGTGTAAAAATGACGCTCAACATTAACCTTGAATGTAAATGTAAATGTGTGAAAGAAAATTATAACATGTAGTAGGATTGAACATACAAAGTGAAAGATACAATTACCTTCATAAATGAAATTGAATTTGATATGTGATCAAGTATGTAAATATAATAGTCTTGACTCAAAGAAACCAAAAGGAAATCAAAGAAGTAAAAAAACTCACGTGCATGAATGTAATTGACATGTCATGAATGAAAGATAAAATAAATTGAATGACTTGGAATGATGAATCCTCCTCTTAGAAGCCAAAATCCACTACCACCTTGAAGGAAGAAGCTTGATGCAAGAAGGAAATGCTTGAACTTGAGATGCTTTCTTGAAACCTTGTGAGCACGAGTATACTTGCTTTTTATTGATGAATACTTGATTCTATATCTTCCTTTTTGTTAAAATGAGAAGCCCAAGCCTCCTTATATACTAATTTTCAAGGTTGAAAACAAAGTAGACCAACCTCGGAGAAAAATAAATCAATTGGGAAACTTGAGACACTTCAGGCCCCACACTTGAAATTCCTCAGGGAAAAGGTCAACCTAGTCGACCTCTTCTTTTATAATAGGTTGAATAGGTCAAACTATTCTCTAAAGTGGTCCCAAAATGGGGCACTAGAGGCCTCAGAGGGAGTGGAAAAATAATCCAGAGATAATAAACCCATCAAAAGATATGGCCAAAAGGGTAATAAAATAATACCTAAAGGGCCATGCCAGAAAATGAGAGAAGAAAAAAAGATAAGGAAAGGGATGAGAGGGGTAAAGAGAGACCAAAACCACACCAAGGAGGGATAAAAGGTCTCAAAATGAAGTGCATCCATTTTAAGACAGTACAACCTTCATGATATATCTGAGGATAATCAACAAATTCTGAGTAAAAATGAAAGACTTAGAGAGGAGAACGAAAAGTTGAAGAATGATTTAAAAAATGAGAAATATGCTCATGAAAAAATGAAGCAATATAATGAAAGCATGCAAAATATTGATGAACAGCTGAAGAGACAAAGAAGACACAAAGAACCTACCAGTCTTGGTTACACAAGTCAAGGAACATTTGAAACCAATTAGTCATCCAAATCTAAATATTAGAAACCATAGATAGATCAAAAGGTAGATCCAAACAATCTAGGTAAGAAACCTAATTGACCTACTTGTTATAACTATGGAAAGCCTGGTCATACTGCAAATATGTGTAGAAGAAAACTAGTGAATAAACCCTATTCATTTGATGGTTATTGCTATAACTATTATAAATATGGTCATAATGCTTATGAATGTAGATCTAGATCTAGCAGTAGATCTAGTGGTGAGAGATTTGATGCATATTTTTTTACATGTAACAAATATAGACACAAATTTGAGAATTGTAGGTCAAAAGTGTATATTCCTAGGTCTCCAAACAAATCAGTAAGCTCCTATGGAAGGGAGAGGTAATTCAATGGCACATGTTCAGTGTGTGGTAACTATGGACATCTAGCTGTGAAATACAAAATGAGAACACAAAGAGGTAATACTAGACCTTGGAGGAGAACTGGTATGGCATGTTTCCACTGACATAGGATTAGTCACCTTGCTAGAGATTGTCGATTCAGAAATCGGTCACTCGGATGATCAGAAGATAGAAAGGGTAAAAGGATTGTTGATGTTGAGGAAGTCGATCAAGAAATGAAGAAGATATGGAGGAAGGTAGGACAAAAACATGAAGAGAAATAGGAAGAGGTAAAGTCATCTGAAGATAATTCACCATCCTCTGGTGTAGAGGATTGTTCTTCAAACTAAGCAATTTTCTTAGGGGGAGAACTTAAAGAAAAATCCTTTACCAATCCCCTAGATCTAAGAGTGATAAGATCTATATGCACATTATGGTGTAAGATGATATGATTTTTATTCTGATTAAGATTTTTGCAGTCATTGATGTTTTTTTGTTGATCACATTGAGTTTTATCATTTGATATCGGTGATAACCATTGGTAAAGTACCTATCGATGGATATGCATTAATCAGTGATATGACACTATTCCTACCATTAGAAAAGAATTATTTTACCGTTGTAAGTGTGCAATGACTAAATCTCAATGATAAATAGAGGGAAGTGATTTCACTTTTTACTATTACATTAATTTGAGAATTTGAGAACTATTCTAAGCGTTATCGTGCATAGGTTGAATTTGACTTAAGATATTTGAGCCTAATTCATTATCAAGTTTTCATGAGCCCTAATCGGTATATTACAAGTCATCAATGTGGTTCATAGTTGGATTTGTGTGTTCTTGTAATTGGTTGTAATGGCAAGAAGCGTTGATACACCTTTTTTGGAGAATATTATTGAGAAGCCTCAACCTATCTTTAAGTTCCATCCACTCAAAGTGACTAAAATAGATATGAATGGTGCCCTATCTACAATTCCTCCGTGAGTGTTGTTGATCAAGGATGTGTGGTCTTATGTTCATTGCAGAATTGAGGAACTGGGAGTTGTAGCCATCAAGAAGGAATATGAGGATATTTGTATCGATGGTATTTTGAGAGATGAACACAAACATCTATAGGCGAAAGGTTTAACATATGTGGTGGACATTCCCACATAATTCCATCTTGATTGGATTTTCTATGTTTTGAGTAGAGTGCATGATCATTTTATTTGGCTGGACAAACCACATAAGATTTTGAAGGTGATGATTCACATAGTTATTGGATTTTGTGTGCAAGGTTTAGAATGCACATTGAGAACGGTTGCAGGGCTTTTGGTTAGTGAGTTAACCGAATCTAGACAAGATGGAAAAGATATGACTATAGATGATATTGCAAATAGAGAATTTCATTTCACATCTATGGTGATAGGTTATCAGATATACCAATCATGAAGATTTAAAAGTGTTCTTGGTGGTGTTATCCATGCTAGTTATCGGATAGTGAAAGATGATTCAGTGTATGATTTGTGTGAAATTGATCTGAAGCTAATTTTTGGCAAACATGGAGAGGATTAAGAAAGACAAAAATAAATCATTCAAGTATAGTTCCCTACTGGTATGTATGTTTTTCTACATCCAAAATTTCTTCCCCGATAGAGGAAATATTGTTTGGTCAAAGGACAAACCGATAGTTGTGTAGATAAGTGAATTTATCATAGATTTAGGAGAGAATTATATCAATTTCATGTGGGGTTATTTCAAATATTTTTAAGCTAAGACGCATAAATGTGAAATAATTCTTGCTATCATAGTAGAAAAATATAAGGATGATATATATTTTCTAGTAGATACAGTTTCATGGCGTATGCAAGTGGTTGAACCTAGAACCTATTGGATACCTCCTATGGGTTATGAAGTAGAAGGTGAGTTAGTGAGTCTACATGAAAATGAGTTACTATCAAAACCTTTAGATAGAAAAGCACATAGATTTGGAACTTATGAAGAATCTTTTGCTAAGATCAATATGGAACTGAAGAAATTGATCATTGAAAGGAAAACTAGAAGGATGATATGCATATCTAGACTTGAACACAAATTTGGTAGTGATGAAGTAGGTACATCTAGTACTATTGATGTTTCAATTAAATACCCTCCATCCAACAATCCATCCACATATGCAAAAGTGAAGAGAAAGCACACTGAGTCTATAGAAAATGAAGTTGAAATCAAGATGGAACCAGTAAAGAAGACATACAAGAGGAAGAGAGAATCCACATATGAGAAGAGTGAGAGAAAGGATAATACAAAATGTGAAGATGAAAATACTAAATCAGACAAGGATGCAAAGGATTTAAAAGAAAGTGGTAAGAAGAAAGATCCCGGTGTTGATTTCCTTGCCAAAGATATTATGGAGAGTGGAAGAATGGGAGGACTAGGAGGAAGGTGTAGATTCTTCAATGATGAGGATAAGAAGAAGATAGAAGAGGCTATAATATTTAGCCCACACAAGTTTTTTATGAATCCAAGTGAACTTTATAAAACCATTCTTAAAGATATTTATGATCTAATCCATGCTAGATGGACATAAGCACTAAGGATGGACTAATAAATTATGGAGAAAGCACTTATGCAAATGCAACCTAAGCTAAAACTTGAAGATGCAAAGATATTAGTTGAAGCATACAAATAGGAATTCAAAATAAAAATAGAGAAGCTAAGATACTTGTTGGTGAAGCAAAAATTGTATGCAATGAGACAGTGGAAATATGGAAGAAAAAGATACAAGAAGAAAAAGTTGTTGATGAGAATCAAAAGGGTAAATAATCATTGATTGAGCATATTGGTGATACATCTACTCATGAATAAATAATAGGTAATGTCATTTTTTATATTCCTAAACAAGTAGAGGACATTGAAGAACAAAATGTTGAATCAACACAAACCGGTGAAGTAGAAACTGAGATAGAAAAAATCGGTGGAGATGAGGTTATAAAAGAAGACATAACATGTAAAGATAATTCACCCTCATTATCCCATATGGAACAATCAGAAGGATTTATTTCTGAGAAGATATAATAAAAATTGGTATAAATCCAGAAAGAGGTTGAAGAGGAATATACTATAAAAAGGAAAACGAGTCTTGGAGAATCAAGTGCGAAGAAGAAGGAGAAATCAGTGATAGTTGTAGAAGAAGAAGAAGAACAAGATGAAGTAGAAGAACAAGATTTATTCACCACACTAATAGACATAACTAAATTTAAACCTAAAGAACTGATGAAGTATTTAGTACAATTAATGAAGAAAGATGAGAGAGACAAGATGAGATCAAAGAAGAAGAAAGCTAGAGTATTGAGACAAGCTAAAAACATCCTAGTGAAGTTGGTGCATGAGGTTGAATATGATTAATATGATTTAGTAATAGATCAAATGTATATCTTGATAAAGGCTATTATTGATCAAGGCTTAGATTTGCATTCTGCAACAGTAAAATTGGTAGAAGAGAAATTGGAGAAGAAGATGACAGGTAAACTAATGGAAAAGATCATTGAAGATAGGAATAGATTGTCTAATTTGGTGAAAGAAGTGAAGTCTACATTGACTATGGTAGGAAAATTATTTACCAAAGTATCAAACTATTTAGAATTAGTAAAGGATTTAGAGAAGAAAAGAGTTGAAACCCAAAATGAGCTAGAGAGCCTAAGCGGTCAGCTTGATCCTATTTCAAGATCAATTATTATTTACAATGGCCATCATGTAAAGAAATTATCTCACAAGGTGAAGGAGATTTACAAAGAACAAGATAATTGGATGATCAGTCTACTTGAGCTACAATCATTTTTATCACCTACAATGGAGGTCATGCAACAAAATGTGAAGAAGGAAGAAGGGGTTCTTGCCTTACCTGACATAAGCACTCTAGACAGTATGGAAGATCTCACTTCAAGTTTACTTGAGAAAATTATTTCTTTGAGTCCCCTTCAAAATTCACAGGAGACATCCTTAGAGTCAACATAGGTGAACTTCAAGACAATATTTGACAAGATGTAATTGCACATTTTAGTTTTGCACCTTTGGCATTGTTGTCAAAGGGGGAGTATATTATATTTGGGTATACATTGAAGAGGTATATAGTGAAGAAAAATAGTTGGATGAATAGTGAAAGGGGGAGCATAATGTATTTGACATCAATGCCAAAGGGGGAGATAGTCGGCATTGTGATGAGTTTAGGAGATATACATTACATTGGTTGAAATCATAGGAAATCATTGGTTTGGTTGTCATTGATAGAAAATAAGTCAAATCAATCATATATCATAATCAGTGAAGTGCAAGATGCAATCAATGTGAAGGATATGAGATCAGTAATACGAGAAATTGACTAAGTCCAGAAGATCGGTAGTCAGTGAGGTCAACACTTTGGTAGCGGTCATGATAGATGAAGAATTATGAGGTGTGGTAACTTCTATAGTATTAAAATGGTCGCACTATATTTTGGTTTCAACCACAACTCATTTGATTGATTGATGTGATATTTTGTTGACAAGTCTTTCAGTCAGATAATAACACTTGTGTTGTTGAGCATCAGTTGGAAGATTCTAGAATCGTAAGCGGTATATCTATTGTAGTGATATTTGGTGTTATGATGTCATGTAATAATGGTTATAGAATTGATGAGTTGACATTCTTGGGATCAATGCCACTATTTGAGGAAGATTTAAGGTAGTGCATTGGTGAAGTCAAAATGTGTTTGACTATCTCGGAGATATAACATGCAGATCTTATTTTGAGCTGACGTAGTCATAAGAAAATATGTTTTATATTTGGTTTATCATTTTTTGGTGTGTGGTTATTGTGCGGGAAAGCATTTGAATTTCATGTAGTTGGTGCAAGGAGTGTATATATGTGGTACTACTCATATTGTGATAGAAGTTGGTTTTATGTTGTTGTAAGGGTTGTGATAAAGACTGGTAATCATAATTAGGGTTGCGATCAGATATCTTCTAGAGACAGAGTTGTGAGAAGTTACAATGTACAGAAAACATATTGGATCTGTCAGGAAATCAATGCTACATCTAGATCATTCACTTGTTGTTCCCTAGTAGTTATGACAAGAAAATCCCTTAACAGGGTGAACTTTGATAGGTTCCTCATTGTAAATCCCTTAACTAGGTGAGCTCTCAATAGAGTCTTGACATATTATTGCGAGGTAGATCTTAGTAGATCATATTTTACTTCTAACAAGGTACCAATCACTCCTAAGAGGGTGAACCCTAAGAAAGGGTAATTGTAAACTCCTAATAGATAAAACTCATTTTATTGTAGTAGTGAGCTTGTGGGTGTCATCCCCACCATGGTTTTTCTCTCTAACTAAGGGTTTCCATGAAAAAATCATTGTGTCATGTGTGATGATTTTGTGGATGCTTTATTTTGTTATATTTTATTTTCTTACTTCAATTATATGCTTTGTGGTTTGGAAGTTATTATTGAAGTTATTCAGAATGGTGGTTGGATTAGTCCTAAATCTATTTGTACTGATTCACCCCCCTCTCATTACCTAATAATCCTAATAGAGATCATCCACACAAACGTAGTTGTAACAACCACCATCATGAGATCTAGACATGATGAATTTGTAGAGAGCCTTTGTAATTGTAGAAACCTTTTCCAATTAGAAGAAATATTTCTATATAGGCTTGTGGGTCCCTTGTATTTGGGAAGTTTTTGGGTTCACTACTTTTGAAAGAAGAGAATAATTAGATATAGTCAAAAAAAATTTCTCAAAAATTATTTGTGTATTCAGTTAATCAATGAATGAAAATATATTAGATTGTACCTAGTTTTACTCTAATGTGTGTTTACTTTGGTTTTGTGGATAATTTAAAGCTCAGTGTCAATATTTTATGAATGTATTTGTTTCCTGTTGTGGTTTAAAGATTTTATAATTTCATCATGGATGCATAGGTCATTGAATAATGTTTTATATTATTTCAATCATTTGTAATGATTTGTGATTTTGGATTATACAATGTCATTCTATGAGTTAAATTTGTGTGGAATAATTATCTTAGTGAGATAATAGAAACATCTCTTGTAGGCCTTGTTGTCACAAAAGTTTGCACCCATGCTTGGGGTATGAACCCCAAGAAACATTTTGAAACAATGAGACACCCTCCAAGTGTGGGAATTGCATATGTGAGGCTAAATCTTCAGAGAAGGTCAGCTTCCTTACAATCAGGGTGCACCTTAACCACTAACTTTTGAGGGAAAAGGGAGAAGGAATGCATAAATGGAAATGGGGTGATGCACCAGATTGAAACATGGTTTCTCCTTGCCTAAGAATGTACAAATAATTAATAAAGAACCCAAAATACACTAATATCAACTCTAATCTATCCTCCAAGGACTCCTATGAAGGTCATAGCTTATCAAATATTGCAATGTGATTTTCACAATACAAAAACTATAAGCAAATCTAACATGACACACACCTAGGAAAACACAAAAAACCATTCACCAAAAGGAAAAAGAAATGCACAAGACAAATGAATGGTGAGGAAAGGTAAAAATAGAGATTTCTATTAATGCAAGGCAAAAGTAAATTACAAATGTAGGGAATAGCCAAAGCTAGAGAACCAAGAAAATATCTGCATAAATTGCCTTTATAGATTAGGAATAACTTAGATTACACCATGAATTTCAAACCCCAAATAGAATGGAGTTAGGTTGGAGGAAAAGAAGTAGGATAAATAATATAAAAATATTTTATTTGTTTATAACTTGATCCATGGAAGTGACAAAAAGAGGCCAAATGATGCATCTGACAGATGAAAGGGACAAATCATATCCCTAAAATAAGTAAATGAGCATGGGATGCACTGGCATCATGTTTATAGAGTGAAATATGTCACTGAGCATTAAAAATTCAGTCCTGGTACTATGTCATGACCATCAATAGTCAAATCATGTCATTGGCAAAAGAATGTCGAAACAAAAAATACATTGTGTTAGCCCACCCCGCACACTTGTAAGAAGCACCACCACACATGTTGAAATTGGACCCAGGCCACCATTTTAAATCTGAGCCATTGTTGAAGATCCCTAGCATGTGAATGGATGGTCAAGATGCAACATGAAATTCCTAATGTAAGATTAAATCAAAATTGTCGATTAAAGATCCCTTAATTGAATGGATAACATGGTTTCACATTTATCAACATCAAGAAGAATGAAGAAAATGTAAAATGACAACATATTTTTCCATTTCAAAAAGATACCTTCTACCTTTGTGCAAGTGCAACTTTGGGAAAACATGATGTTTTGGCCCACCAGGGAAGATTACATGTCGTGTTGGCCCTAAAAAATTTTTAGCCCATGATGAAGATGTCTCAGATTGGTTATTTGTGATGGGATAATGGTGGAAAAAATAGCCAACATCTTTGGTGAATTGGAGGGGATGCTTGCCTACTAAGTATATGATCAGTGGCCCTTTAAGAAAACCATTGGGCATGGAGTCACCAGTGCTAAAAACATGATGTGTTGGCTGCTTGTAAGAACATGAAAATCTACAACCTCTACAAAAGACCAAAAGTTTCTATCTCCAAGAGGGAAATATCTTGTGCTCATGCACTTCTTGGAAATAAAAAAATATTTAACCTACTATGTACAAAGAATTACATAAAAAGACATCAAGAAAATCCATTAATCGGCTTGTTGAAATAACTTCCCTTTCTAACCAGCTCTTGGTTTCTTTTGTAAACTTGGGAAACCAACTAGGGAAAAAAGAAAGATAATCATACATTAGCTTTCTAGAATGCCCTCCCAATGTCAAGAATAAAGAATCTCTCCAACACTGTAACACTCTGTGTTTTAGAAAGACACTCTTTCTCATTCTTGTGATCTTCACCCTCATGCTCTAAAATAAGGATAACAAGAGGCAACTTGTAGACTTGTTGCAGAGATAGATTCCTTATGGGGGCATCCTCTTGATGGTGTTGGGTCAAATAAATCAGTCTTGACCATGTTGTGCTCTGTAATATTTTTATGTTTTTGTCTTGAATTTGATTTAGATGGTTTGGATGGTAGTGTGTGCTCTTCCTCTTGTTGTTGTTGCAACTCATGATCTTCAATTGGAGGAGATGATGGATCAATATCAATAGAAGAGTAGATGAAATAAAACTCATCTATAAGGTCATCCTCATCATCGATCTCCTCTATGAAGGATGAAATGATATTCACAGGTTGAGGGGAAACCTCATGCATATCATTATTCTCCTCCTCAAGGACAAAGATATCGATGGGATCCTCTTTATCATTCTCCATATCAAAAAGGACTTCTTATTGCAACAATTGACTTTGTTCTTCTTTTGCAACAATCCCTCTGATTCTTGTAAAGGCTCATTAGCCAAGATTTTTTCCTCAAGGGTAGGAACAACTTCATTATTATTTTCTTCCTCCATAAAAGAGGGAATCTCTTCAAATAAGAGGAGTGGATATTCTTCCTTTTGTTCAATCTTTATCTATAGAGAGGTTTGTATGGGTAAAACCTGCTCAAATTACTCTTGAAAAAAATCCTCTTTTGTCTCCTCCTCTATTTGCTCTAGTTCTGGACCATGTGAAAGCTCATGTAAAATAGGTTGAAATTCCTCCCATAATGGCTTTCATTTCATTTTATGCTCCCAAAATGACATATTAGGACCATATTCAACAATCCATACAACCGGTCTACCCTTAAAGGCTAAAATAGTATGAGGCATAGAAGGATGAGTGGGTGAAATTTCTTGTATAGGGAGTGGAGAAGTTATAGCATTAGGATCTTGTGATGGAGGGGGATTCTTGAAGCTTGGAATGAAATTGTTTGGGGAATAGGTTTCTTGGATTTCTAATTCTTGCACTGTGGTCAATAAAAGTCTCATTTTCTATTTTTTTTGAATCGCTTTCCTTTTTGCATGTTCCTCCTCAAACTATCCTTTTTGTGCCTCCCACTCTAATTATTTATCTCATTGTCTTTGTTGATCCTCCATGCATATGAGATACACCTCATATGCCATCTCCTGCATTTGTGTATTAAACCCCCACTAAATCCTTGATTTTAATCAACTATTTACCCCAATTGACCATAAGGAGCTCATGAAAAGGATAACCCCCATAGTTTGGACCTGGGAATGGATTGTGAAATTGATCAAAATTTAGGCCTATGCCTACAAACCTAATGCCAATGTTCTTTATATGGTCATAGAGTTCACTAACTCATGATTTGTCTACAAGGTGGGGTTTTTCCATAGATTGAGCATGGGTATTTGGGCCATAACCAGAATGTGGTTCAAATTGATATGAGAAATAAGAGGGGGAAGGGGAAATATTATAATGATACGAGGAATGATAGGATGTGTCTCTATGAAAAGCCTCAATGTTAAAGTATTCAAGTAAATATTTTTATGGAAAACTAGAAGAAACATAAAAGATCAAATTTGATCTTTACACATACCAGCAGTAGGACTATTTGACACCAATATATTTGCACTTAGAGTCACCATGGTGGTTGATGAACTACCTCCAAATTTTATTGACATTGAGAAAACACCCAAATTATAGTGAATGAAGCTTGTATTAGTCTACAAGGGGATGTTCTCAAATTGGTTTGAATCTTTGTCACATTAGGCATGCCAAAAGCTATTTTCACAAAAGTTTGCACCCGTGATTGGGGTATGATCCCCAAGAAACCTCATGAAACATTGAAAAAAACCTCCAAATGTGGGATTTGTGCATGTGAGGTTGAATATTTAGAGAAGACCAAATTCCTTACAATCAGGGTGCATCTAAACTACTAACTTATGAGGTAAAAGGGAGAAGGAATGCCAAAAGGGAAATAAGGTGATGTACTAGATTGAATCATGGTTTCTCCCTACCAAAGACTACACACACACAAAAAAAAAAGAACCCAACATACACAAACCTCAAATCTAATATATCCTCCAAGGACTCATATGAAGGTCACAACTTATTGGATGTTACAAGGAAAATAATTTTTACAATATAATAATTATAAGATCTAACACGACACACAACTAGGAAAATAGAAATGAAACATTCAACACAAGGAAAAAGAAAACATGATGGTGAGAAAAGGTAAATATTTTTTTTATTAATGTAAGGTAAAAGAAAATTATAAATGTAGGGCATAGTCACCACAAGAGAACTAGAAGAGAACCTAGAAAATATCTACATAAATTGGCTTTATAGATCAGGGATAACTTAGATTACACCATGAATCTAAAACCCCAACTAGACATGAGTTAGGTTGGAGGAAAACAAGTAGGATAAGGCCAATAAAAATCCGGTCTCTGTTTATAACTTGATTGATGGAAGTGACAGAAGGAGGCCAAATAATACATCTGGTAGATGGAAGGGACTAATCATATCCATGCAAGAAGTAAATGAGCATGGGATGCATTGGTGTCATGTTTATAGAGCCAAATAAGCCACTCAACATTAAATATTTAGTCCTGGTATCATCTTATTGCCACTAATAGTCAAGTCATGTCGTTGGAAAAAAGAACGTTGAAATGGAAAACATGACATGTTAGCCCACCCCGCACACCTGTAAGAAGTACCACCATGCATGTTGAAATTGGACCTAGGCCACCAATTTAAATGTGAACAGTTGATGAAGATCCTTGGCATGTGAATGGATGGCCAAGATGCATCATGAAATCTCCCAATGAAAGATTAAATCACAACCGTTGATCAAAGATCCCTTAATCGGATGGATGGTGTGGTTTCACACTTGAAATTGTCAAGCAGGATGAAGAAAATACAAATGAAAACATATTTTTCCATTTCACAAAGATGACATTTTGTCGTTGCGCAAGTGTGACATTGGGAAAATATGACATGTTGGCTCACTAGGGAAGATAATATGATGTTTTGGCCTTGATAGAGTTTTAGCCCATGATGAAGATGTCTCAGATCGGTTATTTGTGATGGGATGATGGTGAAAAAATAGCCAACAAGCCTCAATGAGTGCTTCTCATTGAGATATTTGAATAATTTTCTTTATGTTTGTTTGAATTTTTCATTTTTTTCTCTTTCCATCAATAAAGAGTTTGTGGTATTTTGTGCTCAATCTTTTGGGGTTGTTTGTTCCTTTTATTTCTCAAGGAAAATTCAAAGTGTTGTAAAATATTTGGCGCATCACCTTAGTTTAGTTGCTTTCATTTTTTCCCTTCTTTCCCCTTTCCACCTTCTCTAAGCATGAAGAACAAACTTCTAAAATATCAATGGGTTCTCTACATAGCACATGTCCCCCACATGTAGAGTTGCACATAAGGCTATTACCTTCCTCAGTGTAAAATCTTGGATTGACAGTTCTTTTTCTAGCATGCCTGGTAGGAAAAAAAATTCATTATTGGATATTTGATGTGTTCTTCAATATATTTAACCTTGAAGAGGTACGTCTCAAGCACTTGGTAGATCTATAGTTCAAATGATCTAGGTGACTCTATTGGCACGTACCCAGTTTTCTATTTTGGGTAGACCTTTTCCTCTTGGTCAAAATATCATTTGTAGAACATTTAATTTCCTTATGATTTGGTATGGAAGGATATTATGGAAAATAGAATTTTACCTCCCCATTCTATGAAAATATAGGCATTCCACCTCCCTACTAGCAATATCGAGCTATAAATGCTTACAATTTAGCTCCACATCACTTAGCTACAAGTTATGGGGAATTTCCTAATGTTTGTATTATTCCCACCTCTACACAACCTTCTTGGAAGTCCATGTATATTTACCAAAAACTAGAGGAGGATTATTATATCTCCCATCATCACACTCATCCTTCCCCCCAATACCAAGATATTAGAAACTTGGAAAATGCTAGTACCAAAGAAATAATTTGTATTTTCCAAGAATATTTGAGGGCTATTGAAGAAGAGCATGAATATTGTGTGCAAGAAGATTAACTTTCTTAACAGACCCATCTTAAACAACAACAACTAAAAGCCAAGGTTTGGAGAAAATAATAAGTGCAACTTCTTGAGATGCAAGTTTCATATAGGGAAGAAAAGATCAAGAATCTTATAATTAGGGGAAAATAGCTCACACAAGAGGATAAATTGGCCATTAGAGATCCTAAATTTGTAGTCCTAAGCTTCAAATAGACGATGCCTTATAAATCCTCCCAAGGGCCTATTACCACTTAGGAAGTGAAGACTCCTTAGTCTCTTTTGCAAAATATATTACCTCCTTGGTTCTCTTGTCCTGATACCATTTCAATCTTTAAGGGTGGACTTGTTATCTTGGGGGCCCAATGGTTTCATGAATAGAATAATAAAGAGGCATGACCTACTATTCTCAATTTTCCATATTCTTGCGAGGATGAAGAGATACCCTTACCACAAGGGAAAAATGAAGATGAGCGATTGCAGTAGCAAGGTGATAGAAAGGTAAGGGAAAAATGAAGAAGAGGATTTTTCTATGTCTATAGTAGAAGGTGTCTTATAGGAACATGAAAATGTTGAGGAACTTAGTGGATCTTATGAAATGTGGATGTTTGTAAAGAGATTTATGAAGATAAATTCCCAAGACAACAACATTAAAACATGGGTGAGCTTCTTTGTTCTCAATGTTTGCGAGGCATTCCAACAGTTTGTTGGATACTTGTGAAATCTTCTTTTCTGGCTAGTTGTCCATAAGCATGAAGAGCATTAGAAGCTGGTCAGGAAGGACAACTATTTTGATAATCCAGTTAATGTTTTTGCTTAGTTTTTTCCCTTGCTAGTTAGGGTAGGATATATTAGGTTAGTTATTTTTTTCCAAGAAGTGTTTTTGCGTATGTTGCATTCTCCTTAAGAGAATGTGTGTTTTATATTCCACTTTCCTCCAAGTGCATGCTTGCATAGGTTTTTTTGCGTCTCCTCTTGTTTTTGAGGCATGCCTTTCCCTTTTTATGATTGTTCCTGATGGATGGCTATGGATACTAGGTAAATCTGATGCTGGCATTTTTTGCGCCCTTATGATTTATCATTAAGAATTTATTTAAGATATTTGGAATGAATCAGTAAGGTAAAAAAACCTTTTATTTTAGCATGGGAAGCATTCTAGTATGTGAAACCATAGATTTTGGGTTCTCACCTCTGAAAGTGAAGGTTCCTTGTGAGTTGTCAGAACTATAGATTTAATATATAACCATGACCTTTATCCATATAAGTTTGAAGGAGATCTAAGGAAATGCAAAAGAAATGGAGCAGGTAGAGATAGGAAAAATTGAAAATAATTTTTTTGATATTTTTCAATGTTTTAGTAATTTGCATTTTGGGAGGCCTTCGAAGAGAAATTTAAGAATGAAACTATTGCCGGTCCTTTAGCTTGATAAGTAAAAGGTATAGTATTGAGGGACTAAAATTAGATCTTTTGAAGATATTTCTAATGGTCTATGTTGTTTTAGATTCTAAGCACCAAGTAAGGAGGTATGCCCTTGCCAAGTTGAAATTGCCACTTGTCAAAGTGGTTCAATTTATAGAAAGTTTGTGACCTCCTTGTCTTCATCCTATGTCACTATGAGGCACATGCCATTTAAGCACATAATTTTGAAGGTTCTAAAGATCAATCTTCAAGTGGGCCTACTTGGTGTAGGAGCACCTAAACAAGAAAGAAAAGTGAACAAGCCATCACGTCTTGTTCAGGGAGAGGATAAGTCTGATTGGACAAACTATGAAGTTTTAAAGACAATTATGGCATGACAATGTAATGAATTCATATGTAATGGAAAATGTCTCGATGGTCCTGGTAAGGACCATATGACCAGATATGTAAAAGTTGGGACATAGATGCCCATGGAGTTAAAAATAGGTATTTAGGTGTTTATAGATTCAATAAGATCCAATTCAATACATCTTTATTGGTTTTGGAGGGTCAAGAGCTAGTTAAATAAAAGTTTAAAACTTGAAATTTCAAATCCCAACAGTTAGTTGGTTATTAGGCAGGTATGGTGTTTTGCATTCTTTAGGAGGTTTAAGTAGAGTCTAATCAAATGGAGTAGTTGGAGAAGCTGAAAGGTGAAACTATAAAGCCTCTTTGAGGCATTCCATATGGGAGAGATCTAATTGTACAACACTCTACGACCTGATTACAGGGTATTAATAAAAACATTGATTTCTTAAAATTTCCTTATTGTTTTTACATGATCCATTGATTGGGTTGATTGATCTAACATGGGAATGTGGTTGGTGATAAAATTTAGAGTTTTTGTATTAATTTGAATGGTTTTTTAATCAAACTCAATAAGAACCTTGCATTTTGCTGCTGATTGACACAACATTGTTTACTGATTTTTCTATTTTGAACATTTTAATGGTGAATAGGGCCATTCTATGAATGTATTTTGTTTTTTCTCATAGAATTGACCCTTTGTAACATTAAAGTGATGTTACTAACCCTATTATGTGCAGGGGATATGTTTTTAAAGGTGTGCACCATGATTGAATGGAGTGAAGGGTTATGTAGATGATGCCAAGAGTGTTGCAGTAAGACATCTACCTTAACAAGGGAATATTTTTATGTTTGAAGGGTGTTGATATATATCCAAATAATGGTGAAAAGTCATTTATTTGATTGGGAAAGTTAGCTTTGACATAAGATTTGAAAAACCCTAGTTTTTAGGCATTTTAAGTGAGGAATTGGTGAATAAGGGTCTTAAGAGTTGTGGTTAACCTTAAAAGTGGTAAATTCCTTATTTTTGCATCAATTAAAGATAATGTACAAGGTTTGGGAGTCAAAGTCAAAGTTTGGAGGGTACTTCCTTTGGAAAAGAGGGCTAATTAGGCCTTGAAAATAGAGAAAAAGCCAATTTCAATACATTCTGTCTGAAGGACCCATATCTAATTTTTTTGTTATATCTTATTACATAATAAAGGGTATATAAATAAAATATTTTTTTGGCAAGTGTTTTGGAAGTCTTGGGAGAAAACCAAAGGAATCAGTAAAAGTAGGCCTAATTGAGAGCTTAAAGCCTAGTAAGGGTGAAAGTGGGGGTTGTTGGAAAGATCAGAGTTTGGGGTTGTCGAACCTATCAAATCGGGCCTAATTAGGTTTTTTAAGACCTTCTATGGTGGTTGGGTCCATTGGTGAAGCATAGAAACTAGTTTGAGTCTTTGGAGGCCTTTAGATGTATTTGGGTTCACTTAGAACCTTGGGAAGTTTGAAGCTTTGTGAAGAAGTCTTTTGAGAATTAAGATCATCACCCCAACCTTTGCACCACTATTGGCTTTCCACATGTCAACACTGTGCAAATTCAACACAAACCAAAGGGAGAAATTCCAAACGTCCTCACCTATGCAACATGTGTGCAAGTTGTAGACACATTGGCTAGTAAAAATGCAAGACCCACATCCTTCGAGGCAAAGCGCCGCTTGTTGATCTGATGGAGAATCTTAAAATAGATTTGACCTAAAAGGGAATTGTTACTATGCACAAAAAGAGAGTGATCATTGTGAGTAGAATTGGAAAGTGACTTCCTCGTGATGGAAAGGAAGTTGGAAAGGTCACAAGTGGCATCCATGATGCATTCATGGAAGGCTAGTAATGTGTAGGGACCATCCATGCTGAGTTAATAGTAACAAATGCCATCATAAGATCTGAACACACAAAATTTGCAAAGAGCCTTTGGAATTGAAATAACCTTTTTTGGTTACAAAAAATCTTTCTATATAAGCCTATGGGCATCTTGTATTTGCAAAGTTTTCTGGTTCATCACTTTTGAAAAAAGAGAACAATTAGAATTATTTACAATCCCAATCTTAGATCATAGCTTTGTACTCAGTTAATCAATGAAATAAAACATATCAAACTGTGCCTAATTTTTCTCTACTATATATTTACTTTGGTTTTGTAGATGATTTTAAAGATCCGTTTCAATTTTAAAGCAATGTAGTTATTGATTGTTGTAGTTTTTGGATTTTATAATTTCAACATAAATGCACATGTTATTCAATCATGTTTTATTATCTTTTAATCATCTGCAATATTTTTTGATTTGGGATTATACCATACCATTCAATGAGAAAAATTCACATGGAAAAAGTCTATTATCGAAATAATTAGAACCTCTTTTGCAGGCTTTAACGGGTGCTTCTCATGGAGATATGTGAATATTCTTCTCTATATCTATTTGACTTGTGCATTTTGTTCTCTTTCGATCAATGAAGAGTTTGTGGCATTTTTTGCTCAAACTTTTGGATTCATTTGTTCCTTTTATTTCTCAAGGAGAATTCAAATTGTTGTAAAAGCTTCAACACATCAATTTAGTTTAGTTGCTTTCATGTTTTCCCTTCTTTTCCCTTTCTACCCCCTCTAAGAATGAACAGTCGACATTTGATATCTCAGAGGTTGCCATGCATAGCGCATTAGGTCCTCCTTATGCAAATATTCCCATAAGGTTGTTACCTTTCTAAGTGTGAGATCTTGGTTCAACAATTCTTTTTTGGTATTTCTCAATGGCATAGAATTTTTGTAGCTAGAGATTTGGCGTGTTCTTTAGTATATTTTGTTGGCAAGTTGCCTATACTGATGTATATGACTAAGATTTAGTGTTTTCATTATGGAAACAAAGTCATATGGAGTTTTGGAGTCAACGCACTTATTCATAAGATCAGAAAATGGCTAAGTATGGAAGATTGGATAGTCAATAAAGCACTAGATGAGCAGAGCATCAGGGCACATGCGTATGACCGAGTTTTGGTATGCGCCCTTGAAGTTAAGCTTTTGGATATGTTATTAAGCTATGGTTAAGAGTGCATGATCAGATGAGTCAGTATGATGAAGATACACCGAACTGTAGTATCACAGACAGTGAGCGCAAAAACATAAAAGAGTATGGAGCCGACTGTTAGTATTTTGGTTAGCGGTTATAATATTGTTTTGTAAAGGCTATGCACCTATTTTAAATGTTTTGTAGACTTGTTTATATCATTGTATGTAAACACGCTTGAGCCAATTCATTTGGAAGCGTTGTATGTAATTAGTTATAGGCCGACTTAATGAATAGTTTTGTTTGCGCATATAAATAAGACATGCACCTTTGTATTTAAGCATGGGATGAGATATATAGTTGATAGAAGATGAGAAGTATGCAAAGAGAATTCAGTATGATATAGAGCTTTACAAGAGGCTAAAGCATCAGCGCACATAAGGAACTGATCAGACAAGCAGTGTCACAACGATAGTTCATCTTGCAGATAGTGTGTATCTGATATCGAGAAGGTTGTAGCCTTCACCATTTGAGTAGTGAGCTCTAGGGAAGTGTGTCCTCACCCCTAATAGGGTTAATTGTAAAAGACTCCTAACAGGGTCTGACCCTTGACAAGGTCATTGTACTTAAGCATTGTAATGACAGCTCCTAACAGGGCTAAGGAACATTAATAGGTTCATAATACACAAGTATAATTATTAGTGGGTATTAATTCCCACCGGAGTTTTTCCTTTGGCTAAGGTTTCCTCGTAATCATATATGGTGTTATGTGTTATGTGTTGATTACTTTACATGCTTTAATATTCAGTTCAGTAATTAAGGTATTGAGTTAAGTTTCAAGTATCAGAAAGTAATTATATAGAACATTGATTCACCCCCCTCTCAATGTTCCCATTCCTAACATATTTATCCTTGAAGAGGCATGTCTCAAGCACTTAGAAAATATATAGTTCAAATGATTTGGGTGGCTTTAATGGAATGCACATGGTTTTTTTTTTTTGAGTATACCTTTTCCTCTTGGTTAAAACATCATTTGCAAGACTTTTACTCTCTTGATTCTTTGGTATGGAAGGATATTATGGAAAGTAGATGTTTTCCTCCCCATTCTATGAAAATAAAAACATTACACCTCCCAAAAAATAATATCAAGCTATAAATGCTTAAAAGTTTTCTCCATATCCTCCTGCTACAAGTTGTGGGTGATTTCCTCATGCTTTCCTTCCACCCATGCATGCATCACCTTCTTGGAAACCCACATATGTTTACTAGAAACTAGAGGAGGCTTATTATATCTCGCATTAGCACACTCATCCTTCTCCCCAACATCAAAATCTTAGAAACTTGGAAAATGTTAGTACCAAAGAAATAATGTTGAGTTTCCAAAAATAATTGAGGGCTATTGAAGAGGAGCATGAATGTTGTGTACAAAAAGATCATATTTCTTACCTGTCTTAGCTTAAACATCAACAACAAGAAAAGGTTTAGAGAAAATAAGATCAACTTGCTTATCAGGCTTAGCTTAAACATAAAAAACAAGTAGAGGTTCAGAGAAAGCAAGATCATATTTCTTACCAATATTAGCTTAAACATCAACAAGTAGAGGTTTACAGAAAACAAGAGCAACTAATTGCACTGCAAGTTTCTTATAGGGAAGAAAAGATCAAGCAATTGACAATTAGGGAAAATTTTCTCTTGTGGGAGGAGAAATCAGCCATTGGACCTCCTAAATTTGAAGTCCCAATCTCTAGATAGATGATGGATTCTAAATCCTCCCAAGGGCCTGCCTCCACTTAGCAAGTGCAGACTCCTTGGTCTCTTTTTCAAAATATATTACCTCCTCAATTCTCTTGTCCTAATACAATTTCACTCTTTATGGGTGTGCCTGTTGTTCGAAGGGTTGAATGGTCTCATGAATAGAATAATGAAGAGTCGCAACATGCTACTATTGAACTTCCATATGCTTGTGAGGATGAAGAGCTACCCTTACCAAAAAAGGAAAATGAAGATGAGGGGTTGCAACAACAAGGTACTAGAAAGGTATGGGATAAAAATGAAGAAGAGGCTTATGAATCTTATTTGATAAGCTTCCTTTCTTTTTTGATCATGAAGAGTAGAATTTCTTTATGTCTACAATAGGAGTCTTACAAAAACATGAAGATGTTGAGGGACTTAGTGGATCTTATGAACATGAGGAATTCTATGAGGAGATTGATGAAGATGAATTTTGAGATGAGCTAGAAGCTTTCTTCTTAGGCCTTAACATCAAGCCATCCTTTCCTAAGCTAGAAGATCATGAGCAACAAAAACAAGAAGAGGAGGTTTCCATACTAGTAAATGAATCATCAGTGCCACACCCTACTAGCAAGAAAGAGATCAAGGCACTAAAGAATGTCATCGAGTTCAAGGTTGATTGCTTGAATTTAATGCTTTCAAGAGGATGTCCCATTAAGCATCTAGCTCAGATCTACAACTCGCTCCTAGTCATGCTTTTTCCTAATAATGAAGATGAGATCAACACGTTGAAATTTTTTAGAGAGCCTTTGTAGTTGTAGTAACCTTTTCTAGCTAAAGAAAATATTTCTATATAAGCCTACAAACATCTTATAGTTGGGGAGAATTTTGGTTCACCACTTTTGAAAGAAGAGAAGAATTAGAAATAATTAGAACTCTGATATCAGACCTTAGCTTTTTATTCAATTAATAAATGAAAGAAAACATATTAGATTGTTCCTAGTTTTCCTCTACTATGTGTTTACCTTGATTTTGTAGATGATTTTAAATATTTGTGTCAATTTTAAATGAATGTAGCTATTGATTGTTGTGGTTTTGGGATTTTATAATTTCATTATAGATGCTCAGGTCATTGAGCCATGTTTTATACTCTTTCAATCATCTGTAATAATTTGTGATTTGAGGTTATACTATGCCATTCGGTGAGAAAAAATAGAATGGAATAACTATATTAGCGAGATAATAGGAAACATCTCCTACAAGCCTTAATGGGTGCTTCTCGCTGAGCGATCTGAATATGTTTCTCTATGTCTATCTGATTTTTGCATTTTGTTGTCTTTCCATCAATGAAGAGTCTGTGACATTCTGTGCTCAATCTTTTGAGGTCATTTACTCATTTATTTCTGAAGGGGAATTCAAAGTTTTGCAAACGCTTTAGTGCATTGTCTCAGTTTAGTTGCTTTCATGTTTTCTATTCTTTCCCCTTTTCACCCCATATAAGAACAAAGAGTCAACTTCTGAAATCCTGAAGGTTTCTCTACATAGTGCATTAGGTCCCCCATATGCAAAGCTTCCCATAAGATTGTTACCTTCCTAAGTGTAAAATCTTCTATCGACAATTATTTTTCTAGTGTGCTCATTGGGATATAATTTTCATAGTTAGAGATTTGGTGTATTCTTTAGTATATTCAACCTTGAAGAGGAATTTCTCAAGAACCTGGCAACTCTATAGTTCAAATGATCCAAATGACTCTATTGGAATGCACTTGGTTCTCTATTTTGAGCAAACATTTTCATCCTGGTTAAAACATCATTTGCAAAACTTTTACTTTCCTAATGATTTTGTATGGAATAATATTATGGACACATTAGATATTTCCCTCCCCATTCTATGAAAATACAAGCATTCCACCACCTTACCAACAATATCAAGCCAAAAATGCTTACTATTTTTCTCCATATCCCTCACTACAACAAGTTATGGGTGATTTCCTAATGCTTTCCTCTTGCCCACCCTTGTGCAGCCTTCTTGGTATCCCACATATGTCTATCAACAACTTGGAGGCTTATCATATCTCCCATCAGCACACTCATCCTTTCCCCCAACATAAAAATGTTAGAAACTAGGAAGATGTTAGTATTGGAGAAAAAATGTTGAGTTTCAAAAAATAGTTGAGGACTATTGAAGAGGATCATGAATATTGCGTACAAAAAGATCAAATTTCTTTCCAAACTTAGCTTCAACAACAACAAAATTTAAAGAAAAAAAGTAGCTTCTTGTAATGCAAGTTTCTTATAGGGAAGAAAATATCAAGTAGTTAGCGATTAGCGAAAGAAACTCATGCGAGATGAGATCGACCATTAGAGCTCCTCAATTTGAAGTCCTAAGAAACAAATAGATGGTGCCTTCTAAATCCTCCATAGGGCCTATCTCCAGTCAAGAAGTGTAGATGCCTTAGTCTCTTTTGCAAAATACATTCCCTCCTTTGTTCTCTTTTCTTGATACCATTTCACTCTTGAAGGGTGGACCTATTATGGAGGGTTGAATGGTCTCACAAATAAAATAATGAAGTAAAATATGCTAGTCAGGAGCTACCACATGCTTGTAAGGATGAAGAGCTACCCTAACAACAAGGGAAAAATAAAGATGGGTGATTGCAACAACAAAGCACTAGAAAGGTAAGGGATGAAAATGAAGAAGATTTATTACTCTCATTTGGTGAGCTTCCTCTCTTTGTTGATCATAAAGAGGGGGATTATTCTATGTCTACAATAGGAGTCTTACAACAACATGAAAATGTTGAGGAACTTAGTGGATCTTATGAACATGATGAATTCTATGAGAAGATTGATGAAGATAAATTATTGGATGAGATGGAAGCTTTCTGCTCAAACCTTACATCAAACCATCATCTCCTTAGTTGGAAGACCATGCACAATAACAACAATAGGTCTTTGTACTAGCAAATGAATCATCATGGCTAGCCCCTGCTGGCCCGTAAGAGACCAAGGCACCAGAGAATGGAAGCAAATTCAAGGTTGATTGCTTGAATTTGGTACTTTTAAGAGGATGTCCCAATGGACATCTAGCTCAAATATTCAAGTCGCCCATGGTCATGCTTGTTACTAAGCATGGATATGAGCAACAAGTAGGTTCAGTTTGCACATTCATCTCAGGATGAAAACAATCAAACATGGGTGAGCTTCTTTGTTCTCAATCATTGCGAGACATTCAAGCAACCTATTGGATGCCTATCAAATCTTCTTTACTAGTTGATTGTCCACAAGCACGAAGAACATTAGAAGTTGGTTAGGAAGGGCAACTATTTTTATCATCCAGTCAATGGTTTTTCTCAGTTTTTTCCCCTATAGGTTAGGGTAGGATAGGTTAAGTTATCTTTTGTTATTTTCCAAGAAGTATTGTTGCACACGTTGCATTCTCCTCAACAGAGCACATGTTTTAGATTTTAGTTTCCTCTAAGTGCATGCTTGCACATGCTTGTTGTGTCTTGTCTAGTTTTTGAGGTAGGTCTATTTGTTGTGGTTTCCCTTTTCACAAGACTAAGCCTAATGAATGACTAAGGCTACTGCTTTTCTAATGTTGGTGATTTTTGTGCCCTTGTGATTCATCATTAAGAATTGATCTGAGATATTTGGAATGAATCTATTTGGTGGATACTTCCTTTTAGCATGGGATGTATTGTGGTCCACGAAACTAGAGATTTTGGGATCTCATCATCGCACGCAAAGGTTCTATGTGAGTTGCAAGAACTATAGATTTAATCTACCATGGCCTCCATCTAGAACAGACTAAAGGATATTTAAGGTAGTGTAGAAGTGATGAAGTGGGAAGAGATAAGAAAAATTGAAAATTAATTTTTTAGTATTTTACTACGTTTTAGTCATTTGCATTTTTGGAGGCCTCTGGAGAAAAAATTGAGAATGAAACTATCGTCGGTCCCTTAACTCAATAAGATGAAGGTGTGGTGTTAAGCGATTGGAACTAGATCTTCTGAAGACCTTTCCAATGGTGCATGATGTTTTAGATTCTGGCACCAAGCAAGGAGTTATGCCCTAGCGAAGTTGCTATCACCACCTATCAAAGCGTCTTAGCTTCTAGCAAGTTCATGACCTCCTCTTCATCCTATGTCACAATGGGGCATGTTCCATTTTAGCGCATAATTTTGAAGGTCCTAAAGATCAATCTTCAAGAAATCTTGTTGGTTTTCCACTTGTCAACATTGTGCAACTTCAACACAAGATGAAGGGATAAGTTCCAAAAGTCCTTGCCTATGTGATGCGTGTCCAAGTTGTAATTGAGTCAGTCAGTGAAACTACATGACCCACATCTTTCAAGGTAAAGCACCACGTGTTGATCTGATGGAGCATCTCAAGGCATATTTGATCTAAAAGTAAATTTTTGCCATGCGCAAAAAAGAGAGTGATCATTGCAAGTGGAATTGGAAAGTTACTTCCCCATGATGGCGAGGAAATTGAAAAAGTCACATGTGGCACCCATGTTGCATGTGTGGAAGAATAATAATGATTCAGAATTTGTCCATGTTAGGGTGGTAGTTGTAACAATCGCTATCATGAGATCTACACATGATAAATTTGCAAAAAGTCTCTATAGTTGCGATAACCTTTTTTGGTTAGAGAAAATCTTTCCATATAAGCCCGTAGACATCTTGTATTTGGGGATTTTTTTGGTTCATCACTTTTGAAAGAAGAGAACAATTAAAAATAGTTACAATTTCATTCTCAAACCTTAGCTTTGTATCCAGTTAATCAATTAAAGAAAACATATTGGAGTGTTTCTAGTTTGCCTCTATTGTGTGTTTACTTTGGTTTTGTGGATGATTTTAAAGCTATGTGTCAAGTTTAAATCAATGTAGCTATTGTTTGTTATGGTTTTTGATTTTTATAATTTCATCATTGATGCACATGCCATTCAATCATATGCGATAATTTATGATTTGGGGTTATACCATGTCATTCAATGAGTGAAATTTGCATGGAACGGTTGTATTAGCACAATAATACAAACATCTACATGCGTTAACACGTGCTTCTCATGGAGAGATCTGAATATTTTTCTCTATTTGTCTAACTTTTAAAGAGTTTGTGGCATTTATTGCTCAATCTTTTGGGGTTGTTTGTTCCTTTGATTTCTTAAGGGGAATTCAAAGTGCTATAAAAGCTTTGGCACATCGCCTTAGTTTAGTTGCTTTCATATTTCCCTTATTTTCCCTTTCCACCCACTCTAAGCATGAAAAATCAACTTTTGAAACCCCAAAGTTTTCTCTACATAAAGCATTAGGTCGCCCATATGCAAAGCTTCCCATAAGGTTGTTACCTCCCTAAGTGTAAAATCTTTGATCAACAATGCCAATGTCAACCAAAATTCATGTAAAGGTAGAGAGGCCTAAGCTTTTGTAGTATCATCCACCTTTAGAAACAACCAATAGAGTTGTTGATGGCCTCAAAATAATAAATCTCCCAAAAATGAAGGGGAAGATTAGGAAGATGAGCCCACATTGGACACACACTTAGTGGTTTAGTAAGAGGGTTAAAGGATATTATCTAAGGTTTAGCTAAAACAGAGTGGCTTCCCCAAGCCCACAAATTGCTTATAACCGTATCTCGGTCATTAGAAGAAAGAAAAGTGGTAATAAAACCCCCTTAGCACAAGGAAACAACTCAATGTTACTAAAAACTAAGGATCGCTAAGAATCCATTGCCAAACAATGAAGATATGGAAGAGAAGGGCATAAACCAACAAATTTACAAACCAACCTGCAGAGTTGGTAGAAATCCACAATATCCACCACATCAAGACCACACACCACCACAGGGGAGGACTCAACACACAAGAGGTCGTGATTTTTCCTTTGGAGGAAGAAGGGAAACAAATTTGGTAACACAAGAAAAGCTTCATCCATTAACAACAGAGAGAGGCTTCATGATGACAAGTATTTTAGTGGAGGGCCTAGTGAGCACCACTCTAGTGGAAACCCCCTCACCAACAATGCTAAGATCAAAGACACAAACCCCTGAACCACCCACAACCTGAGTAGAATAGAGGAACCTAGCAATAAAGTGGCACCTAACACACCCACAGGCATCATAGACCTTACCTTGGGGAGTGTTGATGCAAAGAGCGAGTTCAAAATTTCTAGGCAGGAGCCAAAGACGACAGTAGTTATTGGTTTGGTTTCAAGAGCGGTCATCGTTGTTTTCAAAAGGGAGAGCATGTTAGAACCCTTATGTCCTAACTCTTTTATTGTGTATTGGGCATTTATAAATAAAGGCTTAGACATGTATCACTTCTAAGTTGGCTTGTAAGTCAAAAGTATACATCCCCTATATATGGGTAGTGGAAGTTGCCTTTAGTTAAAATAGGATATATAGAGGTGCCAGGTAAGAAGAAAGCCATATTGAATATCATTTTGTATTGAGCATGATCTACAGGAAAACCTCAAAGCAACCTATGATATAGAGTAATCAATTAGTAATATAAAAAAATATCACTTCATTTTTCCTTATTTACAATTCATGTGCTATTTTCTATCTTGGATACTTTATTTGCAAGTAGAACTAGCATAGAAGTACTAAATATTTCTTCAATAGGGATATAAACGCCATAACATACAACTAAATCATTGTGCACCTACTATTTGCATCAAATAAATGACTACAAACAAATAAGGACATTGAACACCTAAAGAGTAGATTCAATGTCTTTATCTTATAAACTTCTAGAGCTTTTTTGCGTATTTTTTAATGTATCAAGCTCACGACCCTCTATAAAAATAATCACATTTGATAAATATGACCCATAGTTAATGGCTAAACTTCGCTAAAAGAAAAAGCTTGAATGAGATATTAATGAGGTATGACCATTGAATCTTGCAGAAAAGGCCTCACACATACCTTAAAGACAAAGACGTTAGAAATAATGCCACTACACATCAAAACCCTTATAGAGACAACTCCTTAAGCTATTAAAGCAATATATTTTGGAGTTTTTTAAGACTGTACTCTTGGAAGAATCCTCTTGACTTCTAAAGCGTTCTAAAGTGTATTGGTAATCTGTAATACTAATGATAATAAGTTTTAATCATCAAACAAGTTAATTAAATCATGCTACCATTTTTATATCTTCCTACCTAAAACTGTCTTGATCATGTATTCAATGAGATAGACCAATCATTAAAAAGAGTATAACATAGACAATTTTTCAACCCTGTTTAGTAGCATCACAAGCTTTAAATTTACTTTGATCTAAAACAATACCTCACACCTCTAATTCATCACAAATCTATGAAATAAAACAATCACTTAAACTAGCATAACCTTCTCAACCTTGTCTAGCTGTATTGCAAGCTCTAAATATGGCACTAGCTAAATAGCCAAAAATTTGCACTAGGGCCCACAGCGAGTGCCATGCCATATTAGCATTCCTGCATAACATTTGACAATACCACTGTTGCAAAGAAGGTGTCAGGTCCCTGTCTTCCCATGATTTTATGCATACAAAAATAATTGAATAAGATAAGTAAATTTATTAACATAATTTAGGTACATTTAGATTAATTTTGCTTTGTATTACTAATAAATAGATTGTTTTAATAAATTAATTATATTACTTATTATATTATTTTATAGATTTATTAAATTATAATAATTAAATTTAAAATATAAATATACAATTTAATAATATGTTATATATAAATGCATATTAGACAAATTTTATATAAGTATATATATACATCATTTTTAATTATATTATAGATTATAATAATTTAATAATATAATGCTTTATATATTAAATATATTTTTAATTTAAAAATTATAAGTTAAAAATTAATATTAATATAATTTTTTATATTTATTTTTTTAACATAAATTTATATTTATATTTTGTATTTAATAATTATTTTAGGTATATTTTTTAATATTATTTTGTCAACTCACCATTACAATCATTATAAATTTTTCAATATTTAATGAGTATGATATTACATAAATTAGGGTGATAAAATGAATAAAAATAAATATATAATTTAATGTTTATATAACATCATACTCATATTTAGATATTTAAAAAGTTATATAATTTAAGAAAATATATAATTTATATAACATTAAATTATATATTTTTTCTTTTAATTATAAGTTATATATTTTTAATATTATTAAACCTTAAATAAATATTAAATAATTTAATTATTTATAACATTAAATTATAAACATTAATGTTTATATAACTGACTTTTCCATTATACATTTGACATGACTTATACAAATTAACTTATAACTTTCTTATATTTTTTAAAATTAATGTTTATATTTATATTTTTTATATATAAGCATCATATTCATTTTCTCAAATGATTATGATGTTACATAAGTTATAAGGGTGGTAAAATAAACATAAATAAGAAAATACATCATATTTATTTTTATTTAGGCCTTTATAAATTATATATAATGATTGTATTGATATTTACTAGTGATTTGACAAAAATGTAAAAAATAATAATACCTAAAATAATTATTAAATAAAAATTATAAATATAAATCATGTTTTAAAAAAATTGAAAAATCATATTAATATTAATTTTTAACTTATAATTATTAAAATATATTTATATAATCCATCTAATATACGTCTATATATAATATATTATGAAATTATATTTATATTTTAAATTCAATTATTGTAATTTAACCAAAAATAATAATTAAAACAATCTATTTATTAATGATACAAAGAAGAATTAATCAAAGGTACCTAAATTATATTTAATAAGTTTACTTATTTTATTAAAATATTTGTCTCCAGAAAATCATGCGAAGACAGGCGGACCTGACACCTTCCCTGCAATGTACGGTGGTACTGTCAAATGTTATGCAGGAATGCTAATATGGCATGGCACTGGCTGTGGGCCCCGGTGCAAATTTTCGGCTATTTAGCCAGTGCCTCTAAATATACCTTGACCTAATAAAATACCTCACACCTAATTCATCACAAAACTATCCATATTAATTACCAAAACATCATTTTAATTTAAAATCTCTATATGCAAGCTTATTTAACCCACCAAGTCTCTATCCATGATTTTGCCTTCAAAATTTAAGATATTTTCGAGAGGTTTGAGCAAAATTTAAAATCATTCCCTTCCAGCCATTACTTGCCAAGCGAGCTCTACAAGTGCCAATATCCTGGTCCAATTTTGCAAATATCTCCAAGGAACATACATAAACTCAACATTTGTGATACAGTGAAAATAATTAATCCCCCAATAACCGCATGGAGCTTCAAATGGTTGTTAGAGTGGGACTTATTTTTCATGCATACACCTCCTTGGAACAATCCCACATTCCCTACCCCTAGCATGGGCACTTGCAAGGAGCTATGAATCCCTTACTTAAATCTCAGGGATTGGTGACTTCCAACAAGTTTAATACATTAACATCCAGGTGTTTGTTTAGATTTTGATGGGTTACAGTGGTTCTAGTTAAGCTGTTAGCAGTGAACCATTAACACAACATACCTCCCACAGTGCAAGATTACAAAGTATCTATGTATAAACTCTTCCTTCTTAATGTTGGATTTGAGGACTTCAATTGCATTATCAGTTTTCTCCGGTCCAAAATGGTAATAAAGAGGTCAAAGTAATTACTAATGTTAATTATTCATGCTCTTATCGATTCTCTCTCATGCTGGGTATAATCCTATTCTGTTAGTAAGCAGATAAAAATCGTGGAGAAGCAGATCAACTGTCAATTAAATCCTCACAACATAGGGAGCCAAACTGGACCAAAGAGTGAAAAAGCATTTAGTGCCACCAATTGATGAAAAGATCAGATGCATATTTATATGATTACCCTCTAGCTTGGATATTTGTTTACTACGACATAAATTTGTATTAAGAAATTGCCATAATACTGAACAGTTGCTGCCTTACTGAAAATGGGAGGATCTGAAAGCGTGCGCTATCAAATAAATAACTCCGGCATGATCCACAATGAATTATGCACAACCCTCTCCAAGTTGTAAGCTTCACCATTGTTACATAAAGCGGGTGATTTTTAATAGTTTTATGACGTAAGTTACAAGTATTCTCACAAGAATATCTTGATGTACACATCTAATTTCTCATAACTCTGAACACCTTTCAGTGTCACTAAACTCGGAAGATCCTGATGATGATCTATGTAGTGGATCAACGTGCAATCTAGACAAGATAAGTCGTGCAACATTTTCAGCTGCAACAGAACTCATCTCCATGGAACTTGCAGCACTTTCAAAAGTATTAATGTAATACAGATGATGGCCATCTAGCAAAAAAGGAGCAAATCTTTCTGGTGCTTGATAGTGAGGATATGCAGCCCAGTCTATCTGTATGGTATCTTTTCTGACACTGTAAACAATTAACAGCCATAGTTAGATTGCAAAACTACAATAAGTTAAGAGAATGGACAAGAGTGATAATTATTTACCAAGTTTCTTCTGAATATGATGCAGGGAATCAAAATAATTAAACCAAGAAACCAACCTGAAAATTTTATCTAACAAATCGTCTGTCATGATTTTGCGAGAAAATATCTTATAAGCCTTGTCATCTCTACTATAGTCTTTCAATACAGATATACTTGAAAACGGCAAGGTGGGAACTTCCAAAGTGCCTATTAGCTCAGGAAAGATGAAAGAGGGTGGTTGTCCAAAGTACGCCTATAATCACATACATGAAACAATAAGTAAATAATTTGGTCAGAACCAAAAAAGAAAAATTTGTAAGGCATATGAATCTGTATATACTTAGAGAGGAAAGAATGATAAATGAAGCTCCCAGATGTCATATTGCCAGGAACAAATTCTGGACTATTTATGTTGTGCAGAAATTGTACGTCAGCATTGAATTCATTAGACAAATTTGGCATAAAGTTCCACTTCTAACTGTAAAATATGTAAACATCATCTGTACTTCACATGAACTGCATCAAAACACTTAAGGATTTGTATGCAGAAGATAGACAAAAGTAGCAACGCATTGCACAACATCAAAACTGAAAATGTCAGGGCATGGGACATAGAGATAACATCATAAACATATTTTACAGGAAAATAATCATTACCGGATTCAACTGACCCCTGACAAAAGTTGTGTAAGTGTGTTGAAGACGTCTCTCTGGAATTGAAATTGCAGGGATAAAGCTGATGTTGACTTCATCCAGAGGTGTAGCCAGAACTGCAACTTCACAATTGTGAACTTGTCCCTTGGAGGAACTTATTTGATAGTTCTTCCCCTCAAATGAAATTGAAGCTACCTCTTCATTTAGATGTAAAGAAACATTTGCCCTATCAAGCAAACCTGCAGCCATTTGCCAATTTCCTCCTTCCACTGACCAAAGCCCGCTACCCGATCCACACAAGGAAACAGCTCCAGCTAGTCCACTAATATTTACACTCTGTCCATAATTGATCCTCATGATAACCTATAAGAAAATATATTCCTCATCAGACACCATCTCAAGTAAAATAAAGACTAGTTGATGGGTACTGGAAACATCATTTCCACACCATTTTCCACTGGAATGAATTTGTTAATAAAGATTACATTTATTTCCTCTTTATGATAATAAATAAGTTCTACCATGAAATTGGTCAGCACCCCCATTTGCTTTATACTTACAATTACAAACAATATATTTAAAGGCTAGATGGATTCTTGCCACTATCCCAAACTCAAAAGAATACTTAGGTTTTAATTGTTAAATCAAGTTCAACAATATGGATGTTAGATAATTATGTGAAATGTGGATAGTAGCCCTTTTCAGTTTTTTTGTAATGTAACATGTATCGTTAGGGCTAGTATGAATGTTATTTGGTTGTGGTTGATCATTCATATTTTAGCTTCTTGGAAAATCTATTTTATGGTTGATCCCACTTCTAATCAAATTGTTTGGTGGCCCATCCCAATGAAAGGAGACTTTTCTATTGTCAGCCATATCGATTATTGTTGATGTTCAATGCATCAAACCTAATCTGTGTCAATAGTGCACCTTTCATTAGAATATGTGAAACCCGTCTTATCAAAGTTCACTAAGTTACTGATTGTTAGGATATACCTTAGGGTTTATGTTCAACATGCATTGGTATTATGTATAATCCATTGTTTTTGACCTCATAAATGCTGTTGTGTTGCAAGGGCAAAAATGGTACTTTGTCATGCAATCAAGGATAGGGGGCCAAACGAATGGTAGCCTTAGCTTGCAGCCAATACCCAAGAAAACTCAGATTCATGTTAACATAAGGATTCAATCAACGACAAATCTGATTTTATCCAATACACAAGACAGACATACCTGCATGGATTCTACAAAATATCTAACCGTCTCCCTTATAGATTACAACAAAACTAAATCTTGAACACCAAATATTAACTAAATATTACAACTATTCTCTGGATATAACATATTTTATTACATGTATTTACACACTAGACTTCAGATCTCTACCCACAATGTGCCCCCAAGATTCTGGAAATTTAGACATAGCGTCCCCTTGTAAATGCAACAATTTCAACCTTAACCTACAACAATTTCAACCTTAACCTACACACATGCAAACCTGTAGTAATCCAAAACTTGAATAGAACCCACATACGAACCTGCTTCAGTCTCCACAGTTGAGCTTCCCAGCAACCTGCAAACAAAGAAGAATACCACTCTCCTCGTCACCATCAATCCCCTTCTTTGAGAGCTAACCTTTCCTTCATTCTTCAAGCATTATTTAAAAAAATCCTCTAATTGGGACACCGAAATCAAGAGAGAACATTTCAAAGACGAGAAAATCTCCTTACCAAATTGGGATGGTGCTCTCTAAGAATGCAGACAAGTCAAATGCGCAACTCCCATCATCAAGATCCATTTATTATTGGCTAAAATTCAACAAGTGGGACACCCTCTACGACATGCATCAACATGCAAATGGGTGGCTCCATTTTCCAAGGCTGATTTGGAACATCAAAGCTGCCTCTTACAAGTAACCCCCTCAACTATGATGCATCATTGATGCTCTTACTGTTAGCTATATGCTCAGTGTTCTGATTACTGGAAAAAACAGGTTTTGAAGGGACCCGAAACCCTTTACAAATCAAGCATAGAAAGATCGGAAGGAAAGATCATAACACCAAAAAAGAGGCACACAGCATCGAACTGCCCAAAAAAAGGGACTACATAGTTAGCGACATAAGGGACAAAACACTAGTCCAAAAGACAGCAGAGAACACAAAAAACCAGCACAGAAACAAGCCTAAACATCTGCATACATAACCCCAGCTTTTTCATCCAGGGTCTTCTCCATTTTGGCCTGGATATTATCCATCTGACCAATGACACTTTTCAGCTCCTCGACATTCTTCTTCATAAGAGGGGATTTCTTCTTGTTGCTCCCGCGGGTTCTAGAATTGGGGCCTCTGCTATCCACTAGGGGATCATTTCTGTGATCATTGTTCTCCTCCGGTGCTTTATCCAGCAGATTGACCAAGGCCTTGAGGTTGATGCTGGAGGCCTTCATGCTATCCATGCTATGCTGGAGGATATTAGTAAGAGTTTTATCCACTTTATCCATTCTTTCATTAATGTCCGCAGCAGGGGGGTTGGAAGTGCCCTCCTTAAGAAAGGAATCAACTTTTTCTTGAAAGATAGCATTATTTGCTTCAAGTTTCCTGCGCTTCAAGTGGAGCCTTTTTATCTCATGGAAGCACCATTTGCTGAATCTGAAGGAGTAGAGAGCCTCAGCTTTGGCGGTTTGAAGCACACCAATAGTAACTTCCTCTCTGTCATCAAAGACTTCAAAAATCAGCTTAATGGAAGACTCTCTGACTTTCCTCTCACTGGACTCCTCACTTCCCTCCTGAATATTGTCCTGAGAGACATGGGAGACGGGCACATCATGCCTCACACCAGCAACAAAATCATCTAAGATGGGAACCTCCTCTTTGTGAAAGTCCTTGTCCATTTTGTGCTTCTTGGCATACTGAATAGCAGTGTCAACAAGATCTTCAAGACTGTGAGAGTTGTGCGCCATGGTTCCTTCCGAATTGGCCCCTTCAACAGCTTTGTCTTTCAGCTCAACCACACTTTCCTAACTCATGTTCTCCAGGTCCTCTTCCTCGAGCATATCCTTCTTATCAGTACTCATTGGAACAAAATCAACATCCCTAGGCTGGGAATCCCCAATATCCTTCTGGTGGGCTCCGTCATCCACTTGATTTTTCATCTCTGTCATCTTCTTATTATCCTTATCAGAGTCCTTACTATTAATCTCCTCCTTACCACCATGGGGGGTAGTAATGTCATCAGAATCATCAGTATCTTCCCTTTCCCTGCTAGGGCTCTGCATATTCTTAATCTCTCCAGTATCACCCTCCTCAGAGTCCTCAGTCTCGTACTCTTTAGAGTAGTCACCAGCTTCAGTCTCTCCTGAGAAGATTTTCTTTGAACTGCTACCCATAATATCTTCAGCCTTCCATTTAGCAAAGCCAGTCTTAGGAGTCATAGGACTCCGTTTGTTCTTTCCCGAGGAAGGAGTAGAGCTAGGGTTAGGGATAGTACTCTTGATATGCTCATAAATCATAAGAATCAAACCCTCATCCTTAATAGCTTTCTTAGGAGAACTCTTATGCTCATTGAGACTTTTAACCAGAGAAGTATGAAGGTAATAGGGAATGTTAATAGTGTCCTTGTACCTGAAATGGTTGAGAAACATGAAGTGGTGGGAGTGAGCACAAGTAAAGCGACCATCTAGAGTGAAATACTCCATCACCACCTGCAGAATGTTGCGCCAAATCTCCTTGATTTTGAAGACATCTATATAACCATTGGACCTGGCCTCCACAAAATCTAACTACTCCTTTTCAGATTTAGGGAACTTTTTGGTAGCCATATCCGAAATCTTACGATTTCTGTAAAACCTCTGGCCAACATTGGGAATGCCAGTGACTTGAGCAATAAGCTCCACAGTGATCTCCACAGTTCTACCCTCCATGGATATGGTATCATTTTTCCATCCCTCCGCGAATGTTTGAGTGATCTCCTTGTCGAAACCATGTAACCTTTCCAGAAAAGGGGTAACCCCGCCTTTCTTCAGCTTTCGCCACACCATAGCCATGTCGGCTTCCTTAAGCTTCTTACAGTTGTCAGGTTCCTCCCGTTTCAAATCGCCACCCATGGTTAAGAGATTTAACAGTAGAGAGAGCTTATCAAAATTAAAACAGTGCTTATCAAAGTTGCTTTCCCTGCAGATATAGGCATTAACGGAAGTCACAACCCAGAAAGCGTGCGATTTGTCGATAATAATGATCCTAAATACTCCGCTCCACACTTTCCCATAACTACTACCAGACTTTGTAGCACTCAGGCGAGTCTCATTAATCATATCAAATCTTGCCTGCATTATGATTGATTTTATCATAATCAACTTTTAATTTAGTATCCTCTTTGAGATTTGCCTCGCTGTCCCAAATGATGACCTCATTAGATTTTACTCCAATATTTGCCAGGCTGTCTGCCACGGTGTTACTTTCGCGGTACACATGAGATATGTGGATTCTAGTACAATTGGCAATGATATCTTTCGCCTTGGATATGACATTCTCAATGGTCCATGACGGAGTAGTTTTTCCTTTAAGACAGTTAATAATGTTCATGGAATCGCCTTCCAGCCAGATATTATCACAATTGAACTGCTAGCAAGTTGGAGACCATAGTAGGCTCCCAAAGCTTCCACCAAATAGTTATTTTGAGTTCCCAAAGGGGCAGCATTAGCAGCTATAAGATTTCCATTGCAGTCCCTGATAATACTACTGCAACCCGTCGGGCAAGGATTGCCCTTAGCTGCTCTGTCAAAATTTATCTTAATCCATCCAACAGGGGGAGCAATCCAGACACTGTTCTCACAATTACTCTTCTTCATGTCGAAGCCCTTACAATTCCAGCTGTGCTGGTTGGATCCTTTCGGAAGGTTTTCCAACATCCCTCTATTCACTTTTTCAAACACCAAAGCAGGAGTACTGCATTTGTCCAGAAAGATACAGTTGTTACGTTCTTTCCAAATACTCCAAGCAATATGAGGGGCAACCAAAGTCCACATTTTTTTATCCCTATCATTAGCATTAGGACAACACCACTGCTGGCAGAAATCCTGGACAGAACAGGGAAAAATCCAGCATAAGTCCCACTCCTGCAAAAAGAAAGACCACACCTGCTGAGAGAAAGGACAATGCAACAAGAGATGGTTAGTATCTTCCTCAGCCTCACAACAAAGACAACATCTATTAGGCATGATGAATCCTCTCTTTTTGAGGTTGTCTATCGTAAGAGCTTTGTCTTGGATGAAAATCCAGTAGAAAATCTCAATTTTGGGAGTAAGATTTTTGTTCCAAACCTTCGACCAGAAGGGAATTTCCTCAGGCACCTTATATTGAAGATAGCTAGCAGAAGCTTCAGAAAAGGATCCATTAGAAGAGGGGCCCCAGATCAGAGTCATCCTTGTTGGCATAACAACATTGAGCCAGAAGGGCTTTGTCTATTTCTTGAAAAGCAGGGTTGATCGCAGCCAAATTCACCCAGCAGTTATTAATCCAGTAATCTTTCACTTTAGTACCAAATCTAGAGATGCATCTTAAGATCTCCTCAGGATTATCAAAAATGCAATTCAAAGGTTTTTCAAACAACCACGGGTCTTTCCAGAAGTTAATTTTAAGTCCATTTCCCAACTTCCAGCATTTACCTTTGCTAGCAATATCTCTAGCATCATAAATATTCCTCCAGAAAAACGAGCCCTCAATTTTCTCAAAGCTGGACAAAAAATGATCAAAAGGAGTATCATAAAGGTATTTATGTTTGCATATGGTGTTCCAATCCTTGGGCTCTCCATATATACGCCATAATTGTTTAGCCAGCAGAGCTTTATTCATAATCTTGATTGGTCTGAGACCCAGCCCCCCCAAAGATTTAGGTTTGCACACCCTTTCTCAGGCTATCAAAGGAATGCAATTTCTTTCCTCGGCCCCAGACCAGAGGAAGCGTTTAAGCATACTGTCAATTTTATCAGCAAATTTGGCAGGCATTTAAACAGGTTCATAGCATACACCAAAAGGCTTAGGAGAGAAGACTTGATCAGGGTGACCTTCCCAACTTGGGATAAAACCGATCCTTTCCAACCGGCCAATTTAGTATAAAATCTTTCCACCATCTGATTCCAGAAAGAGTCACTAATATTAAGGCCAAGAGGCAAGCCCAGATAAGAGGAAGGGAAAGAGCTAATTCTACATTCAAGAATACTGGCAATTTTATGTTGTCTTTCCTCAGGGGTATTCATGAAGAACAAAGAGCTTTTGGACCAATTAATAAGCTGACCGGTAGCTTTGGTGTAAAGATTCAAGGCCAATTTGAAAGCTCTAGCTTCCTTTATAGTTGATGCTCCCATCGTGATGGTATCATCCACAAACTGAGCATGGGAGCACGTTAAGGGGTTGGATGATGGCCGAAGCCCTTGAATAGCACCCTTAGAGACCAAGAGCTGAAAGTATCTTCCCATGCTTTCAGCCAAAAGAGTAAACAGAATAGGCGATATAGGGTCTCCTTGTCTGAGGCCTCTAGAATTCTTGAAGAACTTGGAAGGAGAGCCATTAATAATAACTGCAAAGGAAGCAATAGAAATCAGCTGATAAATAATTTGAATGACTCTCTCATTAAAACAAAACTGCTTAAGAATCAAACACAAAAAATTCCAATCAACACGGTCATAAGCTTTAGCCAAATCAAGTTTAAGGATAAAGCCCTGTTTGTCTCCCTTGATGGCCGAATGTATGTTCTCATGAACCAGAACAACGGAATCTAGGATTTGTCTTCCAGGAATAAAACCATTCTGCAGAGGAGCTATCAGATCAAGAAGAATTTTCAGAAGTCTAGTAGTTAAGATTTTCGAGAAGATCTTATAGAAGGAATTGCACAGACTAATAGGCCTGAATTGATCAAAAGAATGAGCTCCAACAATTTTAGGAACCAAGGCTAAGAAAGTTCCATTGATTTCTTTGAGAAGTCTTCTACAACCAAAGAACTCCTTCACAGCATTAGAAACATCATTCTCAACAATAAGCCAGAATCTTTGAAAAAAGAACATAGGGAAAAAGAAAAGAAAGCATCCTTAATCTCCTTATTGGAAGGAATAGCCTGCAGAGTCTTATTTTGATTTTGGTTAACAATGCTAGGAATAGCTTCCAGTAGTTTTTCTTGATAGTCCCTATCAAGATTAACATCAACAAAAAGTAAAGAGGAAGAGTAATTGACAGCAACAATCTTGATATCTTCTTCTTTGTGGATCTCCTCATTGCCCTTAGAAATTTTAGCTATACGATTGGCAGCTCTATGTTTGAGAGTAGTCAGGTGGAAGAACTTAGTATTTCTGTCCCCTTCCTGAAACCAAACCACCCTAGATCTCTGGCGCCAGTAGATCTCCTCTTTGGATATTAGATCATGGTAACTAACAAGGGCTTTCTGCTCTTCAGCTTTAAGAGAGTCCAATAGGCCATGATTTTGAATGGCATCCTAAATAGCAGATAGGTCAGCTTTAGCCTTATTCTTTTGCTTGAAAATGTCTCCAAAAACCTCTTTATTCGAAATTTTGACTTTTTCCTTTATGTTTCTGAGCTTCCTGGTAACTTTGAACATAGCAGTACCCTCAATTCTGATATTCCAACATTCAGAAATTTTATTCTCCAGCTCAGGGTGGTTCATCCACATCTTCTCAAACCGGAAAGGAAAATGCCTAGGCGCATTGATAAGGTTGACTTCCAACATCAGAGAGTAATGATCAGAGCCAATTTTAGGGAAGGAAGACAGGGTGCAGCAATACTTAGAAAGCCAACCATGAGTAATGAGGGCTCTGTCCAGCTTGCTCTGGATATCATGTATGCCAGCACGCTGGTTGGACCAGGTGAAGTTCAACCCTTGGAGATCTAAATCAATCAGTCCCTCATCATTGATGAAATTGAAGAGGTCAACTCTGCTCTCATTCTGAGATAAGATGCCTCCATACTTCTCACTGTCTGTAAGAGGGGTATTGAAATCCCCCATGAGCAACCAATGTTCATCCTTGAAGTCATTCCTTTTATCCGCAATTTTCTTCCAAAACTTAGCTCTATTCACTTTAGCATTATGAGCATATATGTTAGTGATGACCTAGCTAAAATTATCTCTTATATTCTCCATTCTAACAGATATCATATTAGGGTCTTCAACAACGATCACTCCCTTTATAGTTTTCAGATTCCAGAAAATGGCAGTAACCCCAGACGCACCAGCCGAACTATAACTGCTAACACCACCTTTCTGAAAAATTCTAAGTTTGTCCACTTTATCCTTACTCATTTTAGTTTCCTGAACAAGAAGGATATCAGGTTTATAATCTCTCACCACTTTTCTAAGAATGTCTTGTTTATGGGGTGCATTCAACCCCCTTATGTTCCAAGAAATAATCTTCATAGTTTATTTGGAGAAAAGGCCTCCGGGATAGTCCTCTGTTTCCCATCTGCAATGTCTTGCCAATTGTCTTGCTCTCTTCCAACTTTAGCTTGTTTTCTTCCTGGTCTAGACTTAGCTTTCCCTACATCAGTCTTCTTGCTTCTGGTCTTGATACCGTCCGCAGACATAGGAGATATGATTCCTTTAGAATTCTTTTTAGAGCTCTGACCAACCTCCTTGGTCTTATTTTGATCTTTGACTTTAAGGCATTCAGGGGAGAGGGTCCTGAGATCATCACTTCCTTGAGGGTAAGGGACCTTATCTATAGGAGAGATCTGCATCACAACCTGGTTAGGATCTGAAAAAAGATCAGTGTTCTCCTTATCCGGAAGAGGATCCTTAGAATTCAATCCACTGCTACCTTTCTCAAGCTGGGAAATAGGGAGAATCTCACCCCCTTGGATCACCTCTTCCACCACAAAATTAGCATTCAGCAGAGGTGAGAATTGGTTTTCCTCAAAAAATTTATCCGAAGTAGCTTCAGCAGAAGAGATGTGACTGATACCTTCAATCTGATCACTTACCAAGGTCTCAGACTCCGGATTACTACCTGACATATTACTTCCTATGTCAGCCTTGTCATTACTATGATCTTCAAACCACAGGGCTTTGTTCAGTTTTCTTAGGGGGCATCACATTAGAAGGTTTCACTGAAGATTCTGAGGACCCCTTAGAGTTGGTCTTGGGTTTCCAAACAGCAGTAGAAGAATCTTTCTTCCTGGCCGAAGGGTCTTCCTCTTTTTTCTTAGGAGCTTTCATCGGGCATTTTTTAGACCAATGGCCCGATTTCTTACAAATGAAGCAAGCAAAGGGGACTGATTCATATTCTATCGCCTGTTTCCAAACACCCATTTTAGAGATTAAGTCTATAGAAATAGAAAGGTCAGTAGACTTACATATTTTAACACATATTCTGGCATTAACCAGCCTGGATCTTGACGTTGTAGCTGGATCTAGAGACAGGAATTCCCCAAAAACATTCGCTATTCTTTTGAAAACACATTCATTCTAGTATTCTAAAGGGAGCCCCGGAAGTCTAACCCAGACAGGAGCCCATTCCAGAAAAGATTCACTCAAATCCATATTAGGCTCCCACTTTCGCAGAGACAAGGATGACTTGCCCATAACCCAAGGGCCCCCACATAAGGCTTTAGTCATATCATCCTCATTGGTAAAGGAGAATGAGAAGAAACCTTTTGGCATAGCAGCTATGTCAACTTGCCCTTTAAGAAACCATCTTCTCTGAATGAAGCGACGGACATAATCTATGTTTGGCCTAACTCCAACATATTTCCCAACTAGCATGAGGTCCATCTGAGATATAGTGTGATCAATCACCGTATTGGGAATAAAAATGGCAAAATCTCCCTTGATAGGATCCGATATATTATTGGCTTTAGGAAGGGAAGATTTTCCAGAAGGCTTTTTTCCAAACAACGCCACCCAGGGCTTTTCAGGAATAGCAGCCTCACCTTTTTTGACGTCTCTAGCAAGATTCTCGGCTCCCCCCGGGTCTGGGGAAGCACTATCTCCTCGTGGGTCCTGAAGACTCGCAACCCCAACATCATCCACAGGTTTCGTTGACCCCCCATCATTGATGTCAACTAATGGTTGCATTGATGATGTTCAATGTTGTCATTGATGTCAAATTGCTGTGATTGAGAAGCTGGTAAAATGTTGTATGCTGATTCAATCTAATGAAGAGTTGTGCTATGTAGGAAAGCGTATCTGATATTTGCTATGCAGAAAAGAGTACTTCAAGAATAATAGATGTTTGGCAGATGATGTAATGATGTTCTAATGTTAATAATAAGTCAGTATGAAGTATATCCGGAGGATAGAAGTATGACAAGCTGGAATATGCAGAAAAGACTATTTGAAGACCTTATGAAAGACTGCTCTGCATTCCTACATAAGATGTCGGCAGCTTGTGGCTTAGGTTACAATGACTATGTACTGTAAATATTGCACTATCACGTTTTCAGGTCCTCAGCTGTTCTTTTGAAGAAGTTGTGATGCATTGTTGGTTGACAATAAAGTTGGCTTTCAAGAGTGGATTGGACAAGCTTGGAGAATGCTCTGCATTGGTATCTCTGGTTATGCAGTTTGGTGGACATGGTCAAATGGTTTGTGTAGTGTTTCAATTCAGATATTTTATGTCGGTTTGCTCCACAAGTTAAGATATGTTGTCAAGAGTGTGAAACTGTTGTCTGTGTTGGCTTCTGGCCAACTCAACTATTTGTGGTGACTGGATTTGAGTCTTATTGGTCCGGATATAGAATGAGGGAAGAGTTAAGAGTTTAAGAGTGATCGTGCCATGGCATGTTGTGCTTTGGATGGGATTATGGGCTTTGGAAAGTATTATTGAGCCAACCAGTAACATGTTTTTAATGTCTTTCAACACGTTACATTTGGATCCGGCTTTGGAGAGTGTTGCGATGTGTGCGCCTTGATCATATCAATTGAAGAAGACTTATTGTGATGCTTTTGGGTCCCCTTTATCTCTTGGGGTAGACTGCATTGATTTTTTTGTTCATGATGGCTGACTTTGTATTAACATTGCTTATATTTCTTATGGCCGACCTTGTTGAAGTTTTTGATGAATAAACTGCTATATATATATATGTGTGCAAATGGATGAGAAAAGTAAGAGAGAGTGTGAGGAAGTTGCAAATTGTGTGTGGATCGAATGTGACGACAACGTAATGCAAATAAGGAAGAGTAGAAATGTAAATTGTTGAATTGGATAAAAATGTTACATAAGCTGACCAGAAGATCCTACATCTTTTCATTTCATATTTTCTCTGTGCTTGCTAGAAGATTGTGCACTCTTTTAGTAGCATTGTGTAGATTTGTCTTTTGTCTTTAGCTTGAAATCGAAGATTGTAGCTTTATACCAATTTCACCATTTAATTTACCAAAGTGTTAGTGTTTTTGTATTTAATTTTATCCAATTTTTATGTGCAGTTGCATTATTTAGCCTCTGCTTTTAGCTGGATAATGTTGGTAGGACAGACTTGTGTCAATGCCATTAGGTTAAAAACTTGAAAGGGTACAAACAATTGGCAGTATATAAACACATTCCCAAGCAGACAAAGGCATGATAGTGCGACCCCTACAGCCAAATTGTGGCATCTATAGAAGAACATACCAACAAAGGAACATAAAGAGGGATGCATCCCCGTCCTCAAGCCATGGACATATTGCATTGTACAAAATTATAGAAGATATAAGTGAGAATAAGAGAACATAGAAAGAGAGAGATATGTAAGGGAGGTATAATAGCTGTAAAGTGAACGTATATGCATGATATATAGGGAAAAGAGAGGAATATATGAGAAGATAATGTGTGAGAGACAAATATGTACTAAAACACTGATGATTGTGCAGCACATTTTAGTGTAATGTCCCGAACTTTGAGACATTCATAACCTTGCCTTGCTTTTTCTTCAAGTTCTTACACTTAATTTCACAAAGTTCGCAAAATTAAAAATTTTGAAACATCATGAACCATGTGATTCTTTTTACCTTCAAATTTCTCACCTTTTGCTTACTTTGAAACTACACCTTATGTGACACCTCAAACCTTATTGAATCTTCGCAAAACTTGTGACTTTTTCAACTTTGACACTTTCCTTTGTCAAGGTTTTGCAAGGTTTGCAGACTCACAAACAGTGTGACCCTAAGAACTTAAATTAGTCAAGACACTTACAAACCCCCAAAGTTTAGAAATTTTTTGAATTTTTAAATGACTCAAGCTTTTAAGAACATGGGGATGGGACAGACAACATTCAAGAAAAAATTGACCAAGGGAATATCTATTCAAGAGTTTCTCATATCTGTTATCTTCAATGGATGAGATAGGGTCAAACGTATAAAATAGGCAAGAAGATGAGAGAAAACTATAAGCTTTTGAGGCATGCAAATATTGGCACCAACAAAGAAGAAGGAAGACTTTAAGGTTATCAAGATGCAAGAGCCCTTTGATGCATTCAGCATCATGCTAAGTTTAGAATGGTTTGTTGATTGCAATGGAGTATTGACTCATAGAAGAAAGAAATAATATTCCATGGAGAGGATAAGATACACATATAGAGCACTATATACATAGAAGAGATAATGCAAGAGGAGGATGTTGATCAGGAAGATGATCATAGGGGTTTACAGTTTATACTCATTAGGAAGGGTACCTAAAGTAGAAGCCAACGAAGATCCAAACTCAAAGGAGAATGTTATAGAGATTAGTGATTATAACACTGAAAATGATCATGTGCTGGAAGCTTCACTGTTAATGAGCCTGAAACAAGAACAAAAAGACTTTTGGGGGCATGAAATGTATATAATCTAAGAGAGTTTGAGAAAACAAAGGAGAAAAAGGCTACAACTGAGCTGAACATACCACAAATAGTGGGAGAAATTACTATAGAAGAAATAAACACACCACAAATTCACCAAGCTTACCACAACCAAGGAAATATCACACATAAGTACCTTGCATTCTTGGGTAGGAGACCTATTGGGGTAGTTAGATAACAGAGAAAGAACATTGGAGAAAGAGGACATTAGAAGGGAACATTGGAGAAAGAGGACATTAGAAGGGAAACATTAGATGACACCCTATCATGCAGTGCAATGACTTGGTGATATAGTCACAAAACTAATATCCCCACCTATAAGGATCTAAATATATTTATAAAAACAAAATATATAGTAGGGAAGTGGGGTGCTATTAAGAAATATGATGGTACAGCTAACCCATGGAAACATATCAACATTATATTAAAAATTGGGATGCAAAAAGAGAATTTTGTGTGACTTTGTATACAACTATTTTACTAGAAATTTGCTCAAATATAAAAAGCTGGTGTATAGATCAAGAGGAAAGGGAAAAAAATGTGAAATTAGATACTAATACAAGATGAATTTTGTAGAAAACTTATTTATTGACTCCAACAAACATCAACATAACATGTTGCAAAGAATGAAAGAAATGATCACTACTATCATAGATGAAGTAGAAGAAAATTTTTGAGAAAGGAAAGAGGTACAAGCACCACAAAGAGAGCAAGGAGTATGGAAAATGATTGAATGGATGAATGACATGGATGGGGTACTGTTGATGCGAGTTTTGTGACCACTTCAACATGTAGGACAAAATGCTTAGTATTCTAAGATAAACACCAAATATCAAATCCTCTCTTGAATAAGGAAGCTTAGATGCTAAACAATGTATATGATTTTGTGATCAACTAAGACAGACTCAAGGTTCCTTCTTATCATGGACTTAACTCAATTGTATGATGTGATATGTTGGGTATCTCTTATTCTCACTTAAAGTCTTTTTGTTCTTGTTTCAGGCTCATTTAATAGCCAAGCTTCCACCACATGATCATTTTCAGTGCTCTTGAAAGATCCCAAACTGGCCTTAAGGAAAATAACTGTCTTGTTGAAGAACTTATCTTGGATCAGCGTTTAAACTCTTGCGCAGATAAGTGCCAAATTCTGATATATTTCTTTTTTTGTTGTTTTTTTCTCTAATATTCACTTTTTTTTGGTTTTTGGAATAACAAATATTTGCATAAAAACAGTAAACAAAATCCAGCTAGAGACAAGGGCAAAATACTAAGAAATTATCAGTACTTTAAATCTGAAACAGTACATACCGAACCAGCAACATAATCTGAGATTTTTATTTAAAAATGTGTCCAATGCAATGGTGTGATGCTGCCTACAGTAGGTATTGACGCCAGCTATAGAAGAATACTTGGCGTGAGTCAATGATATAAGGAAACCGCTGCTAAGAATTCTCCAACTCCACACTGCAAACAATGGCGTCTAATGCAAGAGGGAAATGCCTCCAATAACCTCCACGTGAGCTGCCTAGAAGAATACGCAAAAGCTGAAACTTCACTTCCTAGTTGAATGTGTAAGAAATGAAGAAGAGGTTTCCTTTTCTCTGACAATCCGTGTGCACAATGAACAAATACAATCCCAATCCTTGCTGAGGGCTACGTCCTAGCAATTCCAGACCCAGGGTTTGCATCCCAGACCTCCAAATTGCTCCACCAGAGCAATTGCCAATTTTTACAAATGTAATTTCAAAAGATGATCAACAATTAGGTCTTCATCTCCTTATAACTCCTCCCAAGTGCAAATTGAACCCTAAATGAGAATTACACTTTGCACTTTATAATAACATAACATTTTCCAAATAAAAGCGTCCAGGCTATAGGAAAAACATTACTTTATTAAAATGTCATAACTCAAGGCACCAAAAAGTCTCCGGATAGTGAAAATAGTTTATAATAATTCGAGACCTTTCCAACGAGCTATAACACAAGGGCACACCTGACCAAATGAAGCCATAATCCCCTTATTACTCCGAAATGGCTATATAAATAGCCTTATTATAAATTATTTAATTGCTAACTTAGGAAATATTTAAGTATATTAAAATATTCCCCATTTTGCCTCTAATAGCCCAAATCAACCAAATAAACATGAAACTGACCATGTTGCCTGTTTGTGACTAATACCGGACGAGATGGGTCAATTGGCAGTCCCTTCCCTATAATCTAGGGATGCTCCTAGAAACTAGGGAACACACCCTGTCATCCTAAAACTGAAACCATGGAGTGGTCCCGTGAAACCTCACATCTGGAAACTGCCACATCCTCCTAAAATGTAGGGATACCCCCTAAAATCAAGGAATTGCACCCAACTAGCTCCCAAAATGCTTGTAAAGCCAAGCCCGGTCACTGAATATCCTGTACGAGTCTCTAACCACAACTGCTAGCCTACGAGACCCCCATGATAGGCTAACTCACATACCTCTGCTAGTCAGACTAAAGAGGGGACATGACAGCTATAATCACTAATCTCTATAACAATCTCCTTCTTTGAGTTTGGATCTTTGTTGGCTTCTACTTTAGGCACCCTTCCTAGTGAGTATAAACTGTAAACCCCTATGATCATCTTTCTAATCAACATCCTCCATTAGGTTAGTTGTGTTATTTTGGAGTATTGCATGGTTTCTACATTTACTCACCAGTAGAAACCATGCAATACTCCAAAATAACACAAGTAATTCACCATGAAGACCAACAATGAATCTGAAATTACTTTGGTAGTATTATTGCAACAATCTCTCCAAATCTCTCCCTTTACAAATGAGGTCTTGTCTTTTATAGTTGTTCAAGTACAATGAAGGGTTAGGATTGATTCAAGATCAAGGGCCAATTTTATGCCAACACAGCCCTAGTACAACTACCACTTACAAGTATTAAGTGTTTGACCAATTACATAAAAGCACCACCTTGTGGGCCAATGAGAAAATTACATTGCGTTATGGACCAATGAGAAGATAAGTTAGGTAGAGACGCAAAGTGGACTCCACATATACACTTGGAATTATTTGATCGGATGACTTCGAACACGTGCAATTGGGGTCCTCTAATTGGTTGCAGATGAGTGAGCGCCACCTCAACAAGCTTATTTTGTAGTCTTGATCAATTCCTTGGAGATGAAGAAATATCTCTTGATATTCAACATTATCAAGCCTTCGATAGATTGTGATGGCCCAAGTTGTTTCATCTTCATGAATTTTCACTATCCTCTTTCATTTAGAAATCTTCTCATTGCCATGATTTTGAACTTGTAGAAGTGTAGGTACTTCATGTTGTTGGAACTTTCTAACTAAACTTGGATTTCCAAAAGAAATTCAAGTTTGTGATGGTTCTTCTTCGCTTGTAGACTTGTTAATTTGTTCATTCTCCTTGTTCTTTGCTCTTTAAACTCCATCTTGATCTTGTTCTCTTGGGGTTGCTTCTTCACTTTGAAGTCTTAAGCTTGATCTTGCCACAGTCCTTATCTTCAAATCCTCCATCTCCCTCTCCTTGCAAAACGAGACAACAATACTTGTCAAAAGCTTGGATTTCAAACTTCTTCATAAAATCAAAATTCGATGCTAAGAAGTGAAATTTAAGAGGAAATCGTTCTACTTAGACAATTTCAATGAGTATTTCCCTTAATTCAACGTGAAGGACTGAATTTCTCAATCTTTAAAATCTGGTCACATCTTGCTGGTCGCCACGAAATTCTGAGTTTATAAGTTCAGATCTGCAAGTATTTGAGCCTCTTAAACTTGATTTTGTCTTGGGAAAATCTGAGTTTTACAGCTTGAATCTGATTGAATTTGGGTGCTTCTTCAAGTTGGCTGACTTATATATGCCATTCTAATCAATTTTGGAGGGAAATTTGAGCTGCAAGTCAAATTGGTTGGGTGCAAGAGCTGGGCAGAAATCATGGGCTTGAAGTCTCAGCAGAGACTTGGAGTCGGCCTGAACTCAAAGGAAGGAAATAGGGAGAGGAGTAGTGAGTCAGTTCGTTTCTTTGTTTTGTCACTTGAAATCTAATGGATTGAATCGGTTTTTTAGTTCAAAATCAGAAGTTGAATCATGAATTTTGTGCTCTTAAGGATCTGATGTCATGCCTTAGATGGAGAAAAAATGGCCTCTTTACCAACCCAAATCAGGCTTGACATGGTTTGAAATAGCCTCCCTCAAGCTGGAAATTAATATGATGTCAAAATTCACTCTCCTCTTAAGGGCGGAAAATTGGGGTCCCATGTACAAGCTTGGACTTGGTGAGGTCGGAATCCAACCTCTCCAAGTCCCAGCTCCTTAACATCTTTCCTTGGAATTCATTGCCACCATAACCTCAAGCAATCTTCACTTCTCCTTTTCATATTTCCCTTGTCATAGCCTTGATCTTGATGTCACCTCGAAATGTTGGACTTAATCATATCTTTTCTTCTCAATTGCAGGTTCGATCACAATGTTTTCATGGAGAAGCTGATCCTCAACTTGCAAAAATCAGACCTGTTTTGGTGAGGGGGGTTGTCATGTCCCTGTTTTGAATAGGATTTTAATAATAATAAAATAATAAAATATTATTAAATAAATAATTATAATAAAATTAAATATTAATATTAATAATAAAACATTAAAATAATAACAAAATATAATAATGATTACAATATAAATAATAATTAAAGTAATATAATAATAATAAATAAACAAATAACAATAATATGATAATATAATCTATTGTTAAAATAATAATTAATATCATTAATGTAATAAAATATATAATTAATATAATTATAATATATTAATATAATAATATAAAGAATGAATATAATAATACTATATACCATATATATTAATAAAACATATATGAAATACAAAAATCAAGTATAAATAATATTCATGAATTGAGGCGACTAATAGTCGCGACAAATGGAAGGGGCTCCTCTTCCACACATGTACAAATAAGGGAAAAAGACAAACATTGAGGGAACAAATAGGGAACGCACATCATTATCTGGAATCCATTTGCCACTTGTCATAAGGAGGAACAAACCAAAATGTAGGAAGGACAATTTGAAGCGCATCACCATCTGGAACAGTGTATAGAGAAGTGCAGTCAGCTCTTAGGTATAATCCCAGTCAGCAGTGAAGCAAATAAAAACGAAGGGGAAATACGTGAATAAAACAAGTCAGCCAAATTGATCGAATCAGCACCATCCGTCGGTCAAAAATACACGCAGGATAATCCGTGGGCACTTCATACAACCCCGTCAGCAACTCTACGGGCGCCTGAAGAATGGCAATCTAATCGAGTCTCTCATTTCTATATACTGTTTCATTCTACGTGATTGGCTAGGATTCCTTGAGTTGATCACATGGCAACCTATGATTAGAGCACTCAACATACAGTCAGCTGTTTTATATATGATAGAGTGAACATTAATAAATCTGCATACATCGTCAAATATCTTTTGTATTTCTACTTGATAAGGGGTTGCAGATTCGCTCAAGACGGGCACCGCTTGGCTTTGGACGTGTAATTACAATTACTACACATCAGAAACGACACCATACTGAACTGCTAATATCATCAAACAAATCAAGCAAACTTTGAGATAGGAAGGTCTTAGAGGAACGCTATTATCATCAAACATATCAAGAAAGCACTCATACAGATCAGAAGGTCTCATCAGACCTAAACACGTTCCTCTTTGCGCATTGATAAAGATATATCAGGCACCGCCAACAATAGTAATCGTCCAACCAATAATATATTACCATTTCACAAAGAGAATAGATAAGCGATCAGTTTGACCAAGTGAATCATTTTTAGGGTACATCATCATTCTACACCATCTCATAAGACTATATTTGATAAGAAGTAGAAGGAGATCAATTGGATAATTCATGTAACTATATCTGAAACAACACAGATGACTCCCTAACATTAAATTGACAAGTTTTATATATGGCAAATTGATATCAAAGAGAGCAGTGTTATTGATAAGATCTATTCTATATTGTTCTTGGAAATCTTATCAATATCTATTCATTGTCAATTATATAAGTCTATGAGTGGTATCAAAGATTGTAGATTGTAGTAAGAAGAGAGAATTCAAGATAATTGTCCCAAATTCACAAGCCAACCAATAAGGGGACATTACATGGGTCCTTATTTTCACCTTGAAAACCCATATATTCATGCAAGAAACCACATGGACTTGAAATTTGGTCATAATAGGAGGTTGGAAATTTGGGGTCCCAAGTCCCACTCTGTACTTGGGGAGGTCAGATTCCGATCTGTCCAAGTACATCTTTGTAAAGTTGTTTCATGCCTTTGCTTTCAAAAATGTTGACTTTCCTCATGAAATTCCATAATTCTGCCACTCCCTTGTGTGTTTTTCTCTTCTCATTATCTCTTCAAGACTTCAAACTCCATGTTTCCTTGCTCGAACTTCGCCTTATAGTTTCTTCCTGTCTTGCATTTTCATGTGTCCGAGTACATCTTTGTAAAGTTGTTTCATGCCTTGGCTTTCAAAAATATTGACTTTCCTCTTGAAATTCCATAATTCTGCCACTTCCTTTTGTGTTTTTCTCTTCTCATTATCTCTTAGACACTTCAAACTCCATGTTTCCTTGCTCGAACTTTGCCTTATAGTTTCTTCTTGTCTTGCATTTTCATGTTGATTCCATACCAAAGGTTGTCTTTGTGGGCATTACCGGTAAGGATGCAACCAATAAAGAGACCACCGGTAATAATCAGTGGTGTTATCATTGATGTCTATGATAACAATGTCCAAATGCTAGGGAACCGGTGACATAATGATGAACAAAGTGAAGTCCAGAAATGCACTTGAACAGAGTACTCGGCGTAGTACTAACTGTTCAGAGTTGGTGACCGGTGAAGACAATGACCGGAGCAATGACCGGTGTAGACAGAGAACAAAGAAGCGATTGGTGAAGACAAAGACCAGAACACTGCATAAGAAAAGGTGTAAACCGGCCTACAGTGATCGTTAAGATATCATTGAGACCAATGTATGTCTATTATTTGTTGAGACCGGTGAAAGGCATAGTTGACCAAAGAAGATGGTTTCAATTAACGGATATAGAAGAGATTCTTTGACTGTGTTTTGTTGCACAAATCATGAAGGATTTTCTATTAAGGGAAAGTATGTGACACGCATTTGATGTTTCCTTTAAAGACTGAAACATGACTGGATGGTGGATTCATGGAGAATTTTCTATTAAGAGAAAGTATGTGACACGCATCTGATGTTTCCTTTAAAGAATGAAACACGACTGGATGGTGGATTCATGGAGGATTTTCTATTAAGGGAAAGTATGTGGCACACATCTGATGTTTCCTTTAAAGACTGAAACACGACTGGATGGTGGATTCACAAGAGATCTTCATGGGGATCGCAACGGCAAAGAGCGGGAAAATCTTTTGAAATTGAATTTGAGTGGTCTATGCTTCTTTCTCTCAACTGTACAACTATCCTACGCTCTGCAGGAAGTGTATAGACTCTCCAGTTAGCGAAGAGAATCACTCACCATCATTCTGCCAAGAAGAAAAAGTGAAACAGTACGCCGATCAAAGCTACTGTAAAAGAAAGGGAAAAGAAGAAGAGAAGAAGAAAAGGAAGAGAGTGTGCAAGGAAGCACAATAACCTGAGGAGAGCATACCAGTGGTGCCCGGTGGTGACTCTCAGTGAGTGAAACAGTGATCTTATCAGGCTCTGCAAAGCTATTTCAAAAAATCAACCTTTCTATTGCTCTCCAACAATTGCAATAGCCAAATCCCAATATCTGGGTGGACATTAACAGGTCCCTTGTATTAAATCCTTTAACTGGGTGACATCTAGTTGATGTTTTAAAGTCCTCTAACAAGGCAGGCTTTAACAGGCCTTATTCAAAATCTTTTAATCGGGTTGCACCTAACAGTGCATTTGTAATCCTTTAACAAGGAAGACTCTTTACAAGGCACACTTCAGAAGAGTGCAAAATTTGTGAGTTCCAACTCACACCGTGGTTTTCTCCCAATTTGGGTTTCCACATGATATATTTGGTGTTCTATGCTGATGTGATTTTGTGTTGTTTATTTCTTTTATAGGATATGTTTTTCATGAAGTAATAGTTAGTTGATCTAAGAGTGACTTCGAGTTTTATTGGGTGTTGATTCACCCCTCCCCTCTCAACACTGGTTAGGACTATCAATTGGTATCAAAGCCATGTCCTATTTTTAGAGTTGCTTAAATGCAAAAAGGGAAAGATCATAATGATGAGGAAGGAAGGACCCAAGTTTTCTAAGGAAAACTTCAGTCTATGGTGCAGCATAATGAAGGTGTACATGAAGACCACGGAAGATCAATTTTGAAACCATGTGATCACAGAATACAACGAACCTACCGGTACCTTGACGGCAGATCAACTGAAGGTCAGAGGTGAACACACAACTGCTATGGACATGACAGCCAATACGTTGCCTGATAACGTGTATGTAGAGATTGAAAACCTAACTACAGCCTTCAAAATGTGGGTAAAACTACAAACTGTGTATGGAGGCGACCCACATGTTCAAAGAGCAAAAGTAGAAAGCCTCAAAGGCAAATATGATGACATGAAAATGAAAGAAGGCAAAGACATTGAGCAGTACAGCAACAAAATAAAAGAAGTGATGAAATCTATCAAAAGTTTTGGAGGAACACTGAATGCACTGAATGAGGAGGATGTGATAAGCAAGATACTGAGGACGTTGAGACTGTTTACCCGAAAGGTAGACTTGTTACAGACGCACACGCACAACCATCAATAAGATATGCAACAAAGATAATATTTATATAGGAAAGAACACAATAGCTTTTATTAATCATTCAAAATCATACCATGACAGTGCCCTTGCCAATAAGCAAATACAATATACATATAACATCCGAAGCGGTGCAACCAAACGTCGTCACCCTTCTCAACCGTTGCAACTAACTAACCTCCGTCGGCGACTGACATCCGACGGTAACCCAACTTTACCTCCGTCGGCGGCTAACATCCGACGGTGACACAACTTGACGGCTAACATCATCCCCCCCTTAAGAAAAGTCATCTCCGGACGACAACAAAATGTCCGGGACCGAACAACAAAATAGGAATGATGAACTTCTATTGCTAAGACTGAGAAGGAAAGTGGGGTAGAGGGAGCGTCCCTAATGAAGAAGCATGCTGCTCCGCTGAAAGAACTAGTGTGGTGGATGATCCCAACTGAGCCCGAAGCTCATAAACCTGTGTGGTCCGAGTCTGCAACTGTGCTTCAGCTACCATCTGGAACTCCAAGGTGGACTTGATCATCATCGCAGCCTCCAATAGTTCCTTTTCCTTTGCTTCATTTTCTGCCTGTGCCGCTGCCAATCGTTGCTCAAGAGCGGCCCGTGCTGCCTGTTCAGCCATCAACTCCTGGGTACGCTGGAGTAAGTCTCTCTCTACTGCCTCCACCTTGGTGCCTAGCTCCGCCTGAGCTCTCTGCGCAGCTACCAATGCAATCTCCCGAGCAGACGAGACATACTCAGATCGCCTCAACACGTAGTACCCCTCCCTGAAAGTCTACTCCAACTCTCGAACAAGAGATGATGCCTCACTCTCAATGACTGGCGTAGGAACCGCCCAGGCAGCCAACATCTCGGCAGTCTCCCCATCAGGCCATAACCCTTGCTCAAAGCAAGCGGCAAATGCTGCACCACAGCCTACTCGGGCAAAGGCTAGAAGGCGTCTCAAATCCTCAACAATAGCCGCAACAGCTCGGGACTCTGCTACAGCCACCAACCGACGTCCTCTAGTGACCATGTCTGCTAAATAGGTCTCCACATCTTCTCCTTCCAAGGCCCCAGGACCAGTAAGGGCTGCTGGGCGTGCCAATTCAATTCCACAAGGTGCCTCCCTAGCCACCTCGCCCCTCGCCACAGCCCTGTCCTCCTCAGAGAAAGGAGGGAGATCATCTGTTGCCACTCTGACATCTGCGGACTCTACTCCAATCACCTCCTGCGGGTCCTCCCGTCGAGGAGAGAGAACTACTACTGGTGGTGGAGTCGGAACCAACTGAAATCGTCGGCTGATCCAAGAACGCATAGCTCCCATCTGCACAGAGTCCTGAGGTGGTGAGGGATCCCGCAAGAGTGCAGCATCCACAGTCACTACAGCATCCGACCCAATCACTTCCATCCGGACCTGACCCTCTCCAATGTCTTGAATACCTTCGCATTCTTCCCCTCCTGATGCGACTGCTACCTCCGGCGGAGGTTTAGGATCTCCTTCCCCTAGAATGTCTGTGGCTGCCTCCTCCCGTGGAGACTCAACTAAAGGAACTGTAGAACTCACTAGTGGTGCTGAAGTGAAGTGGGCCGAGGGAGATAACACTGGTGGTGCAAACCGTACTGTGTCCTCTTCGCTTGAGTCCGCATCGGAAGATTCTTCACTGGCTTCCCGGCCGCTATCAATGTCCTCTTGGTCGGATTCAACCACCATTTGCTGCCTTCGTTTCTGTCCAAGTCATCCGCAGGCATTTGTCTCAGTGCGGCCTCAAGAAATAATCCAATAGCGTAATGGGGCATATAAAAAGTGCGGTGTTGCAGTGTCATGAATTCCCACATTCTTTCCGCCAACACCAAAGCCCAATCATAGACCACCCCGTTCATCAACCCCTGCATGTAGACTATCTGTGGGAGAGCAATGTCGGATGCACGGCTCGAACCAGTCAGCCTACTCTTGAGGACATCAAGAATACAACGCCAAGCACCCTTTGCTATGTACTCCCTCCTCAGCCCTCGTGCCTTGGTCGCATTTACCACTGTTTCCAATTCTGCTGGAGTAAGCCGACGGCATACACGCTTTATCCAAAACTCTTTCCGCTCTGTGGACATCTTCTGCTTGGTGGTATCCACTTTCTGTCCATTACGTCCTGGGATACCAAAGACTCGTGTGAAGTCCTCCGGGCCATAAGAAACTGTAAGCATATGTTTCCGATACATGAATGTACTTGTCCTCGTCTGGCTGTCGAAACATTGAATCATCCTCCGCAAGGTGGTCTCCAGATTACGCACAGGAAACAAGGGCATTTGGATAGCCCAATGGACCCCTGCCTGCCGTAAAAACTTCTTTACCTCATCATCCTCCGGAGTCTCCTTCCACCATGTCCTACACTCCAGCCCATTAAGTCCTTTGAATGCTATCGTCTGATAGGTGACAGAATTTTTCCCTTTTTCCTCTTGCGCAAGCGTCATTTTCTTCCCGCTGCTCCCACTTGCCTGATGATGCCCCGCAACCTTCACCCCTGATGGTAGAACAATAGCCTGCCTGTTCATCTCTTTTTTTCCTAAGCTCCCTGCCTGTAATTGTTTTTTCCAATTGTTTCTCTTTCCTGCAGAGTGCATGTTCACCCGGTTTAAATTCAAGAAACCGTTTCTAAAAATGCAAGAAACCGTTAGCAATTTTCCCTCTTTGTGCAGTAGTTATCGTGTATCCCTGCTCCGTACGGTGATACTTGCATAAAATGGTGATATATACTACCCCGAATTGTAGCACCGCGAACCATACACTTCCCTTCCGTCCGCTGTTCCTCCTTCCGCGGCACTAGTCTCTTTCCCTTCGTCCGCACCTCGCTCTTTCTCCCGTCCGCTCTGTTTTTCTCCCGTACGCTCTTTATGTTACAGCTTGACCGCGGAGGCGGGAGTTATAAAGACGGTGGATTCACCGTCGGGTGATCCACCGATGGGTGGCCACCGTTCGGTGGTCCCACCGACGGGTGGCCACCGTCGGGTGGCCCCACCGTCAGGTGGTTCCACCGTCGGGTGGTTCCACCGTTCGGTGGTCCCACCTTTTTTTTAATATATATATATATATATATATTTTATTTATTTATTTTTTTCATTTGGCACTCTATTGGGGACCCGATCATGGTAAATCTTCAATTTCGACCCATTAACTGCATCGGGTATGGGTACCCCGTCGATCGAGGACAACTTAATCACCCCGTTGGTCTTGACTTCCCGAACTTGATAGGGGCCTAACCACTTTACCTTGAACTTGCCGGGTTTAATCTCGTTTCGGCCATTATACCTCAGTACGAGTTGTCCTGGAGCAAATCGGGTGTGACGGAGATGCTTGTCATGCCAGTGCTTCCGACACTGCTGCGCGACATCGGTTGCCCATTGTGCCAACATCCGTCGTTCATCCAGTTTGTTGAGAGCATGGAAACGTTCTCTAAGGCTTTCCATGTCGCCTAATCTATTTTTGAGTGCTATTCGTAGACTTGGCACCATAAACTCTGCGGGGACCACAGCCTCTTGGCCAAACATTAATTGGAACGGAGTATGTCCCGTAGTGACTTTATACGACGTGCGGTACGCCCATAGAATTGAGGGAAGTCGTTCTTCCCAATCTTCTCCTTCGACTCCACAGGACTTGTAAATCACAGATACTAGAATGTTGTTCGTGGCTTCCACCTGCCCGTTCGCCCTCGGGTAATAGGGACTGGAGAGTGAGTGAAAAATTTTGAATTCTGTAGTGAGCAATCGTATCACATGATTAACAAAATGCCCGCCCCTGTCACTCGTGAGTTGAATGGGGATGCCGTACCTTGTAATAATTTGTTCATATATGAACCTAGTTGTGCTGACTGCAGAATTGTCTGGCAAGGCCCGAGCTTCAACCCATTTTGTAAGATATTCCGTTGCCACCACAATATACCGGCACCTCCTCCTCTGGCTTGGTTTTAGTGGTCCCACAAAATCTAAACCCCATCTCTCAAACAATTCCTGCGCATTAGACGGATTTAATGGCATAAAATCCCGCTTGAGAGGTTTCCCAACTCTTTGACAGGTGTCGCAGCTCATTACCCATTCTCGTGCATCATTATACAAAGTGGGCCACCATAGGCCTGCTAGTAAGACCTTCCTTGCTGTCGTATCGGGTTCCATATGGCCTCCTGCGGGACCCTCATGGGCTTCTCTGAGAACGCCTTGGACTTCCTCTTCCATCACACATCTCCGAAGTACCTCGTCCGGTCCCATTTTGTATAATAACCCATTAATGAGTTGGAATGTCCTACTTCTGAGTACTAATTTCCTTCGTTCGCCAGGCAGCATTCCCTTTGGGAGCTGTCCTGTGGATAACAATTCTCCAATGCTTGTGTACCAAGGAGGAAGAACAGCAATACGAAATAGATGAGCGTCGGGAAAGTCATCATTTACCCCTTCTGGTGGCTCCCCGGATTTGAGTCGAGATAAGTGATCTGCACACACGTGACTTTTTCCGGGGCGTACAATGATGTTGAATGTGAATTCCTGCAGGAGAAGCAACCACCTACTTACTCGTCCTTGAATAAGTGGTTTGTTTACCAGGTACATTAAGGCCTGATGATCCACGAAAAATGTGAATGGAGTGGCGAGCAAGTAATGCCGGAATTTTTGTACCGCGTATACCATCCCCAACGCTTCTCTTTCTGTTGTACAGTAGTTCTTCTCTGCCTTCGAAAGGAGCCTGCTTGCGAAGTATATAGGGTGATCTAACCCGTGATCACCTGTCTGTGCCAGCATGGCTCCAATCGCAAAATTGGAGGCATCCACATGCACATGGAACTCTTTATCCCAGTCGGGGAATGCCAGGATAGGTGCAGCGACTAGCCTGGCCTTAAGGTCTTCGAATGCGTCCCTTTGCTCTAACCCCCAATTGTAAGGTTCTCCTTTTCGGGTCAGTTGTTCCATCGAACGAGACACGTGAGCAAACTGTTTAATGAATTTCCGATAGTACCCGATGTGTCCGAGGAATGACTTGAGTCCCGTAACATCCGTGGGGGGTTTCATCTTGAGGATCACCCGGATCTTGTCTGGGTCGGTTTTTAGTCCGGCTTTGCATACAATATGTCCGAGCAATTTCCCTTGTGGGACCATAAATCTGCACTTCTTAGGGTTAAGCGCCAACCGTGCCCGTCGGCACCTTTCCATACATTCCCGAAGGGCCACCAGATGGGTATCTTCCGTACTGTAGATAGACCAATCATCCAAAAAGGCTTTGAAGTTGCCTATCGACATTTTATCAAAGATGTGCAGTATTATTCGTTGGAATGTTGCTGGGGCATTGCAAAGCCCGAACGGCATCCTGTTGTAAGCATATACTCCATTTTCTACCACGAACGTTGTTTTCAGCTTATCTTTGTCTGCTATTGATATTTGGTTATACCCTGAAAATCCATCCATAAAAGAGTAGATTTCGTGACCAGCAACTTCCTCTAAGATGGTATCCATGAAGGGAATTGGAAAGGGATCTTTGACTGTAACAGCGTTCAGACATCTGAAGTCCACGCATATTCTTATTTGGGTGGAGTCCTTCAGTGAGATCACAATGGGGGAGACCCGTTCGCTCGTCTGTACTCGGAATATTATACCTGCATCAAGCATCTTTCCGATCTCTTCATTAACCCGGGCCGCATAGTTTTTGTTCATTCTGTATGGACGTTTCCGTACGGGGATTGCTCCTTCGACGAGTGGGATCCGGTGGACACAGTTCCAGCGGTACCCCCTTTAAGTCTTTGTAAGTCCAGGCGAATACATCCTTGTATTCTGTGAAAATTTTAAATGCCGCGGTTTTCAACACAGGGTTCCAGTCATCCCCTATTAAAATGTTCTTCGGGTTGGTGTCATCTCCTAAATTCGTGGGCTTTACTGTCGGTTCTTCATACTTAATGGGTTTCTTTTTGTCGAATTGGTGTGCTGGGGTTTCCTGAATTCGAAGCTCCCCCTCTTTGTACTCCTCGTACTGTGGCGGAAATGTAGGCTCCTCCTCATCCCCTATCTAGTTTTCTTCGTTGTCCTCTATCTCCAGCATGTTACATTGCCTTAGCTCATAATCCTCCATTTGCCAATGGAACAGCCCGTTTAGTGAATCCATGTCATCGTCAGAGTATCCTTCTATTTGTAATACACCTTCCTTGTTCGGTTCTTGTCTTCCTTCGTCAATTTTTTCGTCTGTGTCTGATCCCGACGAGGACGCCAGGTCTTCACTCACCAATTGACTTCTCAAATCAATGGTGAATTTCCGGCTGTCTCTCTCCATAGAAATAACGTTCCGCTTCCAGTCGTGCTTAGCTCTTGCTTGTATTAGCCACCCCCTCCCCAAGAGGGCGTCGTATCCCTTCTTTTTTACTGGAATAACAATAAAGTCCATGACAAATGGTTGGGTGCCAATCATCACTTTTTGAGCCATCAGTGTGCCTATTGGTTTAATTCCATGCTGGTCTGCGCCTACAAGCTGGAAAGTCGGCGGCCATAGTGTTGGCTGTCCAAGCTTCTTCCAGGTTTCTTTGGGTAGGACGTTGACCCCCGATCCTCCATCAATGATAGTGTCCGTGAGTATTGTGCCCAGGATTCCCATTTCTACTACTGTCGGGTGCCTCCCGGTGTTAAGTGCCAATAACATGGGATCCTCCACAGATTTTCCCTTTTCGAGAGAGTTTGCCATCGTGGTTGTTGTCCTCTGTCTGTTCGGCGATGGTACCGCATTGAGTAGGGCCATCTTTAATTGTGGGGCCACTGTCAAAAGATCTCCCAGTTGTACTGGAATTTCTGTTTGCATAATTTGCCTTAATATCCGTTCCCCATGACTTCCCTCGGAAGTTCCCACGGCGTCGTGCATTTCGTTCCGTTGGGCCATCTGAATATCTTCCCTTGTCTCCGATACTCTCTTTTTTTCAGTCTCTGGGTGTGGGTAGGTGGCTTTCCATGCTTGTTCTCGGGTGATTGCCAACACTCCCTCATTGCCTTCAATGTTAATTAAATTCACTCCTGGTTTGGGGCATTTTGTATCATCATGATCTCCAGGCCCGCACCATTTGCACAGAAATTGCGCTTTTTCTCCCTTCGGACAGTCCCGAGCGAAATGCCCCCACTGACTACACGTGTGGCATTGAATCATCGGTCTTCCGCTTGTATCATATTGAAGGCGGCTTCGTCCTCTGTCATTATTGCTATTTCCTCTTCCCCCTCGGCAATTATTCCTATATCCGCCAGAAGAGGCTGTGTTTTGATCTCCGGAGGCTAAAGCTTCCTGTGTGAGCATAACTTGTTGGCCTCGTGTCTTCATATTGAACGGGCATTCTTTTGTGGAGTGACCCGCCAATTGACAAATATCGCAAAACATCTTCCGTAGGCATGCGCCCTTAGCGTGGCCAGCCTCTTTGCAGTCGGTGCACCAAAGTTCTCCTTCGTTGTTCCGGCTGGTGCTACCCTTCATATTGCGAAATTCCTTGAGCATTCGTTCCATGTCCTTTTGGAGTGCGGAGACTTTCTGTTTTGCTTTCCCGTCACTACCGCTGTCATCTCCCGAAGTATTGTCATCCTCCAACGAAGAAGACTCATTTTTCTTCTTCTTTGATGTTTTCTGTTCACTTTCGAGGTCCATCGCTCGGTTGTAGGCATCAATGTAAGAAGGGGGAGGAACTATCTTCATCTTCCTCCAAAGGTTGGATTTCAATCCTTCGACGAACCATCGCTTCTTCAATCCATCGGCTGGTGGACTCTCCATTTTGCCTACCAATTCTTTCAGTTGGTGACCATAGTTCCGTACAGTCTCCTTGGGTCCTTGCTTGGTTCCGTAGATTTCGGAGACGATTTCATTATCATCTCGTAGGAGCCTGAACTCTTTCTCAAATTCTTTTTTTAACTGATCCCAAGTGGTCACTTGGGTTTTATCTAAGTCGGAATACCAGTCAATTGCTACCCCTCGGAGGGTTGCTGGAAATTGTTTCGTCCATTCATCGTGATCTGTAACTCCATTTGCTGCCCAAATTGTTTCACATGTGCGGCAATGTCGGACTGAATCGTCCTTTCCATCGCCTTGGAATTTGGGTACTTTTTCCTTATGAGTCGCCATAGGTGGTTGGGTTGTGTGTTGTCCAGTACCACCGCCTGTGGTACCCGCACCCACCCCTACTGTGCTGCTTTGTACGGTATTTATTGGTGGCACTTGTTGTGCCTGTGTCACCGGTGGAAATGTGTTATATGGAGTCATGGGCTCCAACGGAGGGTTCCCGTGTGTCTCTGCTCCGTCAACGTCACCCTCAGCCGTACGTCTCCCTTTGTGATCGCGGTCTTCCGCACGTGGTGTACGGACCCAGTCTTCAAACCGGTTTCGTTCTTCCTTGAGGAAGGTCTTCAATGCTCGCGTTTCCTCGATTAGTTCTTCACTACTCCGCACCCTTCGATGTTCCGGCGAAATGAACTGTTCCAATTCGGCTTCTGCACCTTCCGTGCCACTTCCGAGGTCCCCTTCGGGCAACCCTCCGACAAGCTGGTCCTTGGCAAGTTGCCTGAGCCTATACCGACGTTCACGTTGCTGCGTGGATATCAAAGCCTTCTGTGCGGCTTCCCCTTCGTCATCTATCACTTTCTTATTTCGATCTTTATTTAAATTATTGGGCATCAAGATAGACTATACACATTGCTCAATCAAAAAGAACACTTATTTTTTATTAATTCATGTTGCTTTACAACATTCTCAATTGAACTACAATTGAATTTTTGTGTTCCGTTCCCCTTCGTTTCAAACTTCAACAACTTTACTGTTTGTCATTTCCTTCCTCCCGACGGCGACGAAGATGCTCTCGGGCGTGGAATGCACGGAGGATCTCCTAGCGGCGGTCCTCACGGTCAATTTCCTCTTGCCGAATATGTCGTGCGAGTGCTGCTTGTGCCAGCAACCGTGGAAGTTGGTTCAACAGCCGATTCACTGCAGGGTTCGCCCCAATCGCGTCCCACACTACGCCTGCAGGGACGTCTCCGTTCGTTGCCTCCTTTCGGATGTGAGTTTCAAGAGCTACTTGAAACAAAATTCGGAAGTCACGTGCCAGATTATCCTCTTCGTCGTACAACTCTGTACGGGCTTCCTCGACTTCTGGGTTTATTGCACTAACGGGTAAGCCCATTATGCCTACTCGCCATCCGAGTATGTCTAGGCAACCGCGCCAAATGTTTACCCAAAAGGTAGACTTGTTACAGACGCACACGCACAACCATCAATAAGATATGCAACAAAGATAATATTTATATAGGAAAGAACACAATAGCTTTTATTAATCATTCAGAATCATACCATGACAGTGCCCTTGCCAATAAGCAAATACAATATACATATAACATCCGAAGCGGTGCAACCAAACGTCGTCACCCTTCTCAACCATTGCAACTAACTAACCTCCATCGGCGACTGACATCCGACGGTAACCCAACTTTACCTCCGTCGGCAGCTAACATCCGACGGTGACACAACTTGACGGCTAACAGAGACCACAATATGCAATCAAGATCTCAGCTATACAAGAGCTCATATCAGTGAGCACATCACAAGTCACTCTTGACTCTCTAATTGGTAAGTTAACTGCTTTTGAATTAAGCAATTATGATAACAGCTTACCTATGATAGATGTTGCCTTTAAGTCTTCTGTAAATGTTGCTTCCACTAAGAAAGGAAGAGAGACCAATAAAAGTTCTACCAGGAGGTCTGGTCATTTCCTTGACAATTTGCTCTGAGAAGAACAAGAACAGGATGAGTTTGAAGCACTCATCACAAGGATATTTCCTAGAGGAAAAGGGAAATACAAAGATAAACTTCCACTAAAATGCTTTTCATGTAATAAGATATGACACATTGTGGCCAGGTGTCTTCAGAATAAAAATAAAGAAAAGTACAACCGATTCAAGAATAAAGGAAAGGAGTGCTACCTTGTTGAGGAAAGGTCACTGACAACGAATCTGAGGAATCGGGAGACGATGAAATTGCCTTTGTGGCAATAAAGGAAGAAAGCACAGTGATAAGTGAAATGGCACTTATCTCCAACTCCCACTGATATGAGGATTGGATCATTGACAGTGGATGCACTCACCACATGACCGGTGACAAAGACAAGTTCATCAGTTTGAAGCTCAATAATGGTAGATAAGTGACATTTGGAAATAATGCTCCCTGTGCTATTAGAGGTAAGGGCTCAATAACACTTAGTAACAAAATTGTTTGTGATGATGTGTACTGGGTAGAAGGACTCATGTACAATCTGATGAGCGTGGCTCAACTGAACAACAAAGGATACCGGTTAGAGTTTGGACAAGGATCATTGTCAAGAATCAATCAGGAGAACAAGTTGCTACCGGTAGATAGAGAAAAGAGAACCTATTCTACCTAAACTCAACCGAGGGAGCTTGCCTTATGGCAACAGCAAAAGGTGAAATTGAGAAAACTTGCCTTGTGGAAAAAGATGACAATAGCTGGTTGTGGCACAAAAGACTGTGCCACATAAACTTTGACAGCATAGTCAAAGTAAGTACAAAGAAGTCAATCAGAGGGCTTCCTGACATCATAAAGCCAGATAGGGCTATGTGCAAAGAGTGTTAGTTGGGAAAACTAACAGGTACAAGCTTCAGCAACAAGTCTTATTCAACCGAGAATGTGTTGGATCTTGTTCGCACAGATCTATGTGGACCAATGAGGACAAAGAGCTACTATGGAGACAGGTATTTTATGCTCTTTGTAGATGACTTTTCAAGGATGATGTGGACATTGTTCTTGAAAGAACAATCAGAAGCCTTCCATATGTTTAAAATCTACAAGGCCTGAGTGGAGGAGACCAATAAAAACTTAAAGTGTCTGAGGTCGGATAGAGGAGGTGAGTACACCTCTCAAGAGTTCGTTAGCTACTATGAAGAACATGGGATAAAAAGGCAGATGTTTGCACCAAGAACCCCTCAACAAAATGAAGTCGTTGAAAGAAGAAATAGGACTCTAGTAGACTGTGAGAGGACTCTAATGATTCAGAAGGTTATACCTCATCACTTCTAGAGAGAAGCAATAAGCACTGCCGTATATACATTGAACCAGGTTCAAGTCAAGAAAGGGACCGGTAAAACACCATATGAGTAATGGTTGGGTCATACACCCAGTGTAAGTTATTTCAGAGTATTTGGGAGCAACTGTTACATCAAGAGAGATGAATACTCTGGTAAGTTTGAGCCAAAGAGTGATGAAGGCATATTTTTGGGTTACTCCACCAAAAGTAAAGCCTACCGGTGCCTAAACAAAAGGACAGGAAAAATAGTGGAGAATGCAAATGTGAAGATAGATGAGCATTCAGAATAGAGTGATAAGATCAGTCGAGGTAAATCTAACAATCACCAAGGCTGTGACTTTAGTGACCAAATAGAATTCAATGAAATCATAATCACTGAGAACAGGTAAATAGACCTATGGAACAGGGTAATGTGCTTGAGCAAGGAAGGGATCAAAACATAAGACCAATTGAAGAAGGTGAACAAGAAGATGTTCATGATCATGTTGGAAATGTTTCTCAACCAGAAAGAGAAGACCGGGATCACCGACCAGTTCTACCAAAGGTATGTCACCTATCATTCCACTGATAACATTATTGGTGATAAACATGACAACATTCTAACCAGGAGAAGGGCTAGGGAAAGTACCTGTCTACTTTCTAGCATAGAGCCTAGGACTACAAGAGAATCTCTTGAGGATGACAACTAGGTCAAAGCAATGGAAGAGGAGCTAGATAAAATAGTAAAGAATGAAACATGGATTCTTGTACCCAGACCTGAGGACAAGAATGTTATAGGTACCAAGTGGGTGTTTAGAAACAACCTGAACGAAGAAGGAAAGGTGGTGAGGAACAAAGCAAGGCTAGTCTGCAAAGGATACACACAGGAAGCAGACTAGACTATGGGGAAACCTTTGCACCGGTAGCAAGACTAGAAGGGGTAAGAATTATGCTTGCCTATGCTGCCCATAAAAGGTTTAAAGTATATCAAATGGATGTAAAATCTGCATTTTTGAATGGTATACTGGAAGAGGAAGTTTATATAGAGCAGCCAGAGGGCTTCTCATCCACAGAGAAAACTGGTATGGTTTGCAAGTTGAAGAAGGCTCTCTATGGACTGAAGCAAGCCCCAAGAGCTTGGTATGAGAGATTGCACTCATACCTCCTAAGCATAGGATTCACAAGAACAGGTGACAACAACAATCCTGTACCTTAAGACCGGTGAAGAAGGAAATTTGATTGCTGAAATATTTGTGGATGATATCATCTTTGGAGGCGATGATAAAATGAGCAAAGACTTTGCTGAAGAAATGAAGAAAGAATTTGAGATGTTTATGATTGGTGCAATAAAATTCTTCATAGGCCTACAAGTCCATCAGCTCAGTAAAGATATATTTATATCCCAGTCAAAGTATATTAAAGAGATTCTTAAAACATTTGGACTAGAAGAATCTAGACCCGTTGGTACACCAATGATAACTAACTCCAAGTTATCAAAGGAGAATGATGCCAAAGAGGTTAATGAGACACTCTACCGATCAATGATTGGTAAGCTTCAGTATGTTGTCCACAGTAGACCCGATATTGCACATGCAGTAGGTATTGAGGCAAGATTCTCTACAAATCCAAAAGAGACATTTGATAGCAGTAAAGAGAATCTTTAGATATCTAAAGGGGACTGAAGAGTATGGTCTTTGGTTTCCTCACAAAGGAGATTTCGAGGTAAAAGTGTTCACCGATGCAAACTGGGTCGGTAACATTGATGACAGAAAGAGCACAAGTGGAGGTGCATTCTTTCTTGGAGAAAGGATTGTGTCATGGACAAGCAAGAAGAAAAACTACATATCATAATCCACATCAGAGGCTGAGTATGTTGCTGCAGCTATCAACTGCACACAGGTGATTTGGATAAAACAGATATTAGAAGGAATCCAAGAACAAGTCCCTAAGTCGATAGCAATATTTTGTGACAGCACGAGTGCAATCAACATATCCAAAAATCCTGTTATGCACTCAAAGACGAAGCGCATTGCTATAAAGTATCACTATCTAAGAGAGCAAGTGCAGAACAAAGAAGTCCAACTTGAATATGTTTCCACAAAAGAACAAGTAGTTGACATATTCACAAAGTCTTTACCAAAAAGTACCTTTGAATATCTCAAAGGTACTAGGGGTAATTCCCCTTCATGATCTTTAGTAAAAGGACAGAGGAGATCATCAATCCAACAAGTGCAAGAGGAGAAAACAGTTTCATCTAAACCGGATTGGTGACCAAGGACTATTGCTCGTAGGGGGAGTAGTCGTCAAAATGGAAGGTCGTTTGACAAGCCTTTGGCATTATTGTCAAAGGGGAAGATAATCGGAGAAGCATTAGTGAACTGGTAACATAGTATTGTCATCAATGCCAAAGGGGGAGATTGTTGGCATTACCGATAAGGATGCAACCGGTAAAGAGACCACCAGTAATAATCAGTGGTGTTGTCATTGATGTCTATGATAATAATGTCCAAATGCTAGGGAATCGAGACATAGTGATGAGCAAAGTGAAGTCTAGCAATGCACTTGAACAGAGTACTTGGCGCAGTACTAACTGTTCAAAGTTGGTGACCGGTGAAGACAATGACTGGAGCAGTAACCGATGAAGACAATGACCGGAGCAATGACCGGTGTAGACAAAGAACAGAGAAGCGACTGGTGAAGACAGAGACCAAAACACTGCATAAGGAAAGGTGTAAACCGGCCTACAGTGATCGTTAAGATATCATTGAGACCGATCTATGTCTATTATTTGTTGAGCCCGGTGAAAGGCATAGTTGACCAAAGATGGTTTCAGTTAACAGATATTGAGGAGATTCTTTGACCGTGTTTTGTTGCACAAATCATGAAGGATTTTCTATTAAGGGAAAGTATGTGACACACATCTAATGTTTCCTTTAAAGACTGAAACACAACTGGATGGTGGATTCATGGAGGATTTTCTATTAAAGGAAAGTATGTGACACACATCTGATGTTTCCTTTAAAGACTGAAACACGACTAGATGGTGGATTCATGGAGGATTTTCTATTAAGGGAAAGTATATGACACGCATCTGATGTTTCCTTTAAAGATTGAAACACGACTGGATGGTGGATTCACAAGAGATCTTCATGAGGATCGCAACAGCAAAGAGCAGGAAAATCCTTTGAAATTGAATTTGAGCGGTCTGTGCTTCTTTCTCTCAATTGTACAGTTGTCCTACGCTATGTAGGAAGTGTATATATTCTTCAGTTAGTGAAGAGAATCACTTTCCATCATTCTACCAAGAAGAAAGAGTGAAACAGTACGCTGATCAAAGCTACTGTAAAAGAAAGGGAAAAGAAGAAGAGAAGAAGAAAAGGAAGAGAGTGTACAAGGAAGCACAATAACCTGAGGAGAGCATACCAGTGGTGCCTGGTGGTGACTCTCAGTGAGTGAAACAGTGATCTTATCAGGCTCTGCAAATCCATTTCAAAAGATCAACTTTTCTATTGCTCTCCAGCAATTGCAATAGCCAAATCCCAGCATCTGGGTGGACATTAACAGGTCCCTTGTATTAAATCCTTTAATTGGGTGACATCTAGTTGATGTTTTAAAATCCTCTAACAAGGCAAGCTTTAACAGGCCTTATTCAAAATCTTTTAACCGGGTCGCACCTAACAGTGTGTTTGTAATCTTTTAACAGAAAAGACTCTTCACAAGGCGCACTTCAGAAGAGTGCAAAAGTTGTGAGTTCCAACTCACACCGTGGTTTTCTCCCAATTTGGGTTTCCACGTGATTTATCTGGTGTTCTATGCTGCTATGATTTTTTGTTGTTTATTTCCTTTATAGGATACGTTTTGCATGCATTAATAGTTAGTTGATCTAAGAGTGACCTCGAGTTTTATTGGGTGTTGATTCACCCCACCCCTCTCAACATCGGTTGGGACTATGAGTCTCTCTTGTCATCTTGATTTTAACTCCCCATTTCCATCATCATTCCTTCTCTTCAACTTCTCATTTTTCCAACCGGACCTCCACCCTGTTTTGGGTGATTAAATCACAAACTTAGATCAATTCTCATCATCACACCAAACTCAACCTTTCCTAGGAGTTGTCTAAATGTTGGATTCCTTGCTCAAAATTCTACTCTTCTCAAAAGGCCCAACTCCTAAGCAGACAAAAGTTGCTCAAACTCATCTTACTAACTCAGAGACTCCAAAATTGCCACTAATCTAAGGCCAACTATAACACCTACTCCTGCAAAAAGAGGGGGTCCCAATTTGCAATGGTGTGTGTGTTTTACAACATAACAGGTACAAGTTAGAATATGTTATAAAATAAGGAAAGTGGAAACCCTGGAAAAACAAGACAAGGACTCTAAAAATTTGAAATGACATGTTGAGGAAGGAGAAAGAGAGTTGGTAATGCATAATACAAAAAAACCCAGTATAAGGAGAAAAGAAGGAAAATATAGCACAAGAGCCTGAAACAAGAATAAGAAGACCTTTCGGGGCATGACGTATATAATCTTAGAGAGGTTGAAAAAACAAAGGAAGAAAATACTAAAAATGAGCAGAACATACCACAAATAGTGGGAGCAATTACCATAGAAGAAATAAACACACCACCACCAAGCTTACCACATAACCAAGGATATATCACCCATAAAACTACCTTGGTACTATTGGGTAGGAGATCTATTCAGGTAGTCAGATAACATGGAAATCCAAAAGAATGTTTGGAAAAAACACTGTTATTTTCAACTTAGACTCATGAGATACAATCAAGTCAATAACTAGACTCATGAGCATAAGGCAGAAAGCAGCAACCAAGGACAGAAGATAGCTACAATCCAAGCCAAAAAGTTATCTGCTTAGGAGGAATGGTTCAATTTCTGCAGCTGAAGTTTTTCTATAAGCACTGCAACCTAAGCCTCATTATCAATACTGCTTACTGAGAAACAACTGGTCTTAAAAAGTGTAGGTCAGAGACCTTTCTGCACCAATCCACAGACTGGTGTCCACAAATGAGTGGGTGTGTGATGTAGAAGTCCAAATCTAAGCAGGTCTGAAAAGAGGGAGCAGGTGGGAAGAGGCAGAAAAGTAAGCCACAAACCAAGCAGTCCCAAAATGATCCACAAGCTATTTAAGCACTGATCTATAAAGAATAAATTAGATGACTGAAATGAGGAATCTCTATATGTTCCACAGCAGATCGAAACTTATCTATCAGTATATGTTGAAACCTCATAAAGAGCCACAATATTGTGAATGTTGATTGTTGACAAAGGGCACAACATACACGCTAAATAACTACTAAACAGATTAAAATTTCAGTAATCAGAAAGAAAAGCTGTTGGCATGGAATCAACAGTTCAATATTATAAATTTCAAATCAGAGCTCAAGGGCACCAAATACGCAATAAGTGTAGTAAAGGCTGTAGGTTGAAGCCAATGTCTAGAACGAGGAAAGACAGTCAAAACCCCACTATGCAGCAGATGAATGGCTTAATCAAAAATCAGAAATCTTGACAGAAGATATCTAAATCAAAGAACTGGCATACCAAACACGCAATAAATATATTAAATGGTGGAGGTTGAAGACAATAGCCAATATCATACCAACATGCATAACTCTGAAATGTTGGCAACAGAGAAAATCTCAGATATGGGAAGGACCTAATTGTTGCACTTTGGTACCAACTAGTATGTTTTCTATTTCTGAATGATTATGCATATAAGAGAAGCCTATATTTTTTAGATAAAAATGTTATCAGGGCATTTAACATTTCCAACACCAACACGTACCAAATTCCGACTGAAAAACTCCTTTTGAGTTATTTCCATTACAATTTGAATTATTTCACAAGCACATCCATGGAGAATCAAATGTTACATAATGATAGTTAAATACTAATCCTAACAGATCCTACTCTTTATCCTTACCCTGGCTATTAAGAGATACAATATTCATTTCCTATTGAATTTGATTGTGTTTTTCCAGCCCAAGCTCATCCAAAACCATGTTAAACCCACAAAACAAGTAAAATACACATAAGAGTTATGCTCCAACTCACCGTTATGAGCTCAGATATCAAACGAGAGGACAATCCAGCAGCAACCAATTCTGCCTCGAGCGACTGTGTTGTATATCCATAAAGATCTGCCCATTTCAACATTTCCTCCGCTGAATAAAAAATGGGCCGTGAGTCATCATAATAGTGCAAGAACTTACTCAGCAGTCTCTGCAACCATAATCAGAAATACTATTACTGCATATTCAGTCTATCAACAATCCCAATGTCTTTATTTTTAAAGTTACTGAATAAAAAGGAAAAAAGCCTTGCAAACTGAGAAAACAATAACAACTGCAAAAATTCATGTGGAAATTACCCATTCATAGGAACAAACCGAGTTAGGTAGGAATAATTTAAACTGACTAATAAAGTGGTTTTATATTTGCAGCTTTTCCCATCTACTGTGATTTTATGAAGTGTAGTTCAATAACTTAAACTCAGGAAAACCTTGGCAGTTTTTAGAAATACATATATTTGTAAAATAAAATTAAATAATGCACGAGAAGAATAAAGAATGAATCTACAAAATACACAAGTCTACTTTGATTAGAGTAGATTTACTCAGAAGCAAGATTGACTCAGCAATTCAAAAGTATAAGTGGATTTAATTACTTCACATCAGTGAAACGGGGGGACGTGTTCCCTCTCCCCCCCCCTAAGAAAGCCGCATTGCTGAGACGGGTACATCTCGGGGACTTGGGACAGGGACAGGGCATCCCCCCGCCATCACACCATTGCCACCAAGACGGCCAAACAACCAAGAGTCTCTAGGATGTCTTGGGGATGCCCAAGAGTCCCCTCAGTGTCTCAGGGATACCCAGGAATCCCCTAAGCATCTCGAGGACATCTGGAAGTCTCCTATCCCTAGACCTCTCAAAAGTGTTTTTCTTCATATATATATGGCTAATTGAAGGACATTTTCAGATCATTTGCAAACCTACTATGGGCAATTTATGAGGGTCTCTAGCTGCTATTGCATACATTATTGCTGATTAAGCTGGCTACCCTAAATAAAAACCAGAACTGGGGTTTCTACATTGGTGTTTCCATATTTTCAATTCATGTGGTATTACTGTCATATTTACCCAAGAATTTATTATCCAATTACATTTTTTTCATATATGTTTCATTTCAATGTATAAGGGTTTCATATAATCAGTGGTGAATGACAGTATCACTGTCCATAAAATATCAGTCATACTCAGCAGTCATATTTGACATATATAATTCATATCTTAGCATTTAGTATTTGCAATTTTTCTATTTTACTAATTTGCCAAACTTCCATTTGAAGTGTAATTCTTGTACATCTTTTCATAACTAGTTTTTCTAGTACTATATGATGTATATCAGCACCACCACCCCACCTCCACTGCTCCTCCCCACCCCCCTAACAGGTGGTGGAATTTTACTTCACATGTAATTGGAAATTTTTTGTAAATGGTAAAAGATGTTTAAATATTCATAAAAGAGGAAACATTTTCAGATCTAAAACTCCTCTAAGACTTAAAGATGTGAATAAGAACTGACAATTATACAAACTATACAAGATTTTCAATGAGGTTTTGCACAAAGGAGATAACTGAAAGTAAACATGACCTATGTTTTTTATCTCGGAGATTGAGCACAAGACCTGAAATGTACTTATCTGACAAACAAAGGTCTTTCTTACTAGAAGACTTGCAACCAAAGAAAGTAAACTCAAAAGATAAATGCCCATTGCCTGGGTAAATATGAAGACTGGTGGATTCACATTAATAGGAGAATTAAACAAACCTAATCTACCAAGAGAGACTACAGAAAAACATTAAAGGAAAGTTAACCACTCAAAAACACATATACTTACTTCCAAGATGAAAAACAATTATTAATACAAAGCTTAACACAAGTCTTTACTATAATACACTTACAAAAACCTAACACAAGGACACAATGGGTCAGATCAACCACATGAATGACAATCTCTAAAGCATAAGCTTTGCTTCAACTATCAATAAGAGTTGATATGCTCAAAGAACTTATTTATAGGTTACAAAGAGCAACTTTTAGGGATTTAAGTATCAATTAAACATTCCAACAAGAACTGGTTTAAATTAAACCTATACCTAAAATGCAAAAAAAGATAAAAGAGAACTTTTTTTAAAGAAAGTCTATTGTAAAACAAATAATAAGATACAAATAGCCTAAAATAAGCCTCATCGGCTGCTTGAAGAAAAAAACTCAAAAACAACCATTGCAATATGACCACTACTAAAAAATACCAATTTGCATATGGATGACCTAAAAATTCTGGACCAACTGGATGTCAAAGTTAGAGCCAAAAATGCATTTAACAAATTGCAGAAACTTAAAACACAAGAATAGATGACACAATAATTTTATCCTAGGAAAACCGTCCAACCCAAGGGGAGAAACCTAGCCACACCCAGAAATTGATCCTTTATTGAATACTCAAAATCTGGATACAATGCTCTCAAGCTTAAATCAAGAGATGAATATTTCACAAAGATTGTTAACACTTAACAATCATCAGTAGTATGCCTTTTACAATTTAAGCAACATGCTTGGCATCTACAGTACACATAATGACTTTTGAATCTCACGGATACCATACACAAAACAATCGGCACATATAATGATCACACATAGGATATTCACTAAGAATGTTTGTAGAAGTACATCAGAATTGACACAGCGTTATCAAAACCAGAATCACACTTGAATCATCACCGTAATAATGCACATCACTTGCTAGACTCAGCAAAATTGTCTATATTGTGAGAAGACCAAAAGATGAAGCCCATTGCTCTTCGAAGAATTGTTAGCAATTACACAACTTGCCATTTCGTATTCCAAAAGTCATGAAAGCCACACGGTCCTTATAATCACCATTCCTTCGGCAAGACAGAATGAATACACAACAATCCCCGTCAAGAGTTCAAATCGAACTCGACTTGAGCGTTCACAACAAACACGAGAATTTTAAACAATCATTCTCCCGACAATGCTTGCACTCCAATCTTCATTATCATGGATGGTGACGGTTACATATAAGTGTCGATTCACCTTCAAAACATTTAAAGCATCAAAGATGATGACCACCATAAAGAAGAGAACACAGTGGCATATGAGCTAGCAACAGTAATACGGCCGCTCCATAAACATAAACACGAAGGCATAAACAATTACAACAATAATGAAGGAAGTCGAGAGCTGGAATCAAACACACTATCATGCCTTCAAGAAACAAAACACAAGATGTGATACAAAGCATGAGAGAACTGTCCAACAAAACATCATAGGTAACAGAAAATGATAGAACAATCTAGCATAACCATCGCAAGTAAGAATGATAGCTCCTGTAGCTACCAAAACTCTAACACTCCCTCTTAGCAAAGGAGATATCATTTACAAATTTTTATGTCATGGAGTCTCTCAACATGACAAACACAATGGTTGCATCCAATTGTGTTAAAAGAAACACTTTATCAAGGATTCTCTCAATGTGATAGGATCATGGAGTCACTCAACATGATATTCACCATGGCTACTCCCATGTGTGAAATAAACACAAGATCACATCATGGAGTCAATCAATGTGATGTTGTCATGGGGCCTCTCAACATGACATCCACTATGGCTACTCCCATGAGTAGAAAAAGCAACAAGGGCTTTCACCTCAAATTTCTTCGTCTTAGATAAAAATGCGTTACAAGGGCTTTCACCTCAAATTTCTCCATCTCAAAAAAAAATGCATTACAAAGGCTTTTACCTCAAATTTCTCCATCTTAGAGAAAAATGCATTACAAGGGCTTTCACCTCAAATTTCTCCATCTCAGAGAAAAATGCATTACAAGCATGAAGCAAGAATCACTGAAGCTGAGACTCTCTCAGCAAGAGCATCATTCTCCACAATATCAAGCTTATCTCGAAAATGAGAAAACTTCACTCTAGGAAGTGGCTTGGTGAGAATGTCAATTGTCTGCTCATCAGTACAAATGTACTTGAGTTCAACTGCTTTTCTTTCAACCATATCTCTTAAATAGTGATATTTGATCTCCACATGCTTGGTTCTATCATGAAATACTGGATTAATTGAAAGCTTCACAAAACTTTGGTTATCACAAAGAATCACTATTGGTTTCAAAGTCTGCCCAAATAGTCCTACAAGAAGCTTTCGAAGCCACACTGCTTCTTGAGCTACCACACAAGTTGCAACATATTTAGCTTCTGTTGTACTTTGAGCCACACATGATTGTTTCTTGCTGCACCAAGAAATCATAAGTTATAACAGAGCCTAAGATGAAACAACAATCGGAAGTACTCTTCCTATCAGACACACACCCGGCCCAATCTGAATCAGAAAAGCCAGAGAAAATGTCTCCTCATAGTCTATCCATTCCTTTTAAAAGAACTCTCTTGCCACAAATCTAGCTTTATATTTTTCAACACTTCCATCAACTGCATGCTTAATTTTGAACAGCCACTTAGAAGATACAACTGATTTTGCTTTAGGCCTAGGAACAATATGTTATTACTAACCAGTTACTGAGAGGACGGGGGGGTGAATCAGTAAATACTTGTTTCTATTACAATTCAACACTTGTTTAATTATCCTTCCAAAATAAGCAGAATATAAACAATCATTCATAAGCATAAATAGAAACACACAGATCAACACAAGATGTATACGAGGAAACCCTCGGTTAGAAGGAAAAAACCACAGTGAGACAGAGCTCACAACTTCACTACTGCAGAATGATGGCGCCCTGTTAGGAGCTTACAAAGCATTAGTGAAGGTGCTACCCGGTTAAGGGATTTGGTAGAAGATCGGTTAAGATCTTAACTCTATTAGGAGTTGCCTGGTTGAAGGACTTTCAACATCAACAAAGATGTTACGCGGTTAAAGGATTTTTACAAAGAACCGATTAGGGTTCACCCTGATAGAGGGATTTCAATTTGCTTTCACACCTTATAAAAGCAATGATCTTATATGACACTGATTGTCTGATTAGATCATACCTGTTGATCTCTTCCCCGGTTTGCCTAGTTGTTGAATCTTTTCTGCCTCTTTGCCTTTCACCTCTGGTGACTATAATCTCTCTTCTCTACTCTCTCTATTCAGCAACTTTCAACAACACTTTTTCTTGCATCCTATGACTTGTATTTATACAAGAGTTCACCTAAATGAAACCCTTATCTATATGCAATTTTGACCGGTATACACTTATACTTGGTTCATCCCTGTATGCAATATAAGACTGGTACAATGTTCTTAGTTCGGTCTATCGGTGTATCCCCTTTGTTTAATCTACCGGTGCATACACTCTGTTTCTAGTCTACTGGTGCCTTTAAAGTAACGTGAGTGATCGGTGAACCTTTACCGGTGGGAATGGTGTTTGAGAGTTACACTAATGACAACTTAAATTGCTAACAATCTTCCCCTTTGTCATTGGTGGCAAAACCATGCTCAAAACCATACTCACGTACTTCTCTTTTCTCTGTAGCACACTTCCCCTGTTAAAGTGCTTTAGCTCTTCTTTTGCTCTGGTTCTGTGGCTATTCTGTCCTTGATCAGACTGCTACCCTGTGTACTGTACACTTCAGTTCTGCTCACTTCTGATTGTAGACTTCCCCTTGACTGTTGCTTCCTCTGTAGCTGCTCTGTCCTACTTCCCATTCCGCTTCCCATTTCTTCTGCTTCTTCTTCCCCTTTTTGCCTCCATAGGACAAAGGGTTAAGATTCACTTAGGATTTCACATTTGTAGCTTGGTGAAGATATCCTTATAGATATTCTTTGGGGAATGAAGAAACGGTGCCCATTGACCGGTTACATATTCAATGTTCTTTTGGGCTGCTTTTAGAGAAACAATGATGTTCTCCATATCCTCCACAATTTTATAATCAGGTTCATTCATTAGAATTTCTGTAGATGTTGCAATTTGCTGCATGGAGTCAAATGTTGGGGCTAGAAATAACTGAAATCCAATAATGTCTTGGATTCTCTTATTCTCCTCTTCTGCAGTCTTTCTTAGAATTAGAGCCAGACTGGTCATTTCTCTACTAAAATTTGTTGCAGACTTATTTTTGATATCAAATTGAGAAGACAAGGCTCTAATGTCTTCTGAAGTCTTTGCTGACTTCTTTGTCAGATCTTGCAAGAAAGTTTCAAAGTTGGAAGTTCTTGTCATCAAAGTTCCTGCAACTTGGATCTGTTGTTGAAGAACTCTTAAGTTGGATGACAGATTTACCTTGATATCTTCAACTTGTTTGTGGAGAATCTCTATTCTCTTCTTCTCATAGTGATCTATAGCTACAATTTCTGGATTTGTCAAGTCATCACCGATTGCTTGTGCCAAGACTTCCAGCTGATCTATCACAAGTTCATCTTCATCTATGTTAGCATTAGGTACAAAGTTGCACAATATATTCTTGACAGTGGTCAAGACCATGTCGTGTTTCCTCTTGGTCAGCTCCTTTAGCTGCCTGGTTGACTTTTGCTGATGTCTACCACTGTATCGGTGACCTTGGTCCTATTGGCTTCTTTATCCTCAGCAAATGATAACTTTCTTTTAGATGAGGAGGAACTTGGGATATCTTCTTGCTCCTTTTGCATGAGCTCCTCTTCTGGTTGAGCTTGCTCAGTGTGTACAGGAATTTCTTGTTCTTGTTCCTTATTTTCTTCATTTCCTTGTTGAGTTGCATCTTCCGGTTGCACCTCTTCTTCAGGTAGGTCTTCTTTAGCAGGTGCTTCTTCCTTATTCTGAGCTTCTTCTTCCACTTGCGCTTCAACTTCAGGTGGGGCTTCCTGTTCTTATTGAAATTGAACTTCCGGTGGGATTTCTTCCTTGTGCTTCTCTTCACCTATGTGTAATTCTCCCATAGGGATATCATTTCCTAGTTCTTGTTCTACTGGGGGAACTACCTGTTCAACATTTATCTGTTCACCAGATGTGAACTCTTTTGCTTGAACATTTACCTTACCGGTTGCAGGTTCTTCACGAGTAGTGAATTGAACCGGTGGTGCTTGTACCTGTTCAGTTTGATCCTGTGGACCTAAATTCTCAAGTGCACTGAAGTTGTACTACTGCCAAAAGTCTAAAGTCTCTTTATAGAATTGATTCTCATATCCATTTAGTATCTGGGCAACTCTATACTTGGTATCCAAGTTCATTGCTGCTTCCTCTAGTAGAAGCTTTATTCTTTCTTCACTAAGACCAGGTCTGACTTTTAACAGTGTTTCCCTATTAATTCTCGTGTTGGTGCCTAGACCGGTTCTCCATTTTGTCTGAAGCCTAGAATTGAGTTCCGGTGGAAACTTGGACCTGTAGTCCCTTGGAGTTTTATGAAAATCCATAAAAGTTTCCACTATAGCTATAATTACTGCCTGTTTATCTTCTTCTTCTAGTACATTGTACCACTTAGCAGCATTATCTACTTCTTTGAAGTCCATTACCTCATCAACGATATCATTGACAGACATAGGGCAAGTGTTGCCTTTGCTCGGAGAGATGAGAACGGTTGGATGTGTTGGATCGTTGCTCTTGTCATCGGTGATGTCGACGATGACTAGTTCTGTAGGATTCTTCTCTTTAACTGGTGCTTCAGCTCCAAGCACTCATTTTCCTTTACCAGTGTTAGGGACCGGTGGAACTGTGGTCCTTTGACGTGCTTCCTCTGCTTGCTACTGGGTCTGAAGAAGTTTGGTCCAAATAGCTACTCCTTCCTCATGAACCTTGTCGGCTTCACCTATGAGCATCCGACTTATCCTCCTCTTTGTCAAGAAATCTTGCTGATGCAGTTCAGCTTGTTCAGTCGCTTCTTCTAGAGTGAGGTGGTTCTGAACCTCTAGTAGAGCTCATATCCTCAACTCCTTTTCTCTATCCATTGAAGCTTTCCATCTAGCTTCAAGAATTTGTAAGAGATCCTCCGATACAATCTTGTGAAGTTAGGTAGGATGTAGATTATACTTATGAATGCAATGCACTACCGCTTCTTCAATCTTTCTCCTGTCTTCTCTTCCTTATTGATCTTCTCATTTGAGGATGAGATCTTCTCTACCGGTTTCACCGATTCTTTCTTTTTGCTCAATGACTTGTTCCTGCACTCTTTCGCTAGGTGTCCTACTTTGTTGCAGGAGTAATAGACTATCCCGGTAGCCTTCCATGGATTCACCCTTCTATTGTTGGGTGATTTGCACCAGGAGTCATTGTGACTGTGCATCCCACAGTTTGCACACTTGGCTGTGCTTCGGTTCTTGTTTCTCTTGCTGAATACCGGTCTTGGGGATCTGAATGCCATTGTCTTTGATTTGCATTCATCAGCTTTGTGTCCAAACTTATTGCATATGTAGCAGTAGCCTTTGAAGCTTCCCCTACTTCCACTGCACACAGTTGTGGGGCTTGACCAACATTCATTGGTCTTGTGACCATACTTGCAACAGTTTTTGCAGTAACTGTTGTTCGGCTTTACCGGTACATTCTTGCAGTCATTTGTTCTGTGACCCGGTTTCCCACAATGATTGCAAGAGGTGTTAAAAGTCTTCTTACCTTTTTGTGCCAACGGCTTCTTCTTGTCCTTCTTGCTTGTCTTAGCTCTAGAAGACTCGCCAGTCTCTTTGGTGCCTTTACCAGTGAATCCAAGACCAGTGGGATCTTTGTGCTTTCTTTGAGCTTTGAGTTGCTCATCAAGCTTGACCGAGCTCTCATTGTATTTTCTTAGGGTTTCATTTCTTTCTTCAAGTTCTTTCATCTGTTCCTTCAGTTCATACAACTCTAGTGCCAGTCTTTTGCATGCTTCATCCCTATCATGCCAACCCTTTTGCATGTTGGCGTTTTCTTGGGTGACAATTTGCATGTCTTCCTGAAGTTGCAGGATGACAAGATCATTTGCCCCTACAGCTTCCTCTGCCAAGTTCCTTGCTCTTTCAGAGGCTGTTAATGACTTGACTATTGTGTTTCTTTCATCTTCAGCTTTCCTCTTTTTCTCAATCAGTTCAGTCATCCTCAGGGCATTATCTTCTTGCTCCCTCTTAAGGTTGGAGATTTGACCGGTTAGTATCTGGTTTCTTTCCATGAGCTCAGCAACTGCCTCCTCAGCTTCATCAGATCCACTCTGCCCAAAAAGTTCATCAATGGTTTCATTGCTCTCATTCAATTGCAGAGCCAGCTCCTTCCTTTTTGCAAGTGATCTTCTCGGCCTATTCTCCAGAGAGGCAATGATGTCATTGGCTTCCTCAAGCTGTTTCTGATACATGTAACCCTCCATGATCTTTTTCTCAAGCGGTTAAGCTTTATATATTAGAGAACAAAGCTCTGATACCAATTGTTATTACTAAACAGTTACTGAGAGGGGGGGTGAATCAGTAAATACTTGTTTCTATTACAATTCAACACTTGTTTAATTATCCTTCCAAGATAAGCAGAATATAAACAATCATTCATAAGCATAAATAGAAACACACAAATCAACACAAGATGTATACGTGGAAACCCTCGGTTAGAAGGAAAAAACCACGGTGAGATAGAGCTCACAACTTCACTACTGCAGAATGAAGGCGCCCTGTTAGGAGCTTACAAAGCACTGGTGAAGGTGCTACTCGGTTAAGGGATTTGGTAGAAGATCGGTTAAGATCTTAACTTTGTTAGGAGTTGCCTGGTTGGAGGACTTTCAACATCAACAAAGATGTTACCCGGTTAAAGGATTTTTACAAAGAACTGATTAGGGTTCACCCTGATAGAGGGATTTCAATTTGCTTTCACACCTTATAAAAGCAATGATCTTATATGACACTGATTGTCTGATTAGATCATACCTGTTGATCTCTTCCCCGGTTTGCCTGGTTGTTGAATCTTTTCTGCCTCCTTTCCTTTCACCTCTGGTGACTGTAATCTCTCTCTTCTCTGCTCTCTCTATTCAGCAACTTTCAACAACACTTTTTTTGCGTCCTATGACCTGTATTTATACAAGAGTTCGCCTAAATGAAACCCTTAACTCATAGAACCGCCAGGCTGTAAACTCAACATTAAATCATGCAACTAGCCAAAAGCTTTGCGTTTCAATCTGGAGTTTACCTTGAAAAACATCCGCATAAGTAAAGCTAACTCCTTTTAAAAAGCTAACCCCACTTTTGAGTGGTGGATGTTCCGCATATTCTGGTTTTAACTCAAACTGCTCCACAGAATCCGATGCGGATCTATATGCAGTTTTGACCGGTATACACTTATACCCGGTTCATCCCTGTATGCAATATAAGACCGGTACAATGTTCTTAGTTCGGTCTACCGATGTATCCACTCTATTTAATCTACCGGTGCATAAACTCTGTTTCTAGTCTACCGGTGCCTTTAAAGTAACCTGAGTGACCGGTGAACTTTTACCGGTGGGAATGGTGTTGGAGAGTTACACTAATGACAACTTAAATTGCTAACACAATATCCCAAACATCATTCTTGATAATAGATTGATAAAGCATCTCTCCATACTTGTTGATTTGAAGCCTCCTCAAAACTTGAAGGCTTGGATTCAATAATATGACTCATTAAAGAAACATAACCTAAAAATTTATGTAATTTCTTACTTTCTATGAACGTGCCATGAGGGGCTGCATATTTTTCAGCCTCTTGCATAGTATGTCTAGCCTACAACGGTCTCTTCCTGTCAAATGAAACATTACTTGGTCCAATGGTGGATTCTATGGGATCAACTGGATCAATAGGTTCTTCTAATTCAGGAGTCTCCCTCTAAATCTCAGAAGGAGAATCAAGGGCAGCAATATCCATATCTTGAGAAGCCTCTTGATCTTCTCTATCAATTTCCATGGAAGTCCCTTTAGATCTTTTGAAGGCTACATCTTCTTCAAATGAAACATCTTTGTTGATTTCAATCTGTTTTTGTCTTGGAATGTAGATCCTGTAGGCTTTAGAGGACTCATTGTAACCAACAAAAATTCCCTTCTTGCCTGAAGGTTCTAACTTAGACCTTTTATCTTAGGCACGTGAAGGTAAATAAGACACCCAAAAATTTTGAAATGACTAGATTCTGGTTTGATACTTGTGAATGCTTCTTCAGGGGTCATATTGTGTATAATTTGATGTGGACTACGATTCTAAACATAAACAGTTGTTCTGCAAGATTCTACCCAAAGAAAGGTTTGCCAACTTTGATCATGGATCATGGCTTTCCCTACCTCAATAATGGATCTCTTCTTTCTTTCTGCAACTCTATTTTGTTGAGGATTATATGGAACACAAAACTCTCTCTTAATCCCTACTTTGATACAGAAATTTTGAAAGACACCAAAAGTATATTCCCCCCATTGTCAGACCTTAAAACTTTGATCCTCTTTTCATACATATTCTCAACTAGAGCTTTGAACTCTTTAAATGTAGACAACACTTTATCAAACTCTTTAGATTTCAAGAAATAAATCCAGGTCTTATGTGAGAAGTCATCAATAAAAATCACAGTACCAAAAATCACTTAAAGATGCAACATACATAGACCCACATAAGTCAGAACGGATCAGCTCTAAATTTATTTTTCTCTACCTTCACTATTGTGAAAAGGACTTTTAACATTCTTACCTAGAGCACAACCTTTGCAGCTATTTATCATGTTCTTGATTGAGCTTTGGAAGACCAACAACCATCTTCTCCATGAAGGAAAGAATCCTGAAATTTAAATGAGAAAATCTTTTATGCCACAGCTCACTTGTACTCATGGAATCATGTGCTAAGGCTTGAATAGGACAAGCAGAAAGTCTATATAGACTCTCTTGACGAACACCAATTTCACAAGTTGTCTTAATGCTAGTGTTTTTCTTTCATGCAAGAACCTTTCCTTCAACAAATGCAACTTGATACCCTTTAACTTCCAATGCTGAAATTGAAATCAGATTTCTCTTGATTCCAAGAACAAACAATACATCACTCAAATGAAGAGGAATTCCTGAATCTAGATGAAAAGCAGTTCCAACACCTTTCCCTGAATAACAAGCATCATCATCAATAACTTGCAAATGAGTATCCTTTTCTACCAAGTTAGAAAGATGCTCTCAGTATCCTGTAATATGACAAGAAGCTCCACTATCAATTAACCAAGTATTACTATCAGTTGGAACATTGCTTGAAAGGGATGATATAAATAAAAATCCCTCTAAATTGTCACTTGATTCTCTATGAGGTGAAGCATTATTAACATTTGTAACAGCACCTTGATGCTAGGTCTTGTTGAACAATCTTTGGCAAAGTGACCATTCTTGTCACATCTAAAATATTGAATCCTAAAGAGATCCTTCTTCTTTTTAGGTTCAAGGGCTGAATCTGAATTCCTATCTCTATACCTCTTGAAATTTCCTTTCCTTCCTTTCCTTTTAGATGTTTGAGCAGCAAGGACATGATGAGATTTTCGCCCATTTCCTCTTGCCTCTAATCTGCATTCCTCTTAAATATAATCACCTCTCAGACAATCAAACTTGGGTAATTCATCTCTTCCACTAAATCCTTGAATAAAAGATTCCCAAGAATGAGGGAGACCATTCATAGCCAACATAACTAGGTCTTTGTCTTCAATTGAATCTCCAATAACATTAAGATGATCTTTCAATTCTGTAATCTTCATGAAGGAGACAAATGATTCTCCTCTAGCCATTTTTATATGGAGTTGACGTCTCAAAGCTAGAGCTTTGCTGGTATTGTTGAATTCATATAAGCTTTGAAGACTCTCAAACATTTCTTTAGTTGAATTCAACTTGGATATAATAGGCACAAGATGATCCTTTACAAAATCAATCAATATCTTCCTTGCCATGCTATTATTCTTCCTCGATTGAGCTTTCTCGGTGTCATCAGATGGCTCAACTAGATCAATCTTCACATAGTTTAAAAGATCATTTTCTTCTAGAGCAATGAGGACTAAAAATTTCCATGAAGTAAAATTGGATGCATCATCCAGCCTGTCCTCAACTTTGAGTCCATTCACCATTGTTGGAATCTGAAATAAACAATCTAGAAGAAAAGAAAAGAATATTTCGAAGTTTAAAAGGTTCTGGTTCTGGATCTTTTTTCTTAGACCCACTCTGATACCATGTTAAATTTAGAATCAGAAATGCATTTAACAAATTGCAGAAACTTAAAACACACAAGAATAAATAACACAATAATTGTATCCTGGGAAAACCCTCCAAATTGAGGGGAAAACCCCAACCACACACAAAAATTGATCCTTTATTGAATACTCAAAATCTCAATACAATGCTCTCAAGCTTAAATCAGGAGATGACTATTTCACAGAGATTGTTAACACTTAACAATCATCAGTAGTATGCCTTTTACAATTTAAGCTTGTAACCTGCTTGGCATCTAGTACACAAAATTCCTTTTGAATCTCACAGATACCATACACAAAACAATCGGCACATATAATGATCACACACAAGATATTCACTAAGAATGTCTACAGAAGTACATCAGAATTGACACGGCGTTATCAAAACTAGAATCACACTTGAATCATCACCGTAATAATGCACAACACTTGCTAGACTCGGCAAAATTGTCTATATTGTGAGAAGACCAAAAGACGAAGCCCGTTGTTCTTCGAAGAACTGTCGATAGTTACACAACTTGCCATTTCATATTCCAAAAGTCGTGAAAACCACGTGGCCCTTATAATCACCATTCCTTTGGCAAGACAGAATGAATATACAATGATCCCTATCGAGAGTTCAAATTGAACTTGACTTGAGCAATCACAACAAACACGGGAACTCTAAATGATCATTCTTCCAACAATGCTTGCACTCCAATCTTCATTATCATGGACGGTGATAGTTACATATAAGTCTCGATTCACCTTCAAAACATCTGAAGCATCAAAGACAATGACCACCATAAAGAAGAGAAGAACACGGTGGCATATGAGTTGGCAACAGTAATACAGCTGCTCCATAAACATAAACACAAAGGCATAAACAATTACGGCAGTTATGAAGGATGTCAAGAGCTGGAATCAAACACACTATCATGCCTTCAAGAAACAAAACACAAGACGTGATACAGAGCATGAGAGAACCGTCCAGAAAAACATCATAGGTAACAGAAAATGATAGAACCGTCTAGAAAACCATCGCAGGTAAGAATGATAGCTCCTGCAGCTACCAAAACTCTCAACACTGGAAATCTTCTAAAATATGGCAAGTTTTCTAAAGAAAACTAAAACCATAACCATAACGAATCCATTGATACCATAGCAGATTATACACCAAACACTTGCATTTGAATTCCTCAACCTCAGAAATACTAAAAATATTTCTTTGACCTTGTTACCCACAATCTTTATCAGGCAAGATAATCATATGACTAAGTAGGGTAGCTCATGCAACTTCATTGCTGATAAATGATCTTTTCTTCATTGTCCCAGTGTTAGTAATTAGAAATTTGATCAAATGATCTGTTTAGAAAGTGAAAAATAGTTGCTTGGAAGAGAGGAAACTCAGATGGAAGAAGGAAGCTTCTGATATTTATGTAATAATACTGCTTTTTTAAAATTCTTCACAATAATGGCACTGAAAACCTCTCCAATTCTGCAAGAATGGGAAGAAAAATCCATGTTCTGCCGAAAGTATCAAGGATATATGTTTTATGAATTTGAATGAGGAATACCATTGTTACAAGTGCATTAATAGTCTTCTCTTTTGCATACCTTATTTCTGATTTTTTGCTTTCAGACTGACTTTCTATTGAGAGACGCTTCTTTTTCTAATTTTGTCCATGCAAAATTAACTTAAGCAAAATGCTTTAATTGTTATATGCATTGAAGACTTCTCAAATAACTGTTGTAACTATTTCATGGGAAGTATGAAGTTATTAAATTAATTATGAGGATTATGGAAATAAACAAGTTAACTGATTTCATTATGAGATTAAGGAAATAATGAAGTTATTGATTTAATTATGAGGTTTATGAATTAATGATGAATGTGGAAATTTATATTTAAGGATGAATAGTGCTATATATGGACATGATAATCTAGATGATTAGGTTAGTTAAATATTATTTTGGAATAAATGTAAGTATGGCTAATTTATTCTTTATGTCAATGGATGTAGAAGATCACCCTCATGAAGGGAGGGAGAGTATCATCAGAGAGTGCAGACACATGGAGGAAGGTCGGAATTGCCATCCGAGTACGAACCTATAGCTAAGTATCTTGGTCATCAAGTCACCAAGTTAAGGTTTTGTTAGCCTTTAGTCTCCTATGGTCATGATGGGGTTTGGAAGTCGTTTCATTATCCTTTGTCTAATTAAGGAATTAATAATTCCTTGAAAGTAAGAATGTTTCATTTGAGATCTTCCTCTTCAATTTAATGGGACAACATTATCCTTCTCTCCATATATATATATATATATGCATGAAGATGCAAATATGGTATTTTTTTAATCTTTTTTTTTACAAATTGCTACCATGGGGGTAGCACTCTTTCCATTAAAACCAAAAATAGACAATTTACATATCAGCAAAGAGAGTGGACCACGATCCTAGTGGCCTCAATTACCTTCTAGGCTCTCTGTAATTGATCAAGTGAGAAGAGATTCTCATTCTCATCGATCATGTATTCATAAGTTTCCATGTTATTCCTCCTCAAACAACTCATCCCAGCAATGGTATCTACCATATCCCCATTCTCAATGGCAACCTTGATGCTGAAAGCAATGGCCACCCAGCCTTTGATAGGCTTGGGATTTTGTTTTTCCAAGGCCACCATTGCCAGCTCCCACAGGTTTAGGCAGATCAGGCGCTGGATGGCATTCACAACCATATCATGGTTGTCAGTAGTGCGAGCAACATTATACACAAACCACTCCAAAAGAACAACATTGTGCACATGAAAGCCACTGAGAAGATTGCTACCAATGACCTTTCTGAACAATGTCTTCCTCCACAGCCCCATAGATGACGAAAACCTCTTTCAATTGTGCTTTCACTGATGGTTGCTAGCACTTGCATTCAATGCAAATATGGTATATATAAACATATATGTATGTATAATATTGGCATACTTGAATGATATATTTGAAGATAATGTTTAACGTCACTTTTTATTATTTAAAAATATTAACTTCTTCTTGGTGGCAAGTTTATTGTTCAACAAGGCAACGAAGGTAACTCCTTGTCGCCAAGGTGACAAGGAGTTACTCTTCTTTCTCATCGATGAAATCACTCCTTGAGGAGGGTGTTTGTCTTTTCTTGTTTTGACCATCATGATTAGAAAACACTTTTTTTGCATTTTGGAGACGGGAATACTAAGATCGCATTGCATCCATATTTCAAGTTCCATCATTCTGTAGTATCGAATTGGTAAGAGACCCTCATTTTCTATCTGTAATATTATTTCCTTCGAGTTGTGCAAGCTTCATCTCAGCAGTTCGGGTCTTCAAAGAGATCAAATTATGTTGTTCACTCTCATCAATTAAGATAGGCAAGTCATCCTTGTGTCGAAGATTCATTTCATTGCATGGGTTCGATGAAATCATCATTAGCATACATATTTGTATTGAAAATATTCTTGATGCATAAGAATAGGAATAAGTTGATCATTAACCACTGTTGTAAATTGTAGTGATTGCATAAGATTACATTAAAAAGAATATATAGTCATAAGTACATAGAAAATCGTCTTCTTGTTAAGAATATCATTGATTTTATCACAAGCATTCAAATATAGTTATGATCGACATTGTATGACATTGAGAGCCATCATAGTTGCATACGAATTCAATGATAATGCTTGCATGTACGAATCATGAAAAGTATATGAAGAGAAGGAATGAATTCAATAGGTACTTTAAAAGAAATAAGATCTTACCATAAGGATCAATTCATCTTCAATCTACTATTAGTAAGAAATTTGAGAAATTATTTCAAGAATCAAATATACCTAAATGCAAGAATCATTGCAAAGGAATTTTGTTAACCTACATGTTTGCTAAATTGATATCATCAACAACTCTATCTTTGCCTGCATTCTTTATAAACAATCAGGTTAGGGAAAACCTATATATCTAATAACACATTCAATAACTGTTAATCTAAACCAGCTCAAGGGGGGTCTCTTTCCCAACAACATTCTATACTCAACATGAAATATACTAGTAATGGAGCATCATAAAAGAATAAATGATACTGTAACAAAGAACAACTTCGGGTGGGATTCATTCCTAGCTCATAACCCTGCAAATAGGAAGCCATCGGTTGGGAATTCAACTACAATTGCTAAGAAGCTTAGTCAATCAATAATCCATAACCAAAAAGTGAATTGGGTATAGGCTAGGAAGGGACAACCTAGTAGATCAAGTATATGTGTGTTTTCTTTATAGCAATGTAAGACCACCTATGCCATGTTGGACTGTAAGTCCTCTTGAGGTTGGGGAAGACCAAAAGAGTCTCATATACTCATTATACAAGTGTGGTGATGATATTAATAGTACAAAGTACAGTGCTTGCAAATGTAAACCTTGACCAAGGAGGTGTTATGCAATGGTGTAGTAACAAACAGTCACTTGAACCAGTAGTGCATGTATAGTTAGGAAGGTCTCATAGGCACAAAAGTCCATAGGGCATGACCGACTAAGATGGTTGTGGGTTCTCAACACTGAGACTCGAGTGACAATAAGACTAGATCCCGTTTTCGCGCATCTTGTGTAGGGCCGAGCCACTTATGAAAGGAAGTTGTGCGGGAGACTGAAAGGTTGAGACCAAAAGGTCAATGGTTGGGAGGTAAACTTCTGATGATGCTCTCCCCTTCTTGGATGACAATCAAGATCAATAGTAGAAAAATGAACAAGAACAGACAAATCCACATTTACAAGTTCTTTAATTTCATGTATTGTTAGTTAATTATTAATTTGCTTTCCTTTCAAATTAAACAGTGATAGATTTATTAGTTAATTCATTGTCATGTGAAGGTAGTTATATATATATATATATAGATAGATAGATAGATAGATAGATATATAGTATTATCTTTTATTTTGAAGTTGGTTAAACGAACTTTAGCAATTATCATGTCCATGTGGAAAGGAAAATAGTTTCTTTTTGTTAAGTTGGTTAAATGAAATTTTTTAATTTCCTATGAATTGTTTGTTAATTGTTATTATATTTAGTAGTTAGGTTTAGCATGTTACATATTGTATTAGATCTACCGAGTTCAAGTCTGGACCTAGGAACTCGCCACCATGCACCTAGTATATTGAAACTTGTTCGTCAATGTTTCACAAGATGTGTATCTGACATACTGTACGAACCCCTTTTAGGCTCTTGCTGCTGTACTGTTTATTTTGATAGTTTTATAATGTTTTTGTATTTTTGGCAAGGGTTTTTGACATAAAAAGCAAATAACATAACGCTGAAATACTGAATAGAAAATGAACTACTGCTGCTTTTATTAAGTTTTCAATGAATCAAACTCAGTACAAATGATAATATCTGAATTAATAACAGCAAATAAGACTGGATTCAATACACATTAAAAACCTGGGAATTTATTGATGAAAATCGCAATTTCCCAACATAACTGCATCCCATCATAAAGACGCCTTTTGTAGTATTCTACTCACACTAGATGAATGATGGTGCGCTGTCTACAATCCCACTTCTCTGAACCTGTAAATCAATGCTGAAAACGCTGGAGTAAACCTCTGCTGAAGCACAATAGAAGCCTTTGGATGAAGCCTCTGCTGGATATCAAATTCACTAGATATCTCACTGGCTCAAATGATGAACACACGGAAGAACTACGTTCTTCAATGGCTGCACTGTCAAACCCTTTCTCAGAGCTCAAGAGTAGGAGGAAAATTCAATCAATAATGAAAATTGGATGCCCTTTGCTTCTCACGCTAAGCATATATATCCTTCCAAGTCTAAATCGCAACCAAAATGAAGGATTTGCGATTTCTCTCAAGCAAGTTCGATTTAATGTTATAAACATTAAATTCATGTTTTATTTAATCATTTAGACTTAGAAAGAAGTCAAATAAATTATTAATAAATTTGGCCCCCTTCTCATGACGTTAAGACCCTCAACTTAAGTGATTTTAATATAAAGTTATAATATAACTTTATATTAAATAATTATTCTTCTTTAATACTTAGCCACGAAAAATGTCATAACTCCCATAATATTGTGAATCTAACCAAGCTGTTTGAACCGGGAGCTAGTGAAAATATTCTCCATGTGACCATGAGGTATTTCTAAAAATAGCAGGAGTCCATCTCTATAGCTCTAGAAAAAGCCTAAAAATAGCCATTTCTTGCATGTGCCATAACTGACCCTCTATCCATGTCTACTAGCCTACGAGGGTCCACTGATAGGCTAACCATTGGCTAGCATGATGTCACTAGCTTGAAGGGGACATCACACATACACCGTGGAAGAAGGTTTGAGACCCTAACGTGATCCACCTTTGGATGACCCGGATGATGTATGAGTATTCATGTTGTTTCGCCCCAAGGAGATGATGAAACCCTAGCTGATTACATTCAATGTCTTTGAAAGGAGAGGCATAGGTGGCCTCCTTCGGTCAAGAAACCTAATGAAGCCCTGTATAGACTGAAAAAGTCAAAACTGAAAATTCACCCTCAGAATGTGTTGCATCCTGTAATCTAGTTGATTGTTGCATTACCACTTCGAGCTTTAATGGGCAGGAAGAGCCCGTCGCTGATGAAAGTGACTAATAAAGTGACACTTAAAAGAAATTTTGTACATCTATTAAATAAAGATGTAAAACTTTTGGATTGAGCAATAAGAGAAATTTTGTGATTATTTTGTTGTGCCAATCTCTATCCTTACTTTGTTATAAGGGATTATGAGGTCAATTTAAACACTAGATCTATTCAAATTATATTCAGGTAATTTAATTTGAAGATAGATAACTCTTTGAACAACATCAGAGGATTTGATAACACCAACAATCCTTTAGCCAAATTGGACCAATTCCTTAGGATGATGAGTGACACCCGAAATAGGATCTTGAATTTGGAAAAGAAGGTTGAAGATCATTTGAAAATAATGGAAGAGGAGCATGAGTCTGTAATGTACCAATCAAAATTTGGCACTAAAATGCAATGACAACCGAACTCAACCTTCTGAGTAACCACTTTGCACTTTACTATCACAACCGTACGACAATTAGTCGGCACTCTACCCACACACCCATATAGAAAAACACACGACACTTGGCACTCGGCACTCAGCACTCGGCCTTCAGCACTCAACCTTTGAGACTTAGCCTTGGGCACTCAACCTTCGGCGACACCCACCACTCGGCGTTTGACACCCTTTGACATTCACCCTTTGGAACCCTTCAACATTCGACATCCTCCAGCAATGTTGTCGTAGTCTTCTAATTTGAGTTGGGGTATTATGCAAGGGCTTTACAACCAACAATAACAAAATGTGCACACAGATCTGACAAACAATAATATTGTAAATTTTATCAATAGATCTTCAACAAAGTAGATTTCTTTATTTTTTGAGATAATCTCCAAATTTGTCTCTGAAGGAGACTTTACAAATTTGCCAAATTAAGCACAAGGTGAAATATTTGACATGAGATGATATTTCCAATGGTAGATTAGGGTGAGGAATGAATCCCACCAAAACTACGAATACAGACTAGGAAGGGTCTTCCACCTCCAAAACTACATACAACCAAACCACCTTTAGCCTCTAACTTGCAGCAATACAAAAAAGAGTTCAAATACATTCCATGATGATATACAATGCCCAACCATCTCCTTAAAAAGGGTTCCAAGAAGGTTACAATAGGCTGACACAATTTATTATTTTATTAATTAGGCCCCTTTAATTAATAATTTAATTAATTAATTAAATAAGTCCTTATGATATTATTTAAATTTTAGGACCACTTAATTAATTAACTTAATTCACTTTATTAAAATTGGGGACATTACAGTCCTCTCGGCCAAAGATTGTTTGCCCTCAAGCAATCCAAAAATTGATCGTCGTCTAAAACGCTCTAGGGTCTTGAACCATGCACAGATGCGAGTAGTCATATCTGCATAAATCTTCATGCCACATCATTACCACATGTGCACCCTTCTTAAACCTTCTAGATCACATGTTGTGCAATTCTCCAATAAGCTTCCGCTAGTCTACTCTAATATAAATAATGCACTGCCCACAGTTGCCATGCAAATCCTCATGATCCCTTGAACTATCTTTGTTATCTTCAACAAATGTCGCTCCCTAATACTGAGACTCATATGATGCCACACCATTCCCAATCTTCATCCCCAATATGTTCTTTGCTTCAACCAATGGTAGAGCTTACTCATTCAAAGGATCATTTGTAGAGTTCGCATCTCCATAAAGTTGATCGGCCAATGTTGGCTAGGCAAAATTTGTGCAAGCATCTTCTTCACCCTTGAGGTTGCCTTGAAGATTTGGATATTCTCCAATTGAAGGGACAATCGTTGATACTTGCTTGTCCATATCCTCCTACGAATGAAGCAAAGTTGTGAGCATGCCTTCATCTTCCTTAGGGCGCGTGGTGTTATGTAGCTTATTGCCAATCTCCCATCTAAAATTGTTTTTGTAGGTTCTATTACCCTCAGAGGATGGATACCTCATCCTCATGTCTATGTAGTCCTTGAGAGATATGTCCATCTTCCATCCGCCATCAAACCAATCCTTCTTGAATTGCTTCAACGACTCAACCAAAGTGGGCATATGTATTTCATGTTTCTCAATCCTCAGAAGGAAGGTTGGCATCGTTGACCTTGTATTGAACCGTTGTGAAGCTCCCTTCATTCTTGCTTCTATAAAGTGATAGTGTCTCCTCCATTTGCCATTGTCCTCTTGCTAGGGTCTTACTAAGTTGTTGTCGACTTCTTGTTAACTCCCTCAATAATGTTGTTATATCCACATGTGCATCTTCCATTCCATCACTTGGTGTCATGATTCGATTTGAATCTCCCTGACAAGCAAGCAAGATCACCAACTCAAATACCACTGTAATGTACCAATCACAATTTAGCTATAAAATGAAATGACAGTCGAACTCAACCTTTTGGGTACTCTCTGCACTTTACAATCACAACTGTACAACACTTAGTTGGCACTCTACCCACACATCCGTACAGAAAGACACACTCGGCACTCAACCTTCGGCAGCACCCGCCACTTGGCCTTTGGCACCCTTCAGCACTCAACCTTTAGTATTGTTGATGTGAGTTTTAGTCCACTACAACATGCAGAATCAAACACTCAATGTTTCAAAGTGAAACATCAAATATTCAACTCTCTCTTGATATAAGGTCACTTCTTATGCTAAGCTTGCAAAGTAAGATCACAAGGTGACTTCAAGGTTCTTTTACTGTGGATACTCGCTCAGTTGAAATAATGTGATTTGCTGGATCACTAAGGGGACTTACACTAGTTCATTCAAGATTTGTCAACTACTTGCACTTCTAATGATTTTACCTTACAATGTGCAATGAAAATATACTTTGATTTTCAACTTTTAACTCTCAACTTAAACTTAAACTCAAACTTCTACTTCTACTCCTAACTATGAATGCAAGGAAACATGGATGAACTTGGACTCTACTGGATGTGATCTTGTTAGCGACTCCACCCATCTAGTGCAAGCTTCTAAGGAACACTTGGATGGTTTTCAAATCAATATCTACCCTCTTCAATTCCATCAATGGATGCAAACTAAAGATTGGATATCAATTGAAGTTAAGTACTTTCACTAGCTCACCACACAAGGCACTCCTACCGTCAGGAAGAGGCTAGTGGCCTAGTTTGTATTCGAGTCAAGCAAGTAAACATCCACAATTCTTTCATCCAACTAAATTACTTCTGAACAACATGAAATGAAATCCCAAGCTAAGTGAGGAAATATGGATCGCCATGCAATAATGCAAACTTGATCACAACAATTCACCATGCAAGACACAACAATGAGAAGTAGAGCAGATTTGGCATTATATTAGCAACAATTCTCCAACAAGTCCTGTTTTACAAATGAGAGGGGTGGGGTTTATATAGGAGCCCCAATTACAATGAACGGCCAAGATTGATTTGAAATCAATGGTCCAAATTGATCCATTACAAACCCTAATTAGGGCAACCAAAAATAGCCAATAGAAATGAAGCGCCACAAAATTAGCCAATGAGAAAACTCAAAGGCTTGAGGACCACTAGGAAGCAAGGATGCCGCCTGGTCATCATACAACTCATCATTATGAACATGTATGCCTCTTTTCTCTTGCAATCTTTATCTTAATTCCACTTTCTTATCCTTAGGAATTCTTCATTGTTCTTGGAATTCGTTCCCTTTGATGTCCTGGCTTTGTAATACATTGAACTCTTCATATTTCAACCTCCATTGTTCTGAATTCCTCTTTGTCTTTTTCATTTTGAACTTGATCCTTGCAACAATCCCTTGAACACATTAACAACTTCCTTGGCATATTAAATCTTCCTCAATTCATTTCCTTGTATGACTTGATCATCATTAGGATCACTCCCTTGATGGGAATCTTGTCCTTGAATTCCTTCTTGCTCTTGACCTTAGACTTGTCCTTAGGTCCTTGTCCATGTTCCAATGCTAACTTTGGTGTTAGAATCATCCTTGAACATTCCTTGGTGTACTTTCTTGATCCTTATGGAAAATTAATGTGAATAGGAACAAATTGATCTCCTTGTAAGATAGTCCTTATTCTTCAAGCATCTAATCAAGTGGAAAGTTGCCTTGCATAGGGACATATGAATATCCTTGTATTGAATCCTTGAACTTGTCCATGGACTCCTTTAAATCTGGACTTGTCCCATGTCCTTGCTTGATGAAGACTTGAATGATAAATTCAGACTTCTACTAATAAAGGGAATTCTGATTTTCTGAAGACACCTTATGATAAGTCTAAAAACGAATCAAAATCAGTCCTTACAATTCACTAAGTCCACACACATCAGGGTCCATGGATTCATATGCACACTATGAGTTAAAATTGTGAAGCAATCCATGCACAAAATCCAACCTTGACTTTAAATTTTTTGAGGACAAGGAAGTCTGAAAATGAGTTATAATTAATCCAAACAATGCTTAAATTTCATGCCCAATGATTGAAATGAGAGTTTGGAAGCTAAGTTTGCACTTATCCATGTGTTAGAATAATGATCCATCACTTAAAATAATAAAATCTGACCCTAACAAAGTTCTGGTTTTCTAAAGACAATCCATGGATAGGTCTGAAAATCATCCAAACATTAGTCCAAACAGCAATCCAGACAAGACCCAATCAGCACTCATGAGTTTAATGAAGGCATGAACTAATTTAGCTTGGATAAAATCCTTTGTCATAATTCTGATTTTCTGAATACATGTCTGCAACTTACCTTATTCTAGGTGAATTCAATCCTCAAACCTGATGATTTAGATGCAAAATAACCCCCCAATGACTCAGCAACAACTTCTTTTGTGATTGGTTGAAAGGGTGAATTATGAGGATTTTCTTAAAAATCGCCCCTATTATAGAAGTTTGCAGACCTGAGTCTGAAACTTGTGTCTTCAGACTTTAGAATGGTTGTAAAATGGTACCAAATGATGCCCAAAAGGCCTGCAATATGGTTAGGATCAGACTGCAATTAAAAAGGTAAACCCAGATTTGACAAAAAAATACAATTCTCAGAAGTTGTTTTCAGATTTTCGCTCATAGCAGCCTTACCTTAACCTCCTAGTGACTGGAAATGGTTGCAAATGGTTGGTATTTGGCCAAGGAAGACTTAGCAAACAAATTTGGGCTGCCTTGACTCTTAGATTATTTTATATGATTTTTTTTTAAAAAGCCAGGTCTGAGGAAAACTTCAGATTTGGGCTTGCAAATGCCTCCGTTCCATCCCTCTAATGGCTGCAAAATGTGTGGTTTGGCATTAGAATCAATCAGAAAACAGTCACCAACAGATTTGAGGGCTTGCCAAATTTATAAAAAAATTCAAAAATCGCCCCTGTTTGGATGATCTGCAAATTTGGGTCTGCAGACATGAATCTTCAACCCTTTCTTACCTTCAAAACTTAGAAAATGGTCTCCAAACAACCCATAACAATGCATAGATAAAATTCCTTGTAATTAACTTTCCATGGATTTCCAAACAAAAATCGTACCATAAGAAGGTTTTCAAAATTTTGGCCTGAAAATACCTTGCGTTCAACCCTCTAATGGCTTCCACAAACTCAAAACATATCACCATTCAGCCTTCCTTCAATCACTTGCATCACTTGAACTTTCCATTTTCATCTCTCTTGGTTGTCTTCCACTTAGCCTTCTTGCTTCAGATTTTCAGACACTTGGCAATTGTCTTTATAAGTCCTCTTGATTTCTCTAGTTAGTTAATGGCCTTTTAAAGGAGTTTGGGTTGTTGATTTACCACCCACAAGCAATGTGGGATAAAAGATCAATGGTCTTCTAGAAGCTTCCAAACTTTACTTTATTAATTTTCCCCACATTTTAATTAATTATTAAAATAATGCCACAATAGGAAAAATCGATCAATGTTAGGATTCTTAAATTTGCCTAAGTCCAAGACTTGTATGGACCTGTAACCATGTCCAAACTCTAACTCCATCCAACAGGGAAAATCGATCAAAGCTTGGACAGAATCCACATTATACTTAGAAAAAAAAAATTGATCTTGCTTTGCTATCAAAAGGGGGGGAAATTGACCCTAGTATGGACAAATTTAACGCTTCGAAAATTTTCACGATTTGGCCCTCGAAGGGAAATTCGACCCTAGTCTGGATAGTTCTCATACTTAGAACAATTTCCACATTCCAAACTCCTCTTGAGGGGAAAATCATGATATGTTCGTACATCTTCAACACTTAGAAAAATTTTGCATTCCATACTTGGTTCCAAGGGAAAATCGACCCTTGTAAGGACAAATTTGATACTTACAAAATTGTTGGAATCCTTACTTAATCTTGGGGGAAAAACGACCCCTGTCTGGACACTTTCTAGACTTAGAAAAATTTCCAAGTTCCCAACTTTCTCCAAGGGAAAAACGACCCTAGTCTAGACAATTTCCAAACTTACAAAATTTTCAAGCTCACCCTTGGGGAAAAATCAAAAATTTCAAGCAGAATTCATCCAAAGTGGTGGAAATTCATAGTATGCTTGGATTTTAACCCCAACACTTAGAAATGTTTAGGAAAAAGCCAATTAATGAAGGGAAATTCATGTAGAGTCTGGATTTTGATCAAAATATGAAGGGAAGTTCATGTATAGTTTGGATTTTGATCAAAATATGAGGGGAAATTCATGTATAGTCCGGATTTTGATCACAATATGAAGGGAAAATCATGTATAGTCTGGATTTTGTGTATTTTTATAAAGAAAAAATGACTTTTGTTAGGATTTTGGCCGTTTTGTACGTGAAAAATCATTTTTTTATAAGGATTTTAAGGCCCTTTATGCATGGAATATGCCTTTAGATGGAATTTGGACTAATTGACTAGCCAAAATTTAAATACTCCTAGGATTTTACGTTCAACCTATTATAACATGACCCCGACAAACTTTATTTTTTAATGTTCCCACTTTAAAATCACAATTTAGCCACTTGATTTTAATACCACCCCTCAATCTTTTAAAGCTCAAAATTGCCCAATGTAATGCCAAAATTTGTCGAAACTAACGACAACGAGCAAAAGAGGGGGCCCCCATTTGTAATGGGGCGATGGTGTGAAAAGGTCACAACAGGTACCCTTTGGCAATGTTGTCATAGTCTTCCAATTTGATCTGTGGTATTATACAAGGGCTTCACAACAAGCAATAACAAAATGAGCACATAGATCTTACAAACAATAATATTATAAATTTTATCAGTAGATCTTCAACAAATAAGATATCTTTATTTTTGAGATAATGTCCAAATTTGTCTTTGAGGGAGACTTTACAAATTTGCTAAATTAAGCACAAGATGAAATATCTGAGATGATAATTCCAACAACAGAGTAGGGTGAGGAATGACTCCCACCGAAACTGCAAATACAGACTAGGAAGGGTCTTCCACCTCTAAAACTACATACAACAAAACCACCTTTAGCCTCCAACTTCCAACAATACAAAGAAGAGTTCAAATACATTCTATGATGATTTATACCTAGCCATCTCCTCGTAAAGGACTCCAAGAAGTTTTTGGAAGGTTACAATAGGCCAACACAATTTATTATTTTATTAATTAAGCCTCTTTATTTAATAATTAATTTAACTAATTAAATAAGTCCTTATGCTATTATTTAAACTTTAGAACCACTTAATTAATTTAGTTACGTCATTTTATTAAAATTGGGGACATTAGAGAGCCCCAACCAAGGGAAGTGCCCCATAGTACTAAATAAACCCTCCAAAGAAAATAGCAAGGAGAGTTCTCTGAAGCCCAAGACCAAAGTGAAAAACAAAACTAGTTGGCTAATGAACTTCCTCTAGACATGAAGGTAAAACCTCCCAAGCTCAGAAGCTCCATGTTTTGAGATACCACATATGAGTGGTTAATGGAAATGGAAAAATATTTTGAAATCCATAACTACTTTGACAATTCTAAGGTGGCTTGGGGGGCTTATTAGCTGTCTGAAAAAGTAGCGACTGGGTGAGAAAGTAAAAGAATGGAGTTAAAGATGAACATAACTGAAGTCACATGGGAGCAATTCATAGAGATTTTCAAGTGTTGATGGTTACCACAACTTTTCTATAATCAGAAGCTAACAGATTTCCAGAATCTACGACAAGGTGATATGTTGGTCAATGAGGTTTGGGAGAAGTTCACCTAACTTCTCAAGTACGTCCCTTGATATCAACTTGAGATTTTATGTATGCAAAAGTTTATTATGGGACTTAACAACTACATAGGGGGACTGGTAGATGTGTTAGCACCTTGCATAATGGATGAGGTCTATGCAGGGGTTGTTTGACAAGAAGATAAAATTGAGAAGGATGATATGTCCAAGGATAAAGGGAAAAAATATATAATTGTAAACAACACACTTAAACCTTCAAGAAAAAGGCTATAAAGGAAATAATTATGAATCCAGAAAAGATAGCAGGGACACAATGACTTCAAAAAAGAAGGAAACAAAGTAGGAAAGGGAAATAAAAAGAAAGGACCAGCAGGAGGGTGCTTCACTTGTGGAGGTGATCATTACACCAACCAATGTCCCACTAAGATGTCAAGAGGACAACAAAAAAAAACCCACTACCACCACAACAAACAACATTTCAACAAAGAATACATGCAGCAGTGGATAACAGGAAGCAAATTATCAAACTACTCCAATTGAAACTACAGGTACACTTTATGGAAACCCTATAACTATACTAATTGATATTGGAGCCACTGAATGTTTTATATCTCCTAAAATGTTGAATAATTTCCTAAGAGAACTGGTTTTATGATCAATTCTTGAACACAAGATTTGCATGGAAACCCTTGTAGGAGAAAACCACGGCAAGATATTGCTTTATATATATAAACCTCTTACAATTTTTGTAGGCCAACCTATAAGAGATACCGATTCCCTCAATTCAATTTGTGAGCACCAATCCACTGGAGGCACCGACCCCAAAAAATGAATTCATAGGCACCAATCTACTAACAAAGATCCACCTTGAATGTTGCTTCTTCAACAGATGATTGACATTATGATATCATTTTTTTTCATTTCACGATTCCCTTCTTCATTTACCAAGACATAAATGTACTTGTATATTATTTTCACAAACATATCCTTCATTTCTCTCACATAAATATCATACTCATTCCTCCACTTCTACCTTCTCTTTATACCACTCTATCATACCTCTTCACTCCAGCGGTTCATCAGTTCCCTTTTGTAAATATGTCCTTGAATGATTTCATAATACACATTGTCTTGTCTATGCTTTGTTCACATATTATACTTATTTCATGAATCACACTTTATAAATCTGCTCAAAATATTTTTCACATATCTGATTGATGTTTTGTTTCAGACTTCACCCACAATTTTATTACCATCAATCTACTCTCCGCATATTCCTTATTTCATTTTATATTTTCTATCTCCACACACATTCATCTCATAAGTGTCTTATTCGTTATATGATTCATGTAAAAGCATCACACCCTTTCCATACACCCACTTCCATTTTGTAATTATAATTTAGCTTTATTTTATCTTTATTTGTTTCTAATCATTGCCTTTGTGATTAAACATAATCACTGCCTTTGTAAATAATCGTTGTTTCTTGAATTGCTACTCCCTATATCTTCATCACTGCCCTAGATTATTTCATGATTGCTCTTCTTAATGAATGGTTTGCTGCCTTTCATAATATAAAATAATAAATGCTATGTATTAATCATTGCTCACATTATAATCACTGCTGTTAATAGCTTCTTATATCTGCCTTTAATAAGTCTTTCAAATATCTTTAATTGCTGCTCTCCAGAATATTATTGCTGCTCGTTAGTTTCTTTTTTGATTCTTTCATAAAACCAGTGCTCATATGTAAATATGAAGTCGGCCAACAAGAATATAATTAATTTAATTTAAATGTCACCTTTTTCTTTTCAATCACTACTCCTCACATAATTGCTGGTTTCATTTATGCTTTGCTGTGCTTTTACTATCATATTATTGCTGCACTTATTATTGTTTCTATGAATGATTGCTTTAGTAATTTTGATTTAATATAAGTTGATTTCTCGAGTGCTTTCTTTGTTATCATTAAGCACCAACAACATCTCATAATCATTCTCCTTGAAGTTATGTAGAGATCTATCAAAGAACCAATCAGTTGTATTTCTTTTGATAGCTGGTAGCATTTCACCATATCGGCCATTATGATGCTCCCCTTACAATCTGTTTGTGATTATGTTTATCTCTCAATAAAGCAAAACAAAACTTCCGATGGCTGCAACTTGCAATAATGTAATAGTGCACAACCACATAGACTATATGCATGATTTATTATTACGTGAGTTTATTTTAAAACTTGTGCTATTATTTTCTCTGCTGCATTACAATTTAAAACTCTGTACAGTAGCATTGCTCCTCCATTTGCTATTGCCTCTCATGTCTCCCTTATCCGTTCCTTGTTTGTATATAGTCAAACCATAATTAAGTGGACTCTTCTTGACTTCCTCCTCACTCAGAAATCCCTTCTTGTCATAAAACATCTTTAATACATTTTCTATTAATGACAATATTCTTGAATGGATAATACTCATTCCTTTGACATCAATGACAATAATGTCTTCTCAATGCTCTCATCTATTTATCAATGATAACAATAATGAATGCCTTCTTGACATCAATGACAACATTTCCAACACCCCACACCATAATCAGTCCTAAGCATCCCTTTTATACATCCCTATCAACCATTTGAATTACTTCAACACCATCTTTGTTCTAATGAAAGGTAGCAAGTCACTTGAAGGAGAAAGCAAAAGAAGCTAAATTTGAAATTCAATTTAACTATTCAAAATTCTTGAAGGCAAGACCAATAACCAACATGTGCAAGCCAGGATGCAGGCAACAACATTAATAAGTTTCATCTGTGTTTTTAACCTAAGTTTCAAATTTAAATTTGTTTTTCCTGTTTTCTCATTCTCAGATTGTATTTGCAAGTTGCACTCCAATTTTTCACAAAAGACTAAACATTGATAGTAGTAGTAGTAGCAAAAGTCAACATGAAATAGTTGGTATGGAACAAAGATGGGTTTCAACAGCGGGTTCATCTGGTGTGGAAGTGGTATGTGTTAAGTAGGACGTCTACATAACACATTTCCATGCTCTTCTACCCTCTTGAAACAATATGCAAAAGTCCCTTTCAACCACTCTAAACCTTGTATCCAATTTGTGACAGCTATGGACAAAGACAAGAAGATGAATTCAAGGGGGAGTACAGTTTGGTTGTCATATTTGTAACAAATATTTTAGAGGGAGCTACACAAGGATATATAGTCACCTAGAGCACTAGGAGGTTAAGGTTTGTCAACAAATAAGTACAGATGAAAAGGAAGAGGTAAATAGATTGTTTATGGAAGGTGAAACAAAGTCTAAGGGTGTGCCAACACAAATAGCATCTTACGCAATCTGCTATCTTGTCCATGGTTGTTATCAGTACTAGTGATTGTTCTCTAGAAGGAAAGAGGAAGACTATAGTAATGAGAGATTGAAGACAAATGAAAGGATGTTCAATATGCAATCATAGAAGTAGGAAAGTCTTCCATTGCCATATTTTTCTTTACCCATGCCATCCTATTTCATGTGGCACATTTCCCCTATTTCAACAAATGTTCACAAAATCAATTTTTGTTGGTCCTTCATTCAACCCCCTACAAAACATAAAGCATGTGCTAGCCTCCTTGATTAAGAATATTCTAAGATGAGTTTGGTGATGGAGGAGATGAGGCAGTATTGGTTGAGGATGGGATGATATATAATCATGGATGAGTGGACTCATATTAGACATTGGCCACTCATCAACACCACTGTCACATGTGTAGCTAGGTCTTATTTTTGTAGAGTTGTTGATTGTTCAAGGTAGGGCGAGGATACCAATTCAGATTGAAGGATGCTTACAAGCACATCTTTTGGACACCATCTTATGTTTATGTGTTGAAAAACACGTTGAAGACATAGGTAAGATAGATTGGGCAAAGATAGTGGTGGAAAATAAATAGATATTAAAATGTAAATTTGCAACCACCAAATCTCACTTGCTCTCTCAAGACATTTTTGAGGAACTTCTCAAACTGGTGGATACTAGATTTGTTAGTAATTTCATTGTAACGTTCCCTATTAGGCTTAGACTTGGTCATTACCAATTTAACCCAAATTTAATATTTATGGCCTAAGCTAAATGGATAAAGATATAATGATTCAGTCTAAGACATTCAAAGTGAAGAGATTTATTCATTCATCTCATTAGATTAAGTTATATATATATATAATAAACAGTATAATTAATTCTAATGTCATTATTATATATAATACATACATAGACTATATAGAATTCAGATATAATATTCTGTAAGTCAATACTTTCCATAGCTACATTACAGCCTTATTTGCTATCACCCTATGCTTACAGCATTGTCACTGACTTATTTAGAATATCTATTATATATAATTCTGATTACTATTATATATATAGTCTCAGTTTCCTCTGTAATGGTTATCGTCAGCACTAAATATAATTGTCTATTCCATTTGTACGATTCCCTCTCTGCTATTTTCCTTATAATACCAGATATATAATAATACTTTCAATTCCATTTATATGATTCTCATTCCATGATATATATATTATCCGATCTCTATTATTTGTAATCTATGCCCCCCAATCGAAATCACTCTCATTCTTGTTTTATATCTTTATAACAAACACATCTTATGAAATCACAGCGCTTGGTTTGTTTATTCTCTTTGAAAACAAACATATCTTTAAATCAGATCGCACCATTTGATTTATCATGGTAATCACACCTTTAATGCCGATCGATGCTAATTGAGTTGTTAAGTACTTCATGCGATTAACTTATTAACTTCTCCCTTGTATGGAAGTGGATCGCTGATGTTGAGACTTTAATAAACCGCTGTCTAATTTACTTACTAACAAGTGGTGACTATCTCAAGTGAGTTGGCCACATTAATATGATTGTATTCCTTCACATTTCTGCCTTTTAATTTTAATTAACTGTTTATAGTACTCCAGATTATGTACGGTAGTTTAGAGGAAAAGCCAGACAAACATTGTCAGAAATTGTCTGCTATACCAATTGATACCATTCTGCAGCAGTTGGATATCATGTTGTAATATATTGTTCACATAAATGAATGCCATGGAATTTATAATTATATATTTTCAGAAGCAACTTTATACAGCAGATATATAATATATAAATAATATTTGATTTATATGATTATTTAATATTATATTTATTATTTATTTTTATAATATTATTATTCATTCATTTATTTTATATTTTAATTTCATTTAGTTTTATTATTTATTAGTAAATCCTATTTCTGAAAGGGGACATCACATTCATTTTGTTAGATGCTTGAAGGGCGAGAGCTTCTATAGTTGAAGATTAATCCAAAGTGGAGTAGACAGCCTAATGTGAGCACTAGTGAGGGAAAAGATGTGAAACAAAAGATCCTTGACTACAATTGGTGGTCCACTGTGGCGTAAGAGAATTCTGATTTTATCATTGAAATATTAATTTATTAATGTTTGTAACTTAATAATCTTATTTGTTTTTGTCTTAATATTCACTCTTTGTCATTTGAGTCTTATAATATTATTCATTCTTGAATTTTTTGTTTGCAAACATGTTTGTTCCTTGTCTTGTTGTAGGTGTCATTCGATCTACTAGTACATACTCTTATCGTCTTGAGATTTATGAGAAATATGACAAGATGCTTGGGAAAATGATTCAAGAAATTCATAATAGGGATTATAATCAGGATTTCATGAGCATATTAGCCCATTCACATTGCAATAAAATAATATGAACACCCTGCTTCATATGGCAGTCTTTGAGTGCCTCCTAAACATGACCAGATGAAAGGACTATTAATGAAGGCCTTTCGAAAGATTATTCAACTAAGGAGGCAACTTAACTTTGAACGCAGTAGCTTGTCTTTATTAACCTTCATAGTCCAACATTCAACAAACTAGAGGTAAGGATAAATAGAGCTACATTAGCTCAATACGACACTAACAGATAGCAGACATGACATGGCAAGGATAAACCAAAGTAAGGATGCTTTGTTGTCTGCCTTTCATAGGTTATCAATTCCTTTGCCACAAAGAAGAATTGGTTCACATACAACTTAATCCACTCTATCAAGAGGAACATGCTTACCTCTTGACAAGCAAAGAAGATGGTGATCATGCATAATGCCTTGCGACTTCAAGATCAACTAACTCCTAAGTATTGACAAACTCCAAAATTATGGTGAAATATTAATTTCAAAGACACCGCACAAATTTATGAGAAGGCACGGGAGGGATTGGTCGATGTTCCATTGTATGAGGCAGCCCCTAATATTGGCAGTAAACCAGATTCAAGTCTGATTTTGATTTAGGAGAGCATGAAGCATAGGCATAGCAATTATTGATCATAGCTAGTTGTATGCCATCTTTTGGGTGGAGATTACTATGGTTTAAGCCACAATAAGTGAGATTTTTGCCTTTATATTTCCCCTTGAAAGCTGGGTACATAACTTACTTTTATTTTTCCATTAACAAGTGCAACTCCAAATTGAACTATTTTTCTTTCCTCTTTATTAATGATGACTGAAATACTTCTATACTTCTGCCCTGGTTGTTTTTATTCCACTCTGCTGACCTGTTCTTTCTTCTGGTCCATCTTTGAACATCATAACTGTTTATTCCTTGCTAAAGATTATCATCTAACCCTGCAGAAGTAGTTAGTAGAAAAAACCAGGGCAGGACATTTGCACACTAACTGAAAGGATAAAGTTGACTTGATCTAGATGCAAATTTGAAGATCCACTCACAAGACATCTGCATGAAAACTGAGTTTCCTAGGAATACCAACAGGGCCCCCAAATGCTTACATCATCCTTAAACCTTTTCCACTTTTCTTTTGCCTTTGTTCAGTTTCTACAATTCTGTTTTACCAATGTTGTTCCTTAGAGTGACTGTGAGCATGTCTTCATGATGCAGGGGCATTCTAGGGTACTTGGTGAATCTGCATGGTGGTGTGTTGTTTTGGTTCTATGTTACTCGGTTGCAGCTTTAACCAACAGTCTCGGTTATTGAAGGAAGCTCGGTCGCTGAAGGAACTCGGTGAAACCTCTTGTGCTCAGTGATGCCTGTGTTGCTAGGTATTGCTTGGCGTGGTCGGTTGTTTCACTGGTGCTCAATTGTTTCTCTGCCGCTCAGTTGTTCTGGTTTACCGACTGGAGTTCTTGAGGGTTTCGTTGGCCGACTTGGTGCATTTATTGTTGGTAGCTTTTGTTTTATTCTCCTATGTAGATCTTGAGGCCGACATGGAGAATTAAATGTTTGTAAGGCTATTTGAGAGCCGACTGTTGTTGCATTTAATATTTGTTTGTAGTAGAAGCCGACTTGGCTTAGGAGTTAATTGTTTCATCCAGCCGACTTATGGCTGAAGATTAGTATTTAAGGAGTGTTTGGGTAGTTGTTTAAGGGCATCAGATTTGGGAGTGATTAGATCTGGATCCTGCGAGATCTTGAAGATCAAATTGTTATCTGATTGTTTGTAATAGCAGAGCTAGTGATTTGCATGCTTGGAGACAAGGAGATTGCTTGAAGGCTTGCGAGCTCAAGTTCAGATCTGCCTTAGGGTTTCCATCAGTTGCTGATTTGTTTCAGAGCTGGACTAGCTGAGAGTTTGCAGAAATACTTTGATTGTATTTGGCCATAACCCGGAAGGCCTTACAGTCGGGCATGTTAATGAAAATTCAGTTGGAAATCATTGTCTTGTTGTGTTGTTCCGCATTGTGGTGTTTGGCTGCTTGTGAGGACTGTCCTTAATTGGATCCTCCTTACCTGTCCTGCGTCACTTCAATTACTTCACTAATCTTGGTAACTAATAGAGTGACTGTGAGCATGGCTTCAATTATTTCACTAACCTTGGTGACTAATAGAGTGACTGTGAGAATGTCTTCAATTACTTCACTAATCTTTGCAACTATTAATTTGGTCTTATTGCATCAATCCACTGAATTAGGTCATTCTTCATGATCCAATTTGGATCACTCTTGCTATTTATATGTCAATGGATCTTGCCTTAGCTACAGCTTTCTATGGTCTTTCTTGCACTCTGTGAAATTACAATAAACTTTAGTTTGATATTATTATTTTTCTTGATTTTTGTATATGATAATCCTTATTCAGACCTGCTGTATATAATTCATCTCAAATACAAAAATATTTATCAATATATATATGTCTTTGCACATAGAAGGAGACGTGACTCATAAATGAGTCATGTCCCTTCAATACCGATGCCCTTTCATAACAAATTACCTTTACCGATAATCGAATATTAAAGACTGCACTTTACATATATTGTAACTACGATATATGTAAAGTGCAGTATCGTATGTTTTTGTATTATATAAGCCACGGGTAACATACTGCACGATATACATATTGTAAGATATGTATACCGTGCAGTATGTTATATGAATTAACAATCATATAACATATTGCATACGATATCCGATATATATATATATATAACAGTCGGTATGGTGGCCGATATGCATAACAGTCAATATGGCATCCGATATATATCATAGTCGGTACTTGGTATAGCAGTCGATATTAATTGGTATGTATTATCGTATCAATAATACATATTAACAATATGTATTATTGATATGATAATATCATATCACATCAATAGTGCAGATCGATATATATATAAGGCTTAGTTATATTATTAAATATATATATATATATAAGTATATTGATAATATTAGATATACATAAATATGTAATATTATCAAGTATATATATATTAATATAGAATATTAATATAAAATTATCTAATCATAGCTATTCATTGTTAACACTCCCTCTTAGCTAGATAAGATAATTTTCACTTTATGTTAGCATCATATTTTCATTTGAAATGAGGAATCATCATTCATTGTGACACCTAGTTTCCATATCATAAAGATATGAGGAATCACCATGCATTGTGACACCTAGTTTCCATATCCTAAAGATATGAGGAATCACCATGCATTGTGACACCTAGTTTCCATATCCTAAAGATATGAGGAATCAACAACTGATACCTATTTCCATATCACAACGATATGAGGAATCAACAACTGATACCTATTTCCATATCACAACGATATGAGGAATCAACAACTGATACCTATTTTGTATCACAGTAATAGTGATACAAGGATATATTAAATATAACATTATATCATATTTTATATAACCTCATTATGGTATGTGCACTAACAGATAATCTGTTTACCATAACAACACCACATTACAAGATCGTCATCTCGTAATCAAATACAAGTGTTCATTATCTAAGAAGTCGTCACCTCTAGAAATGTCCACAGGATGGATGAGCCCATAAAATAACATTTATATATTATATATAAAATCATATTACAATCATACCAAGAGTTTTCCTAAAGTGATCAACTTTCACCTTTGGAAGAGCTTTGGTGAGAATATCAGCAGTTTGATTTCCTGTACAAACATATTCCAACTGGAGTACCTTTCTTTCTGCCATATCACGAACATAGTGATAAGGAATCTCAATGTGCTTTGATCTATCATGAAATACAGGATTTACTGATAACTTGATACAGCTTTGATTGTCACAGAAGATAGTAGTTGGTGGTAGAGTTTTACCAAATAGTCCACTGAGTAGTTTCCTAAGCCATACTGCTTCTTTAGCTGCCATTGAAGCTGCAATGTACTCTGCCTCTGTAGAGCTTTGAGCTACTGAAGATTGTTTTCTACTGATCCAAGACACCATAGCTGATCCCAAGCTAAAACAACATCCTGAGGTACTTTTACGATCAATCACACTTCCAGCCCAATCTGAATCAGTGAACCCATGAAGGTTTAATTCTGTCCTATCATACTTGAGTCCATAGTTTAATGTACCTTGGAGATATCTCAATACATGTGTAGCAGCAGTAAAGTGAATTTCTTTGGGATCACACATGAACTGACTTAATGTGTTTACTGAGAAACAAATGTCAGGTCTGGTATTCCCTAAGAACATTAGAGATCCTATTAATTGTCTGTATAAAGAGATATCTGCAGAAGGAGATTCTGATGTTGCTTCCTTTAGTTTATGAAAATTTATTTCCATGGGTGAAGACATGGGTCTACAATTCAACATGCCAAATCTCTTCAAGATATCAAGGGTATATTTGCCTTGATTCAAAATAATACAGTCTGATTTCTGCCAAACTTCTAGACCAAGAAAGTAGTGTAGAAGACCTAAGTCCTTCATATCAAATTCTTTGGCTAAGTCTTTCTTACATTGTTGAATCAAATAGTCTTCCCCTGTAATCAGTAAATCATCAACATATAATATGATTATCAACATATCACCTTTGTTTACCTTGAAGTATAGATTTGGATCAGCATCATTTTTGGAAAATCCTAACTTTGTTAGATAGCTGTCTATTCTAGCATACCAAGCTCTGGGGGCTTGTTTAAGTCCATATAATGCTTTCTTCAACTTACATACATGTGTTTTAGGATCATGAATCTCAAATCCTTCAGGTTGTTCTAAGTATACCTCTTCTTCAATACTTCCATTTAAGAAGGCTGTTTTAACATCCATTTGATGAACTTTCCAACCTTTGGCAGCTGCAATGGCTAGAACTGTTCTAATAGATGTGTAACGTGCAACAGGAGCAAATGTTTCTTCATAGTCAATCCCTTCCTTTTGAGAGAAGCCTCTTGCTACAAATCTTGCTTTGTACTTTTCAATGCTACCATCAGCTGCATGTTTGATTTTGAATAACCATTTAGATGATACCACAGATTTTGATTTTGGTCTTGGTACAATATCCCACACATCATTCTTTATGATAGATTGATATTCTTCTATCATTGCATCCTTCCATACTTGTTGTTGAATTGCATCAGATACATTTGTAGGTTCTAAGTTAGAGAGTTCACTCATGAGTGCTGCATAGCTGGATAATATGGAAGGCCTTTTTCTTTCTCTGACTGTTCCTGGAGGAGCACCAAGAGTCTTTCCTTCTTCTATGAGTTTAGTGGCCCAAAGTGGTCTCTTCTTAGGATTTTCTAGTGTGGATAGATTTTCATCATTTTCTTCTTCCTCAGAGTCCTCCTTTTGAGTTTCCTGTGAAGTGTTTTCTTTTGATGGAACAAAAGTCTCTTGCTCTTGTGAATTTATACTTTTAGAGCAAGTTGTATCTTCCTCAAATATTACATCTCTACTTAATTCAACAAGGTTCTGCCCAGGTATATAAATACGATATGCTTTTGAGGTTTCACTATATCCTACAAAGATACCTTTCTTCCCAGACGGTTCTAACTTTGTTCTCTTTTCCTTAGGAACATGAATGTAGACTGGACATCCAAATATTCGAAGATTACTTATATCAGGCTTTGTCCCTGTGAATGCTTCTTCAGGAGTTTTATTTTCAATGTGTGAGTGTGGACATCTATTTTGTATGTATACGGCTGTATTTGATGCTTCTGCCCAAAGAGAGGTATCAAGGTTTTGATCAAGAAGCATTGCTTTGGTGGCCTCAATAATAGTTCTATTCTTTCTTTCAGCTACCCCATTTTGTTGTGGATTATAAGGTACGGTGTACTCCCTCTTAATCCCAGCCTTTTTACAAAATTGTTTGAATATTTCAGATGTGTATTCTTTTCCATTGTCTGTTCTCAAAATTTTAATTTTCTTTCCAGATAGATTTTCAGTAATAGATTTGAAGTCTTTAAACTTACTTAGTACTCCCTCAGATTCTTTGTACTTAAGGAAGTAAATCCAGGTCTTTCGTGAGAAGTCATCAACAAAGATTATATAGTATTTGCAGCCTCCTATTGAAGAAACAGACATGGGTCCACATAAATCTGAATGTATCAATTCTAAAACCTCATTAGTTCTGCTTACACTAATTTGAAATGTTCCTTTTGTGTTTTTGCCTAGTGCACACCCTTTACATGCACCAGAATGATATTGTTTAAGTTTTGGTAATCCATTAACCAAATTTTCCATAGAAGATAAAGTTTTATAATTTAAATGTCCTAATCTTCTATGCCATACTTCATTTAAATTTGAAATGTCATTTACTAAGACTTGATTTATATCAGTATTTAATTCATATAAGCACCCTTGTCTTCTTCCTATGGTATTAGCTTGTTTGAAGGTTAAACCTTTAGGCCATGCTTTTACTTTGCCATCCATGAAAGTTACTCTATACCCATTATCTTCAAGTGCCGATATGGATAAAAGGTTTCTCTTGATTCCTGGGACAAATAGGACTCCTGTGAGTTGAATTGAGATACCGGTCTTTAGTTTGATTGTGCATGTCCCAATGCCTCTTACTGGATAAGAGGAGTCATCTCCAATGGTTACCTCTTCATCCGATTCTTCTGACATGGTTTCTAGTAGTTCTTTGAACCCTGTAATGTGACGTGAGGAACCGCTATCAATACACCCAAATGTTCTTGTTTGGAACTTGATTTGAGAGTGCAGAGTAGAGTACAAATTGCTCCTTCTTGATTTCTTCATTGGGCTTCTTCTTGGATTTGGTAAAAGAGGCTTGATGATTCTTGTAAGGACAATTTGTTACAACATGTCCGGGTTTGTCACACCTAAAGCATTTAACATGAGATAGGTCTCTTTTGGGATACTCCGTATTGAATTTCTTCTTTCTGAAATGTTTGAATTTCTTCTTCTTGTGAGTATTTACATTTAGTGCATGATTTTCTTCATCATTGATCTTTTTCTTTAATCCTCTTTTATCTAACCTTGATTCTTCTTGAAGACAATCTGTTCTTAATCGATCAAATTTTGGAAACTTGGATCTAGCACTTATACCAGCACAAAGGTTTCCCAAGATTCAGGTAGTCCATCTAGAGCAATTAAGGCTAGTTCCTTTCCATCAATTTCATGGCCTAGTAGTGAAAGTTGATCTCTTAATGCTGATACCCTTAGAAAGTATGCATTTATTTTCTCATTCTTATTCATACTAATCTGGTTCATTTCTCTTTTCAAAGCTAGTTTCTTGCTAGCATTATTTATTTCATATGTTTTCTCCAATGCCTTGTACATCTCATATGCCTTATCATATTTGGATAGGATTGGTACAATATGATCTCTGACCCCATCAATAATTATCTTCATGGCTTTGTCATTCCCTTCATTCCAATTTGATAGATCGGGTTCCGCTTCTGGCTTAACCTTGTCTGGTTTAATAAAAGTTTCAACTTTATTCTCTTTTAGCAGCATTATGATTCTTATCTTCCATGATTGGAAGTTATCAGCCCCTGCAAGTCTGTCCTCAAATCTGATCATGTTTGCCATTTTATAATATCTTAAGTTTATTAAATTTCTTTAAATTTCAGAACCTTAGCTCTGATACCATGTGAAATTACAATAAACTTTAGTTTGATATTATTATTTTTCTTGATTTTTGTATATGATAATCCTTATTCAGACCTGCTGTATATAATTCATCTCAAATACAAAAATATTTATCAATATATATATGTCTTTGCACATAGAAGGTGACTCATAAATGAGTCACGTCCCTTCAATACCGATGCCCTTTCATAACAAATTACCTTTACCGATAATCGAATATTAAAGACTGCACTTTACATATATTGTAACTACGATATATGTAAAGTGCAGTATCGTATGTTTTTGTATTATATAAGCCACGGGTAACATACTGCACGATATACATATTGTAAGATATGTATACCGTGCAGTATGTTATATGAATTAACAATCATATAACATATTGCATACGATATCCGATATATATATATATAACAGTCGGTATGGTGGCCGATATGCATAACAGTCAATATGGCATCCGATATATATCATAGTCGGTACTTGGTATAGCAGTCGATATTAATTGGTATGTATTATCGTATCAATAATACATATTAACAATATGTATTATTGATATGATAATATCATATCACATCAATAGTGCAGATCGATATATATATATAAGGCTTAGTTATATTATTAAATATATATATATATATAAGTATATTGATAATATTAGATATACATAAATATGTAATATTATCAAGTATATATATATTAATATAGAATATTAATATAAAATTATCTAATCATAGCTATTCATTGTTAACACACTCTTATGTTAGTCCACCATAACCCCTTTGCCTCTATGTTGTCTCCCAAACTCATTGTCGAAATTCATGTTCCCATTAATAATTATGCCCAATCCAGCAAGTCCTTCCAGGATCTCTGAAATGCTTCCATCCTTACTTTAGAAGAAAGGTTATGCTGCTGGGTTCAATTGTCATGGAAGATGTGGAAGCGATGAAAGAGGATCCTACAAGAGAAATGCTAAAGGTGTTGGGGGCATTGGAAATCTTCTCAATTAAATTCCCCTGAATTCAACTGCCACACACTTGATGATGTACGAAACAACAGCACTTTCAACCTTCAGTGGGAACGATCTTTTTTATAGAACCACCTAACATGTCTGACATCAAGGCTCTGTGTCCTATAATCCCTATCCGATATCCAGAGATTCTAGTTTTCCTCACACCATCCTTCCAAGCTGCCCCTTAAGAGCAAGGACAGAATTCAAGAGGAAATTATCTCAAACTGAACAAATCTCTACCACAGAAACCTCAATCTGAATGAAGCCACTGGAGCATATGTTAAAGCAAACAAGGCTCAAAGCTCCAAACCCAAATCCAATAGGAAAGGGAACCAATAGCTTTCTTTCTATTGACCCAAAGATAAGGGTATTTCACATGATGATGTCAGGCAACTTATGCAATCCACAAGGAACAAGCGACCAGATAATTGGCAAAATTATGGAGCTCGACAATGAGCGTGATTCTCTTAAGCTAGACACTAAGGCAAGGATTTCCTATTTCAGACAGTGCATTTTAGAGAAATTTCATACCCTTATTGGAGCTATCAATGGTATGCACTCCAAAAGAGATGGCAATACAGGAATAACTGGAATAACCACCCTTAATTTTTCAAAATTTTTACCAAATTAACAACAATGTGCACTTCCAAATTAAAAGTAACTGCTGTTACAAGGTCTGCTATAACAAATTCAACATTATTTTGACTGCTGCTACAAGAATCATGTCGGATAAGCATTCATAAGAATTAATTACATATAACAGAGGTACATATGACACTTCACATGAGAAGTACCTTGGATATGATGATAAACAGATAAAGTCGCATGCTGCAGGTCTGAAACTGAATGTAGAATGCTGTAGCAGACATGTAGCTTGCTTCTCACAGGTCTAGGCAGCGCAAAACCATCAATTCCCACTTCCAAACAAGTGAAACACTTGCCCAAATGACTAAGACCAGCAAAGCAATGATCCAGCAGCCATCAAACAGTCTTTAATTGTCAAGGTATGGATAGGACAGGTCTATCATTATTTTTGCAGTCGTACTTGGGACTGAGTTGGCATCTTTCCTTGAAATCAAACCCATCAAATACAACATTAAACCCAACACACCCAGCACTGTCACAATGGCATCCAAATACATCCAGCACTGTTGCAAAGGCTACCAAACATGAAGAAACAAGTCTAATATATAAGTCCAAGTGTTATCAGGTCTGATAATGGACTGTTACAGTCCCAAACAACAATAGTAAGCTCTGATAACCACTCTCAAACATGCATTAAACACCTCCAAATGGCCATCACTCAATACCAACACAGCACTGTAGCGGCACTTTACATGCACAGTAGTGGGTGCTGTAGCTGCACTTGCAACCTTTGTGCCTTTTGTCTCCAAATACTCTCTACAATTTGCTAAAACAATATTACCAAGAAAATTTTCAATCTAGAAACAAAATGCAAACTAGGAAATATCATTTAAACACAGACCCCACAAAACAACACAGGGCACAAATCTTCCAGCTCGAACATTCAGCTCTAATGTTAACCCTGTGTGGATCCACCAAAAACCAACCAAGGAGGATCTTTCACTACTGAAACCAACAAACTCAAGAGGGTTTTGTCCTCAAGGGTCTTTGAGAAGAACACAAATTCTCTCCAAATTATAAAAGCAAAATCATATCCATCCACAACCAGACAATGAGCCTACAATCTCCTTTTATAACTCTTTGAAGTAATAAAATATTACTCTTTTCCTTATTTGCTCCAAAACCCTTTTATCAAATAAATAACTAACTTTATGGAGCACTTTTCACCTTTTTGAGGAATAATAATGCTTTCTCATGAAACAAGTCCCCCTTCCAAGGCGTCCATTAGAAATTACTTTTCAATACCTTTAAAATGAGCTATTAAACTTAATTGTCCCTTATAGTATTTTCCAACATTAGACAACTTAAGTAAAATATTAATTAAATAATTCAATAGCATATCCAAGTAGCAGAAGGCACCCAAATGATATAATTTTGATCATACCAAAGTGATATTGAAGACTAGGGACAATAATCGGAGGCAACCGGGTGACTTCCTCAATAGCCTACTCCTCCAAGAAGTCTGAAGAGCACCCAAAAGGTCGGAAATCAATTCTGAAAGCATCAAAGGGCTCCATCTAATCAATTAAACTCAAATCCAAGAACAATTGCTTTGCAAAATTGGTCAAATGCTTCTCCAAGACCATCGAAATTCTCCCTAACAAACCAGCTAGCCTCCGGAAGACTTGGAAATTGGCTAAATATGCAGAGATTGGCTAAGTGCCAAAAGGGGACATTAGAATCACAATCCACATAATGAAAGGAATTCAGATTGGTAACACCAATCAAAGTGAAATATTAAGAGAAGTGGCTTTGCTTGGCTCACATGATAATGGCAACAAAGGAGTGACTGGCGGAAATGGGGTCAATATTAGCAACAATGATGTCCATAATGGTAACAACCACATTACCAATAACAATAGTGAAGATAACAACAAAGATAATGATCTCAATAATTAAGTTCCTTTTAGTATTTTTATCTAGTAATTTGAGCTTCTACTCATTCTTGGGTAGTATACACACCTAATTTTTTTATAAGATTGTCAACTGAAATAGAGATGCAGGAAGTCCGATCACCCATATTTCAAAGTGGGCAAGGTGAGCATACAATATTTAGGGTTATAGTTACATGAAAGAAACAGCTGAAAGGAAACACCAGGCGGCAAAGCCAGCCAATACCACAAATTCAGTGGGTCGCATAAACATTGCTAGAAATTAAAATAAGAATCTTCCACATAATTTAGTGGCGAGCGTATGGGCACATCCACTTATTCGGTGGGAAAGCTTCCACAATAATGAAATGTAAAAACAATCTCCTTCCAATTATCAAGTGGTGAGCGATTACAATAAACCACTTATTGAGTGGGGTGAGTACCAACAATAACCAAAATCAACTCACTGGCAGTACTACCATTCAATATTACAATCTAAAATGCATGAAAATAACATTCAGCGATATGACCACCTGAAGCATTACAAGATTAGTCCAAATTTGAGATAGTTGACTCGGCACTATTGAAAAACTAAATTTTTAAAATATAACTGTTTTTATGTAGCAAAAAAAATCCTCTGTATCCAAAATTTAATTGCCACATACTTGGGTTAACTGAATATCAAAGCACTGGGCCGAAGGACTTATCCAACTACCATAATTTAACACTTGCAATTATGATGGCATAAATACAATGAAAAGAAAAACAATAATGATACTAAATGTAGGATAAACTCAATAGCTTGAAAGAGAGGAGCCCTTGCAATTGCACAATAATGGAAACAACAATTCATGTGAGAGAATTAAGATAACAGACAACCATCAAACAACTAATTGAAGAAGAAGCCACCACTATGATAATGTAGTGAATATCTTGCCATAATTGACTTTTAATAAAATCTCCCTTTTATTAAAAATTATCAATTGCATAGCATGCTTGGCAGAAATACTTCTAATGGCATGTTTAAATTGTGTAATAAATTCCACTCCGCCCATGTGAGGAGAGCGAGGCAAGTAATCTAATAAGGGACCCTCTTTTGGATATTATGTTCATGGCATTTCACCTGTTGGATTTCCTTCATAAATCAACAGCTACAAGCTGCCCTTCCATTTTGGGTAAGCCATAAAATGTAAGGCTTTTCCCTTTTGGACAGGAGGTTTGAGAAGGAAATTAGCCACACTGTTTTTTTTCTTCAACTACCGATCTCGATTCCCTTTTCAAAGGTTGTGTAACTCGCTGGCACCTACTGTGTGCACTGGGGTCCCCACACAACCTCTTTTCCCTCAATAAAGAGGAGCTTACAGTCCACGTGTTTTCTAATATGATTGATTGTAATCTCTACACACCCAATGTGCACATTGCTGTCCCCGAAACCTCCTCACCCTTAGCAATATGAAAATGAGGGAGACCCCCCCATTATTCGATGGTTGTGTCTTTTTGTGGAATGATTTTCTTCGTAAAGTTTCCAAGATCTATTCTAGTACATTACCTTGTTCGTTTGTATGCACTTTTCTCTCACACTCTTTATCTATCTATCCATTTTCCCTACAATTGTTAGTGTAGGGCATTAGGATAAATCAGTAAAAGAGCTGGCCTTCTCTAGAGGTTGCTCAAGCATTGGAGTTGTTGGCCCAAGCTTCCACTGTTGGTGCAGCCTTTGAGCACCCTTCCAAACCAACAAGAAGTAACCCAAACTTAGAATGAAGCGAGACAACAGAGGACTATCATTTAGCTACTGCCTGTTCAAACAATCTTTCTCTAGTTATATAGTGGACCTAAAGAATCAATAGTGAAATAGTAAAGCTGAAAAATCAGAACTTTCTAAATGACCAAAATTTCAAGGGATCTGATATGAAGAAAAAAGGTAAGAAAAGAAGATTGTTTAAAAAATATATATTAAGACAGAACAAGAGTTTTAAAGCTTCTACAATCCATTAAATAGGAAAGTGTTTGTAGAAAGACTTGAGATAAAATAATTTTACTAGATGATCCATCATCAAGACAAAGACGTAAAAATACATTTTATGAACCAAGATGGATCATAGAGTGTGATCATAAATGTCAATGTGAAAACACTTTACCATAGATTCTTTCAGAAGTGTTTTCCTGTAAAGAAGAAAATATTAGACAGTAAGTCAAGCATCCCAAAATTCAAAAAATTCATTGAATCTACGAACTCAATCACATCCTATTTATGATAAGAGGTCGGTTTTAATCCATTTTAACCAAGGAATTCAATTCAAGCAGGTTTTAGTGTTGGCAAGTCAAATACAAGGTAATTGAAGGCTTGAGTGATCTGAAGCATCTTGGGGAAAAAGACAATTTTTGTATCACAACTTTGAAAAATTGAGTTTTGCCTCACACTGGCAGGTTCACCCCTATTGACAACCTAGTTGCCCCGGTGAACAGTTGACAAGAGAGGTGAACGCATAACTAGTAAAGAAACAAACGCATACAATTTGGCAATAAAATTAGAATGAATTTTAAAGTTCATTTAAACTTCCAGAGGTCAAAGTTCTTGATTTTCATTAGATGGGAAGTCCGAGCATCTACTTGGGGAGTTTAACAATGGGGGTTGGCACTCTTGTTTACCTTCACTGAATGAGAAATTATGTAAGTTCAGCTATTGTAGGAACAAGGCATGAGGAAAAGCAGCTTCTGGATGGGTGTAATCACTCTTGTTACTTGTTGAAGAGCATAAAGGTCAGAATAAGACCAGCATTCATTCATATTGATTGTACTTAACTGGTTATACTGGACTCTAGAGAGTATTTATTCGTTCAAATGGATTTTTTCCCCTTTTGGGGCTTCTCTAGATCAAATCTTACATCACTATTATTATCAAGTTTTTAGCTCCTACTTCTAGACTTCCTATTGCTTTGGTTTGGATATGATCTTTGTTGTGCATTCACTTGAAGAATGTTTGAGACAGAAGCAATAATCTGCAAAAAATCTGAATTATACCCAATTAATCCTGAATCCTACAGATAGCTGATTTTTTCCCTGAAAAATCCCAATTCATGCAAAAATTGTTGATGAATCATTGACCCCCATTTTCAATGATCTTTTTGCATTTAAAGAGCATTAAAATCCTTAAAAAATATAAAAAATCATTGCAATAACCTACAAAACCCTACAAAAAACTCACAAAATTGACAAATCACTCAAAAATAGGGTTGATTCCAAGACAGAAGCAAAGTCAATGAGGAATCGGCATGGGAACAATTTGTTATTTTGTCCCTTCAGTTTTCTTTCCGACCTTTGAAAAACCCTAAGCGGGGGAGCGGGAGGAGCCATGGCTATCATCAACTGAATCTGAAAAGGCCTCAATCATCCTAAATTGTGGGGGCATGTGAGATAGTGTTAAAGTAGCTGATGAATTTTCTCTAAATTGCAATTTCAATACAACTTGAGCTCTCTGCACGCTTCACCCCATGGATTCTGATGCAATCAAATATATAATTAATATTATACACTAATTTTAAAATTATAACTATTATGCACTATTATAGATGGTCGTTTAACGGGAAAGCAGGGAACCCCTATAATTTATAAATAAAAGCTTTCTCAAATATTGAACTACCCCTACAAAACTCCTTGCCTCAATCACAATGAAAGTCTTGGACCACTTCAAAATGGTTTCCACTTTTAATAAATTCCACTTTTGATAAATTCCTAACAGTAGCTAGATTGTTGTCTGATAATTTTGATCTCAGTTACTTCATAGACTTAGCTAATATTTGATCTCAGACTTAGACAACTCTTTGGTGATTGCCCTCTTTAAAAGTCTGATAAGTTTTGATCTCAGTTACTTCATAGACTTAGCTAATATTTAATCTCAAATATGACAGCTATTTGGTGACTGCCCTCTTAAAAAGTTATATTTGCCTATGTAATCAGCAATATGAATATAAATGAAAAAAATCTATTTTCTACAGTTCATTTAGCTCTCAGGTACTTCATAAATTTGGCTAATTTTTGATCTCGCACTTAGGCAACTATTTGGGATTTTTAAATTATAATTATTATATTTAATTTTATCATTGACGTTGATCTCCGCCTAAAATAGTAGTTACCAAAACCAGTAGCTTGCTAATCTTTTACTTCAACTAAACAAAAGTCTTTTGTTGAATTCTACCCCATATAAAGGACTTACCAATTGCCATTATGGAATATAGAGCATTGCAATTGTGGAATATGGTTTGATAAGCTTTCTCAAATATTGAACTACCACTGCAAAAACCCTTGCCTCAATCACAATGAAAGTCTTGGATCACTTCAAAATGGTTTTCACTTTTATAAATTCCACTTTTGATAAATTCCTAACAGTAGATAGATTGTTGTCTGATGAATTTTGATCTCAGCTACTTCATAGACTTAGCTAATATTTGATCTTCAGACTTAGACAACTATTTGGCGACAGCCCTCTTTAAAAGTCTGATAAGTTTTGATCTCAGTTACTTCATAGACAGCTAATATTTGATCTCAGACTTAGACAGCTATTTGGTGACTGACCTCTTAAAAAGTTAACTCAATATTTGCCTACTGACCTCTTAAAAAGTTAACTCAATATTTGCCTATGTAATCAGCAATATGAATATAAATAAAAAAAATCTATTTTCTAGAATTCAATTCGATCTCAGGTACTTAATAGACTTGGCTAATATTTATCTCACACATAGGCAACTATTTGGTGCCTGCCCTCTTTAAAAGTTGACTGAATATTTGCCTATGCAATAAAAAATATGAATATAAACAACAAAATCTATTTTCTTAAAGATATCAGGTTTCCACAATCCATAAAGATTATTTATCAACTTTCAGGGTAGATTGTGTAAGAAATTGTTTCATCAACGGTTCGGATCACACTCCGTGATCCATCATCGGGATGATAGTAGAGAGCAAAAGGAGAATTTTTTGATCTCCTTTTGCTCTCTACTATCATCCTGATGATGGATCACGGAGTATAATCCAAAACATTGATGAAAAAAATTCTTACACAATCTACCCAGAAAGTTGATAAATAAAATCTATTTTCTACAATTCATGAGTTAAATTCCATTTTATTTGCACTCTATATCTCTATGCTATGGAAATGTCCTTAAGTTTTTAAAAAATAGTTTTTGTCTCTTTTTCTACAATTTTTTATGCTTTTTTTTAAATCCAATTTGTCCCCATTTTTTCAAAAAATCTTATACTTTTAGTTTGTTGATTAATTCCCCACACGATTTTTGCTCCTATGGTTTGTGTAGCTAGCATTAGTAATCCACAATTGGTGAGCCGTTTTGGAATGTGTAGAGCAGTTTCCAGATCAATCTAACCGAAGAACCATGTAAATCAAGATTTGATACTTTTTGCTTTCAAATAGAATCTCCTAGGCCTAGTTGTGCTTCTTATATGGAGGAGATTTTTCACTCTGAATCATATAAAACTAAAAAGTGGACGAATGATCCCAGAAGTTTTTTTAAGGCCTCCCTAAACTAATGGATCTAAACTAAACGTTCTGCATCCATTCAGTTTGACAGATGTTGCTTCATGTGATGATTTATTGGGATTCAACTGCATAGTTTCAGGTCAATCTTTCTGAACTTCATTTCAAAAGTAGTTATTTACAAGAATTCATCTTTCCTGACCATGAATGGTCCTTTTAGCACCCTGTGAACAACTAGGTGATGCCATAACCATGAATGATCCACTTACCACCCTTTGAGCATCTTGATGCTCATAGGAGAGTAAGCAGGTCATTCATAATCACGAGAGATAGATTTTTGTTATTCGTGAATATAGATAGATGAAGACGAAGTTGAAACTAGACAGAATAAAAAAATTATCAAATTATTTGATAAACTGTAAAAACATTACTTAAATAGAGATTAAGTTATGCTATTGCTATCAGAATTCAACCGTGTAGCTTTATCATACTGATTACTTCATTAAATTTGTGTCTGATTTAACCAGTTGGTAAATTGTTAAATGCAAGTAGTTGTAATGAGAGAGAGAAAAAGGCTTACAGAGACATATTTTTGCATTTTGATGAGGCTGGTTCCGTATCGCCAAAAGAGGAGCAAGTCGTTGAGGAAGGACGTAACCTTCCCTGATGATGGATAGGTCTTCAAGACAAACTTTTGTCCGTCCCATATCCCGAAATCAGTATCATCGCTGCCGCCCTTACGTTTAAGGCCAAGAAGTTGAGTATATTGCAGAGTGTACAAATTCTTGGGATGAAGAATTGAGCCACCCGCTTCGAACTTGTCGCCTCCTAATTCCACCATGGCCATTCGTCCTCCTACCACTGAGTTTCTTTCAAACACGTGAATTTCCATGCCCTCTTGGGAATACTTTCTCAGAAAATGGGCAGTGGAAGCTCCGCCAATGCCACTGCCAACAATGCAAATCTTGCTGCACTTGCAGCTGCCCACGCCCAACAACACCAACGTCAAGATTGTACGTGCCCATGCCAATGCGAGTGCCATTTGTTGCTGGCAATTGAAATTTCCACTTCTACAAAATAGGGGTCTCATACTACTACTGTATGTACATTCATAAATTGTGCAAATAATTCTCAAATACTAATCAACAAAAAGTCAAGGAGCTGGGTCAAAGGCCAAATGGTAAACAGATCTCCAAATCTACTGTCCACTGTTAACTAAGGGAGAGGACTCAGTACTTGAACACGTTTCAATGGTTGTGATAGCAGTTCTTAATTTAATACTTATAGTTGTTGATTTAATATCCAATATTTTTGACAACATTGTACCAATAGGTGACTTTAAAGTTGTTTTTGCTAATGATGACTACCCATAATTGAATGAAATGTACCCTTTGTTCTAAAAAGCAGCCAATAGTGTGATGCCACATCAGTTGCACAACTATTGGGGTCCTTAATTCACTATGATTGGTCTCACTTTTTTTTTTTCGTTGTTTTGGACACCTTGGCAAAAAGCATGCTGAAGTGGTATCATATTTGATGATGTGGCTCTGAAACCTTAGTTATAAGCAGGAGACTCACCAAGTAAGCTACTGTAAAAAAATGGGAGTGATTTGAAATTTTCACATAGGTTTTTGAGAAGCCCAAAGTTAGGGTGCACAACTACTGGGTCCTCTCCCCTAGTAATCCCTAAGAAGATTATTAGGAAAATACTAAAGAAGATCGCCAAAGGAGCCTCTTTTATTGTTAGCATGAATCATCCACCGTGTCATGGAGCACGACAATCAATACAGTCGATGAAGTCTAAACTGCCCAATTTGAATTGTGTTCCATTCAAGAATCTTAGCATAGTCAGTTTTTTTAACACTTAACATGGTCCAACTATGGAGAACCTAACGATAAATCTCTTCGCAGTGAACCGTGGTTTAGTGATCAAATTTTGAAATATTTGTAACAATTTTCCACTTTTAAAGATGTTTTTTTTCTAATTTTATCCAATTTCATTATATTTTTAGGCTTTTGGAGTCTTTAACTTAAAGTTTTTTTCTTCCAAAATTATAATATTAGGCAAGGATTATAGACACATCAATGTCTATTGCCTCTTAGCTCTATTAAATATTTAGAGTTCCGAGCTCTTGCTTGGGTCTAGTGTTATTTAGTACAGGTTTCTGATGGGAACAGCAAGTAGGGGGCCTATGAGTTTCTCCATCACATCTTTTGTGTAAACAAGTTATTGTTGTTGACTCCAGTCAAAAAAAATTTGTTATGTCCTCTACTTCCATGCCTTCCAACTTAGGCTCATTTTTCTAAGAAGGGGGACTTACAACTTTCATGTACAAATTGTTGGGTAACAAATATGCCTAGATGGATAAAAGAATTTCATTGGTTGAGCAAGAGGTTGTATGCAAAGTGAATGGTCTTAAGGTCAATATACCAGACAAGTTGATGAATGTTGCTATTGTTGAGTTAAGTCTCTCTTTAGTTGGTAAGTTCCTTGTCTTTAGACTAATTTTGACCATGTGCGTAAATGGGTTGATAACCATTGGGGTGGTGTCAAATTTTTCAAAATTAGTGCTATGGCTAATGGATTGTTCCTTTTTAGTTTTGTGAATGATGAAGATCTCATAAAAGTTCATACTAGAGGTCTTCGAACCTATGGCAATCACTTTTAAAATATTATGTCTCTCTGCAAATGGAAACCAAGGTTTGACCCTATGGTGGATCTTGGGGCAGTCGCCCCTACTTGGATCCATCTCCCTAGACTTCCTCTTGAATATTGGAAATTTGGGGGTTTTAGAGGAATTACAAACTCTTTTGAGTGCCTCTTAGTTGTTAACAGAGTTACCCAACAAAAATCAAGGTTGATCTTTACTAGAATTTGTGTCAATGTGGCTGTCAATTCCATATTGTCCACTTATGTCATGTTGAACTCTCAATTTGGCTATAGGAATCAACTTGTAGAATATGAAAATACTAAGGCTTATTGTCATATTTTTAGAAAGTATAGTCACTTGAGTGATGAATGCAAAAAGCAATCCCTTATGAAACCTTAGAGCCTTAAGAATATTGTTGACCAAACCAAGATGGTTCATAATGCAGCTAAAGAAAGTCAACACCCCTTTGGCATCTTGTCTATTAAAGCTGTGGAAAAGGAACTTGGGATGAATAATTTTAAGGATATAGTTGACATGACTGGTTCGACATCAAAGTCAATGAATGCTAATCAATTGGAGTTTGATGAACAGCCTAGTGTTGTTCTTGAAAAGGGGTTAATACAGAATGAGGATGTTGAATTAACTAAAATTGATAAAAATATAAAGGACCGGGGCATGGTTACTCATAATAATGAAGCTCAATTTCCAAGCCATTGAAGAAAAATGAAGTCATGGTGAATTTGTTGCTTATTGAAATTAAGGATAAGCAATGTAGTAAAAATGAGGCACCTCAACCAAACAACTTTGAAAAGAAGCCAACTTCACTGCAGAAGGAGATTATAGAAGAAAGAATCAAAGGTGATAAGGATTTAGGACTAAAGACTGATAGGACTAGTCAAGCCCAAGAGAAACTAAAGGAGGCAAAAACAAACCTATTGGATAGTCAGACAAAGGATGCCAAATGTGTTGTTCTTCCTACAAAGGAAGTGGACTCTTTGAATAGAAATAAGAAAAATAAGAAACCTCTTGATACTTTGGATGATAATGAGTGTAAAATTCAATCTTTTAAGGAATGGGGTTTTAAGAATCTCAAGGATAATCTTACCTTGTGAGGATTATTTTTAACTCTTCCACAAAGTAAGACAAAGAAAAACATGGAGCAAGATTATTTAGGGATTGAGTGGACACAAGTAGGAAATAAAATCAAGAAGAAAAAGAAGACAAATGTGGGAGGGATGGAAAAATTAGTAGACCTACACAAAGGGAATCCAGAAATAGGGATTTGGCTAAGAAAGCTGCAAGTGGGTTGAAAAATACACAAGATGGCCTCTCAAACCCAAGAAAGAAAGAAAGCCAACTGATTGGTGGTCTTCCTATGTGGGAGGTTACTTTGTCAGTTCAAGGATGGGTTGAGCTCTTGCTTATTTCTTAATTAATATTATGTCTTGGAATGTCAGGAGCTTGAATAGCCAAGTTAAGCAACATATGTTGAAATATACCCTTATGGAATAAAAGGTGGATATTTTGATACTTCGGGAGATCCTATATGTTGTTAAAATAATCTAGCCTAAAGCTAAGTTCTATGTCAATGATGTTGAAGGAGCCTTGGGAGGCTTAGCCATCCTATGGAATCCTACACTAGTACATTTGAGACCTTTTTCCGATGGTCGAACGTCTGAATTTCAACAGTATACTGTCGATTAAGTGACACCACCCGGCGTCATAGTTTTGCAGTCAGAAAAATTGATGATTTTGTTAGGCGTCGTAATTATGACAACCACGGCTGTCACAAAAAGAGGGTGCCAACAAAGTGAACCTATCGTCGGACCTATTTGTCATCGTCAAAATTGGGACGCCTATCCATCGCAACAAATACAAATGACGGCGACCCATCATAATATTCCGATGGGTAGTCGTTGTTTGTAACTTATTCACTGACAGAAATGTTATTAATGCAACAAACATCTGTCGGAATTTTATGATGAATATCTATCGTTTATGGTTTGTAACGATGACTATGTTGTACATGCGACAAACATGCGTTGGACATTTACAACAGATGTCCGTCGTTTATGGTTTTTTCTGACAGTGATGCTGCTAATGTGACGTCTGCATATCAAATGTTTGCGACAGCTAACCGTCGTTGTTGTGGGGCCGTCATAGTTACAACGATAATCAATTTTTTAAAAATATATATATATTTATCAATTCAGAACTGTATTCTTGCAGATCTGGTTCCTAGTCGTGATTTGGTTATGGATCATTTGGAGATAACTTTGCAGTAGATTCGGTAGTGGCTCGTGGATTATTGAGTCGAGTCTAGAGACTTGGATTTCGAATGGATCCTATCAAATCAAGACTTGTGACAGTGACGACTCCAGCACAAGAAGCTAGTGCGATGATCAGAGATGCATTCTTCCTGATGTGTTCATGGGATATATGCGGACCTGATTGCATTCGGATCTGATTCGAGTGACTTCTTGACTTCTTTGGTCTGAATTTGATGTGCTTTATTCTTATGAGTTTAGTAGTGACTTGACTTGGAGTTTGAGTAGACTATGCATTGATCGGCTTGAAGACAGAATCAAGCTACTCTTTGCGTTGTTGTTGAGATTGGGTTGTGATGAATCACTGGGATCGTCTACCATTTTTGCCATAGTTTCGAATGAGTTAGGTGTAATGTCAAGAGAGCAACGTGCAGAACTTGCACATTGGAGATTCGTAGATCACTATGGTGTCTGTGATGACTTGGGAGAAGTCTTCTTCTTGGTGAACCCAGCTGAGAGACTTAGATTACAAAAAGTGGATCATTTGATGCGACTTATGAGACATTGAATACCTCTTCATAGTGGGTTCATGGTGCGGTCTATGGTGTTTCTTTGTGACTGGGTTCTTGATAGAGATCTGTTGATTTGGTAGCCATTAAGATGGATCGATGTATATTTGTCGTAAGTGGATTGAGATCTTAAATTATTGAGCTTCTCTTTGTTTTGAGAATAGTTTAACATTATCTACTTAACAGGGCCAACCACGTGAAGGTGGAAGCTCATCTGACCCCTCCTAGGAGCCTCTTATGACCCTTTACGACATTTTAAGATCTCTAAGATGTATTCTTAGGGATCATAAAGGGTCGTAAAGGGTCATAAGGGGTCCTGGGACACAACAACTGAGAAACATAAATGTAGGCATCATGGTCACAATTTTTTGGAAACACAACATAATTGAGTGGTATACCTAGATGATGCAACACAACTACTCCTCCAGTTCCATGTCTACATTGCGTAAACAAAACCCAAAGATAAAGAATAAATTTAGAGAGCGCAAGAGGAGAGTGATAACAACCAAAATAATATAGGGACCTGTATTACTTTGGTCATTCTCGCTCTCCTCCGCTCTCTAAATTTATTTTTTATCTATGGATTTTGTTTACCGTAGTGTAAACTTGGAACTAGAGAAGTGATATATAGTTGTGTTGCATCGTCTAGGTATACCATTCAATTATGTTGTGTCTCCAAAAAATTGTGATTATTGTTACTCAAAAATACAGCATATAATACAATAAGCATAAGTAGAAAAAGGTTGCATTTGTTTGTCTAATTAACACTACCTTGCAGGTTTTGTTAGTTTACATGTCATTATTGCATTCATTCTAGATGTCATTATTATACTCTAAGCATTGATTATTATTCCAAAAATTCATAAATTCATAAATAATCATTACATTGTGCATTCAAACTGAATGTGATATACAAATGTCCTTTCTTGTTTCATGTTTCATCAATAAGTAGAGTACATTGCAGAATTGAAAGAAAGATTGAAGTATGGAATAGGGGTCCCATGCATTGCCTTTTGTATTGGTTTGTGTTAGCTGGTTGTTTGCTAGGTCTCTGCATTTAGGTCTTCATAGTCCGAGTCTCCATCTGCATCTAGGTCTTTAGGGTTTCATATCTACATAAGAGAGGAAAATATGGTTAGATCCTATTGGATCTAAGCAATACATGAGAAACAAATAACATACTGTAGCAATCAAGTTTTCAATATTGCATATCAATCTAGAAAATTAAATGTGATAAGGAAATGTACACTGACACTCACTGCAAGGTAGTGTTAAAGGGACTTGTTTCTGACATGAAACATTTTACTACTAATGATCATTGTGGTGTATGTTGTCCTTTTATTTAACTAGGTGTTTGAATTAAAGGGACTTAGTATGTTTCAAAATGAGAAACCTTTTTCAGATAATGTATTGCATAATGATGTTATTTGAGAGCTTAACAAATTATTTTGCAGATAACAGCTGACTGGTTTTCACATTCAGTCATTGTCAAAGATGCAGATCAAGCTAGGTTCCCATGATAAGAGTGCTACAGGAAGTGCTAGTGATTACCAACTTTCAAGTTCAAGATACAAATGGTGCTGCATAAATACTGGTATAATATGTCCTTGCTATTTCAAAAGTACATTTTCAAGCTATAAATATATTTGTTGCTGAATACAGAAAGAGTGCTTCAAGATTGAGCCATAAAATTATAAAATGTTTATAGTTTGTTTTTATTGAGTGTCACAAACTCGTGTTCGAACCTCATTAATTAACATTTTGGTGTTTTTGAGTGTCACGAGCCTATGCTCGAACTTCATTAACAGTGAACAAACATTTTCATCTTGTTGTACTTATCATACTAAGTGCAGATTCAACATCAATGAGAATTGTATACAGTGGACAATGCTACATGAGCTATAATGCTAAAAGCTAAAATTTTGAGTTACCAAATCCAACAACATGCAAGCTGAACAGAAGTAAAATATGTATAAACTGGAACAGAGTATCTACAACTAACAAAGGAATATCATAAAGGAGGAAGGTACTTATCTGTTGTGGAATAAATGATGTTATTCTTGAGAATCTCTCAGTCATAATCACCTTCCAAGGTTTGCGAAGGTTATGATTAAAAGATGTTATAGTTTTGTTTATAGTTGAATATATCTTTTAACATTTTTCAGTCATAACCTTGCATCTTTAGTATGTTATTAGAGGTGTTTCATGGTTTCCTGGGACAGCTGTCTGTCATTTCTGAACTCATAGTATATGATTTTGTTTCAAGAATGAGTTCACTAGTTCATCAAGTTCATCTGCGGATTGATTACACAGATTCATTCATGTCAGCAAAATGAAATAGTTAAATGCTATGCTATAAAAATAGTTTATGTACAAGCAGTAGAAAGATTGTCAAAATCAATTTCTAGTTATTCTCTATTTTATACAAAGTGCTTTGATGAAGTTAATCAGAAAAGATTTTTTTTTACTTATGTTCAAAATTCCCAGTCAAGGTATTCGGGTTTCATGATATGTTGTCACTATCATATATTAAGTGAAGGGGAGACTGAATTCAGCCTGTGTACTGTCGACATTTAATGAATGGTGAAATAATAACTTCCTGTTATTATCCACAGAATGATCAAATAAGCTTCATGTTTCAACAGAGGAAATGAAATGTCCACCAGTCAAAGGCTCGAGATAGGTTGAGACAAGCACAAATGATCAATATAAGCCGAGTTCATTCTTAGTTTAAGTAAAGTCGAGCTTTAGTTTGGCACATGAAACAAAATAATAATAATTGACTTTAATAAAATCCCGCAAGCTATATACTGGACTACCAGTTATCAAATGGTATGAAGGGTTTTTTTTCCTTCTTAAGATTCAAGAACCCGATATCTTTACTAGTCATGGTTTTTTATTTAAAACAAAGACAATCAATAGTCACAAGCCATGACTGTTACACAGAATAAATTTGGAACTCATGGTTACCAGTATAAAAGCTGTGACTACTGATATAAAAGTGGGTTGAACAAGTTTCAAGCTCACATCTTCGAACTCATAAGAGAAAGGAATGAAGCAACAATAGAGGCAGAGATTCATAGTGTGGAGCTCACAGAAGCAAAGAAATGTTACAGTCCAATGATATAAGTAGTGAATCAAATAGATGATGTAAGATTCAAGTCACATTTTGAGTATTAGAGATACAACTGAGAACAAGCACAATAGATCATCAGTCATATGACTATTAACACAAAGTCGACTATGGCTCATGCTCGTAGCTTACAAACAAATCAAAGAAAATTCTCAGGAAAGCAGGTCCGAGTTTGAGCATAAAGTAAAGAATAGACCAATTAACTATGACTCATTTTCATAGCTCCATATTATTAAAAGCAACAGTCACATTTTGAAAGCACCAGTGAAGGGATAGATAACAGAATAAGAGGCCGCTACTTATGCTAAAGAATGTTACATTTTCATGGGATTCATTTCCATAAAATAAATCTATAAGAGATAAACCGAGCTTGAAGATAACTTACAGTTGCAGGTGAACCCGAGTTTGCCAAATGCCAAGTCATATTTTGAGATGCTCGTTAATGAGGAGTAGTAGTAAGCTCGAGTTTGACAAACAGATGCATTCATAGTCAACATGCCGAGCTTCTTCATCAGAAGTTTTCGAAGACTTTCATAAGTTAGGGTTTCATCTTCCCCAAATTTCTCTATGAAGAATGAGATAAGCACAACTGCCGAGAGTAAAAATGAAGATAACAAAGTTTGGATTCCGCGAGATAGATGGTATTCAATGCCATCAATGTACATGTCTGATCCCTGCAGAGTTTTGAAAACCGCAACATGCCACCTCATACCTTCCTCGGTTATTGCATTGTATTGCAAGTGGATGAAACATCATGTCGACTTTCTCCACCTTGCATAATTTTACACTTAGAGATTTTCATCTAGGTTAGGAATTAAACAAAGGATATTTGATATTAGTTTATCTAATATTAAGTTAATATTGATATTGGCAAGACTATGTAAAAGGATTTAATTCCTTATTATGAGCCAAAATTTTAGGCAATTAGGGGGGAATAAACATAGGCAAATCTTTGGCACATTTTTTTTGGCTAAGATTGGGGAAATTTTATGGGACTTAGATTTTCGGATTTGAGGCTAGGGCAGGATATAAAATTGATTTTTCATGATCAATTAGAGGTTGTAGATTTTGGAGAGAGGGCATATAGTGAACACATTGTTCCTAAGTGCTTGGAAGGTCATTTTTGTAATCAGTTTTTGTCAGATTTTGGAGGGAATGAACCAAATATTTTAATTCATATTTGTGAAGTTGTTTTGATATGAGATCATCTTTTCATCTTTTCTAACAAGTGTTAAATTATTTATTATACAAAGGAAGTGAGTAGATTTCTGTTCCTTCTCAAGATAATCAATTGCTTCAAGACCTTGTATGAGAAATGTATGTTTGTTGATTATCCAAGCTATTTGTGGTAAAACCCTAATAGCAGGTTTTGTCAACCTATATGTTGAGCAGAGATTCAGAGTGTTGAGATCTTCATTTATGAGTTAGGATTGATGTTTCATCTTTTCTGCAAAGTCTGAAATATTTCTTGGTGTATCATCCTAATCTTTTAGTTATAGTATTATTTTCCCTTTTCTCAACAAATTGCAGATCAGGAAAGTGATATTCCATATCTTATAGGAACTGGCCTAGAATCTGGAGATTCCTCTTCATTCATAGTCTACCCACAGCTAGGAGAGGTTTCCATTGTTAGGATAGAATTGTTGTGTAGCCTTAATGCCTAAGTTAGGGTAACAATTCTAAGCCTGAACAATTATGATGCCTAAATTTATGTTTGTCAGTTGTTGTGATATCTACATTTATGTTTCTCATTTGTCATGTTTATGTGCATGTTCTTTATGTGTATCTACTAGAAATTCTAAAAAAAAAATCAATATCTACAATAGCCCTTTGTTAACCACATTTACGCATATGGTCCCAACAAAGTAGTGCACAAACTACACAAAGAAGGCATCACAGAAATATGATTTTTGCTTTCACCATTGAAGCAATCTTGGCGGCACTAGCTGCCTGTCAAGTCTTGCACAAGTTGCACTCATTTCCTACATCAGGTATAGATGTAGATGGGGTAGATGTAAATGTGGTTTGATCGACCCACCAAAAGTATTGACATCCAGTATTTTCCTGACACTACCAAATGTACATTATTTCTTCATAAAATGATTAGTCGTCACATTATTTTTAAACATAAAATATAATTACTATCCAGACCTTTTTCCTATTTGGGAAAACTCAAAATTGATGCCTAGGATTACTTGTTGTGCATGATGTCTTCAACATGCAAGGGCCAACACCACATTGACACATAGGCACATTGACCGAAGTCATCGACGCTATTCCGACAAATATTGTATTATCATAAATATTGCATTGTCATTATTTTTTTCATTCATACTAATTATAATTACAATAAAAAGAAACATACTAATGTAGACTTGCACATTTTTTGACTAAGTTGAAGTCTTTGGTTTAAATCACTAGACACTCAAAACAAAATGACAAACCAAAGATAACCATGCAATTGTAAAAAAAGGTAATTTGTTTAATCACATCACTAATTTGTGCATGTCTAAATACTGATGTCTTTCAAGTGATTTGATTCTTGTCATGCCCCCTACAAATGAGAACAGTCTTAACTAGTGAGGTTGTTTAAGCATATACAGATTAAATACACTCTTTTAGAATGAAATTTCTCTTAACAAAATATCAAAGATATATAAGTAAGACATATAAAACAAGGTGAATAAGAGTAGTACATATAAAACAATCATTAGAACATGTCAAACATCTGTCATAATTGTACATTTCATTCATGTCATTGATATTCTTCTTCATCTATCTCATCATCAAGATCATCGTCATCGACGACATCATCACCACCACTATTGTCATCATCATCATCATCACCATCACCATCCTCATCATCCTCATCATCATCATCATCATCATCATCATCATTAGTAGCAGCATCATCCTCATCAGTAGCAGCATCATCATTGTCTTCTTCTTCATATTCTTCTTCGACTAGCTCTCGATCGTGATCTGGTTCTACATCATCTTCCACTTCTTCATCTTCCTTGGTATCTTCTTCCATCGCATTATACTTTATTGGTCTTCCTCTTGGATCATGTATAATAACAAATGACCAACCTGGTTTATGTGGAACCTCTGAGTAAAATACCTGCTCACATTGGCTTGGAAGAACATAGGGCTCTTCTCCAACTAGCTCAAACAACCTTTTATTAATCATTAGAAATCCATTGTCATGTTCAATAACAGTTTTATCAGGATCATTTTTATTGAGTCGTAGTCTGTACCATTTCACAATGAAGAGAACTAATTTGAAGGAATTGAAGTCACAGTCAATTATATCAACCAAAATACCATAGTATCAATTTTGCGACTTTCGAGAATGTAAGTCATTTCTAGATGAAATATTAGTCACCTAGAACACTGCACTTATCCTAGAATCAGAAGTTCTTTTCGTGTCATCCAACTTTTTGATGTGAAATTTATAACCATTGAAAAACATAGCCTTGTGGTGTTTCACTTGCAATAATGTCAAACATGTATAAATTATTGCATCACGAGTTGAAAAATATATGATTGATTAATTAACAAATTTATAAGTATTTGGTGATCTATTAAACCATATGCTAAATCTATTTCTTTTTGTGTAACATTGAGATCTCCATTGTGATGAGCTTGTATAACCAATGAAGACACAGATTCCCATGTTAATCTATGACCATCATGTTGACATCATTCAATCCATGCCGTCATTTAATCTTGATTGTTTGCAATAAACAAATGTATTGCATCCCACTCTTTAGCAGCTGTACAAAAGTAAATACATGAATTACAACAGATTTATTTTAAAGATTAAGAATTAATTTACTACAATAACATCTCATAATTTATTACCTTTCAGTTTTCTAAATCTATCGTTGCCCATCAAGTACTCCCCTTCAAAATTTTTAATTGAGTCGAGATCCCAAATGCAATCTATATGGGTATTTGCTGCAAGATTAAGAAGATATTGAGTAACGTACACCATCATCTGGTATATCATATATCCCTCAACCATAGAACCCTCAGGACGTGCTCTTTGTCGTACCAAACCCTTCAAAAATTTCAATTATCTCTCAACTATCCATATTGACCTAGCATGTACAAGTCCACACAATTCAATCTCCTCAACTTGGTGTATGAGGTAGTGTTCTTGTGCATTGAAAAAAGTTGGAGGTAAACACTTTTGCATTTCACACAATAATCGACAAATTTTTTTCTTCCAATATTTTATATCTTCTTTATGGATTTCTTTAGATGACAACCACCTACAAAGGATTCAAGACATAAATATATAAATACGAGACTTTATAATATATTACTTGTTTGATATATTGAACAAATATCACTGCTTACCTCATGTATTTTCCAAGATCATATATCACTTGTTTGATATTATTGTCAATGTTCTCTAGGAGAGATAGGGGCAGCAAATACTACAACAATTGTTAACTGACCATTTCATACAATGAAAATTGAATGCAATTACACAAATATATTGTAAATACAAAAGACTATGACTTACCTTGATGAAGGTATGTCAATCATGCGTTTTCATCCCTGACCCAAAATTATTTTTCTTTGATATGAGATTGTTTATATCCGCAATAAATCCTGTAGGAAATCAAATTTTTCGGATCACTTCTTTTATGGCATTACTTTGTTACTCTGTTAATAACCAAGGAAGAACACTTGCATTAATCTGGTCTCCATTGCTATTTGATTCAATGATATTTTTTATTACATGATTGGAATCATGAATGTCACTACAAATTTTTCAAATTTTTCTTTGTCACGTATTCCGTCCAATATTTTCCACAGTGTCTCTGTTACATTCTTTCCAATATGCATAGTATCAAACAAATGCACAATTTGTAGATGCTCATAGTAGGGCAGCCTACTAAATTCTCTAGGATAACATTTTAGTCCCTTTGGAAGCTGGTCGGTGATGCCTTCACGACCTTCAAGATCATCAACTACATAATTAGCCAACAAAACACAATCAAAATATATAATTTTCAAACATCGACCATTACGTGGAATGATATTACCTTGAATTCTATTATATTCCAACTGCCATATGTGAGGTGTCATTCTTCAGGGCTTTGATGTAGTCTCTTCTTTCCCATTGAAAAGATGACTTTCTGCACTTCGATACTTATGATTTCTAAGGAGGAACTACTTATACTCATCAAACACCTATTTTTTGAAACTTTTAGAATAATGAGATTTCATCTTTGGACCACACATTGGACATGCAAATTTTCTCTTTGTTTGAAAACCTACAAGATAACAATAAAATTAGATTAAATATGTATATTTTTAAAATTTGAATTATCACGTACAACTATAATTCATCATAACATACCACATAAATGTGTCAACTCTGGAGCATCATGAATTATCCACACAAGCATTGCATGGAATTAAAATTCTCTTTGTCCAATTGGTTGGGAGATGTCATACATAGTGAAACCATTCTATAACACCAACAACTCGTCGATAAGAGGCACAATATATACATTCATATCTTTCACTTGGTACTTACCTAGTTGAATTAACAACAACATCAGATAATTATTGTGGCCATTTCACTCCAAGAATTATAATTACATGTAGATAACTATAAAATAATAAGATACCTGGAACAATCATTGCCAACAGAATGTGCTCCTTCTTTATTGACATCCATGGATGAAGGTTATTGTTTATAACAAAAATAGGCCACATCAAGCAAACAGATCTCATCTCTCCATGCGGATTGACACCATCTGCTGCCAAAGAAAGCCTGAGATTTTGAGGTTCCTTTTTAAAATGTGGCCACTTTTCCTCTATGTTCATAAATGATGAACCATTTGTAGGCATTTGAATAATGCCATCTTGACTCCTATCGCGTGCATGGTAATCGATAAATTGTGTCATGCTATTGCACTTGAATAATTATTTCAGACATGGAATAATGGGGATGTGATGAAGAACCTTGCGAGACACCTTTTTTTGTCACTTGATCATCTCGATATCTGCTCGTATGGAATTCAGGGCATTCTGTTGCATTTTCATGTTCTTTATAATAAATAATATGATCTTGAGGACAAACATTTATTGTTTGATACTCCATTCTAATATGTTTCATAGTGGCGCATAATTCTCGGTACAAGTGAGGGAGAATATTTGATGGTGGTAATAGAAAGTCACTTATCAATCTGCAACAAATAATATAAGTCATTACTATAAATAATCTTAATGGTACATGTTTCACCTTTTATAGACTATAATGACATATATAACAAACCTTAGCATACGTGACATTGCTACGTTGGATAAACCATTCATAACCTTCAAATTCACCAACAATACAACAGAGAGAAGATTAGATTGGGAGCTTTTGTAAAGGGTCATGTCCGCCTTCTCAAATAGAAGTATATCATGGACATCGTCAATGTCATCCTCATCATAATCATCATCATCAATAGCAACAGTAGCACTAATAGCACTAGTACCAAATGTGTCAACGATCAATGCATTTATACCATCATCTTCAAATGTGTTTTCTGGTGCATGATCATCATCTTCCATGGGATCATCTTCTATATTCATACTGGGGAGATCGACCTATATAAAAATTGTTAAAGTAAAGTATTAATTATGTTAATTAACTTTACTTCCTTCTTAAGATGTCAACACTTTTATTTTTAGTTGTTTATATTTAAACACACATGCACTAGTTGATTTAAACTTATGCACTAGTTGTTTTAAATATAAACTTGCACGCATTAGTCTTGTAATAATTTAACTAATTATTACATGCACTAAAGTTTTTCTTTTAAGGCTTTTGATCTCTTTTATAAGAATGATCCATTGTATATTTAATTCATTCATTATTTGAAGATATTTTCTTCTTCATATTTTTGAGTCAAACTCTTGCCCTTTTGTTGTCTCTACTTCCTTGTAACAGGTTTTTGTATGCAGGTGATCTTCGGATTTTGTGGATTTGTATTGCTTAAATCCTACATGGTATCAGAGCCTAAACTGCTACAGCTTGTTCATGTTTGAAGGATTCAGATTAGGGCTTCTTTGGTTATTTTTTATTGAAATTAGGGGGTCCCTAAATTTTGGTGCACTTTGAGCTCAAACGGACCTCACCGTTGAGCTCGCAACACCCAAAAACTCTTATTTTTGATATAAGGCTCGTCCAATTTGGACAACTTTGCATTTTGGGACATTTTTTGGTACCAAACAGTTTGACACGCTTTCTGAGGTAGTATTTGTACGGACTGACACATTTTTTTAAGTAAAATTCTCTATATTTGGCACGTAAATTGAGGCAAAAATTTTGTTGCACAACACATAAATTAAGATCAAAAAATTGACATGAAAGTCGAGGCAAAATCTAAAAATGTCTGACATGGATCCTGAGGCGTGCATGCGATTTTTTTTTAAAAATTATTATTTTTTTCTATTTTGGGCAACAACGGCCATTTGGCCGTTAAATTTAAGCTAGTGCATGCAGTTTTAACCCCTAGTCATATGGTGACCAGGGGCCCAGAATTTTAGCCCAAAGGAGCTTGCATGTTGTGACGACCATTTGGCCGTCAATTTTAAGTCCGTGAAGTGCTGACATCAACACATTTAAACACCATTTGGGCCCTCCAACGCAGTAGTTGGTATTTTGCTCATAACTTGAGCATACGGTGTTGAAATTGGGCAAACAAGATATCATCAGAAAGCTGGTTTTGAGCTCTATACAGATATGGAGGTTTGAATTTTTAATTTTGGTTTTTTGATGGTGTTTTTTTTACTGTCAAAGCCAAATGTTCATTTTTGCACTCCGAAAGCTCTATATTGCGCATCCAGACTCCGTTTTGGGAAAACAAGATATCGTTGGAAAACTTGTTCTGAGAGCTTTCTAGTTCTGAGTCTTTTTTTCAAAATCTGCTCCGGGTATATTTAATTCAATTTTTTGCATTTTTGCACTCTAGTGGATATCTTGGATGTTACAGGTCCTGGGATCTCTTCCCTTTAAGGGATGACTCTTCTTAGGTTGTTATTTTGTTTCAGCAGTCTTCACTCTTTTTTGAGCAGTGTATACTCACTTTTGTAGTATTTTTTTATGCACACGCACTGAGATAAAGTGTCATTCTATTGCATGTATGAGATCTTGCACATGTTCATGCTCTTTGTACTTGCACTCCATTATAAAGTGCCATGGGGGGGGTTTGATGTTTGCCTTTGTTTGGCATCTACCTTTGTCAAGTGAGTGTTCCTTCCACGACATTAGCCTTAGGGTATCTTTATTTGTGCTTGTGATTTCTATGCACCTTCGATGTTCCTGGTTCTTCACGATGCAGTTCTTATTGACACTCTTTTTAGTGTACCTGTCACCTCTCTCTTGTTATCATTATGGGGGGTTTCTATTGATCATTATTTTGCTTCCTTGGTTTGATAGTGTGAGCTATGTATTCAGTATTTGTTCTTATGTACTAGGTGGATGTAGTGGTTGGGTACCTATGCATTCCGGTGAGATAGATCATTTACCATATGGACACTCTTTTCTTTTCTATTTTTTGGATGCACTCTTCCATCTTTGATTGATCAGCTGTTCAAATTTTTGGTGTTTATGCCATCTGTATCTTCAAGTTCAGGTGTTTGCCTTTGTTTGCCTCCTGATTCAAGTAGTGTTATTTGAGGGCACTCATGCAAATTATAGTCTTCTTTACTTGGTCATATTTCTGTGGAGGATCTTCAGATCAGTAGTTACTTCTTGACAGAGTTTGCATCTTCTTGCTTCAGTGATGTTCTACATGTTCATTCTTGTTCCTATTTTTTAGAACATTCCTAATTTTGGAGGCTTCTTCAATCCTTCAGATTAGTCTTTGTCTCTTTTTGGAGTATAATTTTTCCCATGTGGTTTTCTCTATTTCTCCACTTTATAGAGACTCTCCTTTGTACATGGGTACCTCATCAGGCTATGTTGTTGGGACCCATTTTTATAATTTCAACACTGTAGTTTCATTTGCTTTCTTCTTGCATTGTTTGTAGCTGCATTGTTGTTCATCTTAAGGGGGTGTTAGAGTAAAGTATTAATTATGTTAATTAACTTTACTCCCTTCTTAAGATGTCAACACTTTTATTTTTAGTTGTTTATATTTAAACGCACATGCACTAGTTGATTTAAACTTATGCACTAGTTGTTTTAAATATAAACTTGCATGCATTAGTCTTGTAATAATTTAACTAATTATTACATGCACTAAGTTTTGCCTTTCAAGGCTTTTGATCTCCTTTATAAGGATGATCCATTGTATATTTAATTCATTTATTATTTGAAGATATTTTTTTCTTCATATTTTTGAGTCAAACTCTTGCCCTCTTCTTGTCTCTACTTTCTTGTAACAAGTTTTTGTATGTAGGTGATCTTCGGATTTTGTGGATTTGTATTGCTCAAATCCTACATGGTATCAGAGCCTAATCTGCTACAGCTTGTTCGCATTTGAAGGATTCAGATTAGGGCTTCTTTGGTTATTTTTTTATTAAAATTAGGGGGTCGCTATATTTTGGTGCACTTTGAGCTCAAACGGACCTCACCGTTGAGCTCGCAGCACCCAAAAATTCCTATTTGATATAAGGCACGTCCAATTTGGACAACTTTGCATTTTGGGTTATTTTTTGGTACCAGATAGCTTGACATGCTTTTCGATGCAGCATTTGTATGGACTGACATGTTTCTCGAGGTAAAATTTTCTATATTTGGCACACAAATGAAGTCAAACATTTTGTTGCGCAACATGTAAATTAAGATAAAAAAAATTAGCACATAAATCGAAGCAAAATTTGAAAATGCCTAGCATGGATCCCGAGGCGCGCATGTGATTTTAAAATTTTTTTATTTTATTTTTTTTCCATTTTGGGCGGTGACGACCATTTGGCCATCAAATTTAAGCTAATGTATGCAGTTTTAACCCCTAGTCATATGGTGACTAGGGGCCCAAAATTTTAGCCCAAAGGGGCTTGCATTCTGTGATGGCCATTTGGCCGTCAATTTTAAGCTTGTGACGTGCTGATGTCAGCACATTTAGACACTATTTGGGCCCTCCAGTGCAACAGTTGGTATTTTGCTCATAACTTGAGCATACAGTGTCGAAATTGGGCAAACAAGATATCGTCGGAAAGCTGGTTCCAAGCTCTATCTAGATATAGAGGTTTGAATTTTTTATTTTTCTTTTTTTATGGTTTTTTTTACTGTCAAAGCCAGATGTTTAGTTTTGCACTCTGGAAGCTCTATATTGCGCATCTGGACTCCGTTTTGGGAAAGCAAGATATTGTTGGAAAGCTTGTTCTGAGAGCTTTCTAGTTCTATGCATATTTTTTTTGAAATTTGCTCCAGGTATATTTTATTCAATTTTTTGCATTTCTGCACTCTAGTGGATATCTTAGATGTTACAGGTCTTGGGATCTCTTCCCTTTAAGGGATGGCTCTTCTTAGGTTGTTATTTTGTTTTAGCAGCCTTCGCTCTTCTTGGGGTAGTGTATAATTTACTTTTGTAGTATTTGTTTATGCACACGCACTGAGATAAAGTGTCATTCTATTGCATGTATGAGATTTTGCACATGTTCATGCTCTTTGTACTCGCACTCCATTATAAAGTGTCATGGGGGGGTTTGATGTTTGCCTTTGTTTTCCATCTACCTTTGTCAAGTGAGTGTTCCTTCCATGACATTAGCCTTAGGGTATCTTTATTTGTGCTTGTGGTTTCTATGCACCTTCGATGTTCCTGGTTCTTCAGGATGCAGTTCTTATTGGAACTCTTTTCAATGTACCTGTCACCTCTCTCTTGTCAGCATTATGGGGGGTTTCTATTGATTGTTATTTTGCTTCCTTAGTTCGATAGTGTGAGCTATGTATTTAGTGTTTATTCCTATGTACTAGGTGGATGTAGTGGTTGGGTACCTATGCATTTCGGTGAGATGGATCATTTACCATATGGACACTCTTTTCTTTCCTATTTTTTGGATGCACTCTTCCATCTTTGATTGATCATCTCTTCAGATTGTTGGTGTTTATGCCATTTGTATCTTCGAGTTTAGGTGTTTGCCTTTGTTTGCCTCTTGATTCGAGTAGTGTTATTTGAGGGCACTCATGCAGATTACAGTCTTCTTTACTTGGTCATATTTCTGTGGAGGATCTTCAAATCAGCAGTTACTTCTTGACAGAGTTTGCATCTTCTTGCTTTAGCGATGTTCTACATGTTCATTCTTGTTCCTATTTTTTGGAACATTCCTAGTTTTGGAGGCTTCTTCAATCCTTCAGATTAGTCTTTATCTCTTTTTGGAGTAGAGTTTTTCCCATGTGGTTTTCTCTATTTCTTCGCTTTATAGAGACTCTCCTTTGTACATGGGTACCTCATTAGGCTATGTTGTCGGGACCCATTTTTATGCTTTCAGCACTGTAGTTTCCTTTTCTTTCTTCTTGCACTGTTTGTAGCTGCATTGTTGCTCATCTTAAGAGGGTGTTATAGTAAAGTATTAATTATGTTAATTAACGTTACTCCCTTCTTAAGATGTCAACACTTTTATTTTTAGTTGTTTATATTTAAACACACATGCACTAGTTGATTTAAACTTATGCACTAGTTGTTTTAAATATAAACTTGCATGCATTAGTCTTGTAATAATTTAAGTAATTATTACATGCACTAAAGTTTGTCTTTCAAGGCTTTTGATCTCCTTTATAAGGATGATCCATTGTACATTTAATTCATTCATTATTTGAGGATATTTTTTTCTTCATATTTTTGAGTCAAACTCTTGCCCTTTTCTTGTCTCTACTTCCTTGTAACAGGTTTTTGTATGTAGGTGATCTTCAAGTTTTGTGGATTTGTATTGCTCAAATCTTACAAAAATGATGATAATAAAACCTCCTTCTATGGTTCATATGTATATTAATTATGAAAACAATATAACAAATAACTTACCACTGGATTATAATCAAACCCCCCTTCCATGTGACCATTCTTCCTACAATGTCTCTTTGCTGTTTTGATTTTGATTCTTCTTGTCTTTAAGCCGTTACAACTCTTGCATGGATAATAACATTTTTCATTGCCTTCTCTTTGAAAGTTAGACAACAATCTAGTGATTGTCTCCCTATTTTGATCAAATTTCCTTGTATAATCTGACATGATCCTTAATGTGTATATCTGTAAAACAAATTGGAGATGCCTCCTTTCATTAGCTTCATGTCACCTTCTCATAGCTTCTCATTTTCTGACAGATTTCACCAAAAACTTTGTAGGAAACCAAGTAAGGGGTATTGTTGAGTTCAAACACATTGAGCTACTACAACTGAATTATAAATCATGAATTCACTATAAAATTAAAACTGAATAGGGACATAAGTAAGACATTTAAAGCATTATTACTTCATCACGATGATAAAAATTTCATTGGCTCAAAGCACATAGAAATTCAAAACAGTAGGATATCTTAATCTTTATGAGCTCAAATTTAAAATAGTAAGTGCATTATTTTATTACTGATGTCCCTATTTGATCTAATAGCATCAATATAACAAATAGAGCACCGACCAATCAAATAAGGACATGAGGTGCTCAAACAGTGAGCTCATAAAACAATATATTTAGTCTTAATAAAATCTTATAAAACAACATATATTGTGTGAAGTGTTTGATCTCTCTTTATTTGTTTTGTTGTTGATATTCACTATGTGGTACTCCCCATTTATGATTATTTCATGAGGAAATGTCTTGATGGCTTGCGGGCTGCAAGCTAGGGCATTATGCATTATTTATGAGCTCATTGTTTTAGCACCAACCAATCAAATAGGGACATGAGGTGCTCAAACAATGAGCTCATAAACAATGCATGATGCCCTAGTTGTAGGTAGTTATCTCTTCTATAATGATGGAGGAGTGAAAGGTAATGATCAATGAGGTTGTTGCTATTAGATCATACATTAATACACTTACTATTTTGAATTTGAGCTCGGACATCATGTAATGTTATTGTTGTCATTGCATGCTTGCTACTATTTTGCACCATATATTATTTTATATACTATTTATTTCATTGAGACTGTGAGCTATTGTAGTTGATTGTATTCTTTTGGGGTCTAATCTATTGTAGTTTTTTCTTTTTTCTTTGAATCATTGTTTACAATTACTTTTGATGCAATATTTGTGTGAATAACAAGAACAAAATGGTGAATGAGTGTATTTGACAAAGATAAACATGACACATTTTTTTGGGCTGATTGGGTTGGCCTGGTACCATTTACATGGCCTGGCTAGATATTAAACAATGAGCTCATGAATAATGCTAGTATTAAACAGTGAGCTTATGAACAATGTATGATGCCCTAGCTTGCAGCCCGCGAGCCATCAAGATATTTCCTCATGAATTGATCATAAACAAGGAGTACCACATAGTGAATATCAACATCAAAATAATCAAAGATAGATCAAATACTTCACACAATGCCTTGAAGGTAATAGAAATGATACCTTAGCTCTCAAAGCTCATTGGTCATCAAGTATTCAAAATGAAAAGATGTAAACAATGCCAGTATTAAATAGTGAGCTCATGAACAATGTATCATGCCCTACCTTGCAGCAGCTCGCGAACCAACAAGACATTTCCTCATGAAATGATCATAAACGGAGAGTACCACATAGTGTATTGTTTTATTACTAATGTCCCTATTTAATCTAATAGCATCAATATAACAAACAAAGCACTGACCAATCAAATAGGGACATGAGGTGCTCAAACAGTGAGCTCATAAAACAATATATTTAGTCTTAATAAAATCTTATAAAGCAACATATATTGTGTGAAGTGTTTGATCTCTTTTTATTTGTTTTGTTGTTGATATTTACTATGTGGTACTCCCTGTTTATGATCAAATAGACAAAGCTCAAATGCCTACCTCAAGTGCTAGTGCCCTCTTCCCACATGGTGTCAGCCTCTTCATGCACGCCAAATTCAAATACCTTCTTTGTGCCACGCAAAAGTGCAGTGTTGTCTTTGCAGCAGTTCTTTTAATTCACAAATTACAAATGACACTTTCTTTTTCTTTTTTTTTTAAATTTATAACCAAATGGGTGTCGCAATTTATGGGCTCACTATTTGAGCACTGACCAATCAAATAAGGACATGAGGTGCTCAAACAATGAGCTCATAAACAATGCATGATGCCCTAGTTGTAGGTAGTTATTTCTTCTATAATGATGGAGGAGTGAAAGGTAATGATCAATGAGGTTGCTGCTATTAGATCATACATTAATACACTACTATTTTGAATTTGAGCTCGGACATCATACAATGTTATTGTTGTCATTGCATGCTTGTTGCTATTGTGCACGATATATTATTTTATACACATAGAACAATAGATTTGGGGACTTAGACTTATGTTCAATCCTTAGTAATGGTTTGGGGAACTAATTACTAGATGAGTGACTACATTACCCTAGTTTGCATTATTAGATGATCTTGTTTAATTTGTGTTCATTTCATGCAAAGATACATGTAAAGGAAAATAAATTTTTGCATCTAAAGATTACATGTATATATATGAAAAATAACTTGTATATACTATACAAGGAAAATAACTTTCAGATGAAAATGCAAAAGTACAGGCATACATAAGAGGATGAACATAAATTAAGGGTGCCAGACATTGCCTGAAGTGATGAATTTTTGACCCAGGTATGAATCTAGTGTGCCCCTGTGTGATCCAGAACCTACAAAGAAAAGAGAGATGGGGCTTAGATAAAACAATATCCAAGCAATGAATGACATCCTATTACTAATCCTCAACTACAATTATGCATGTGCATAGTCAAGCCATACACTTCTGAAAGAAAAACCAAGCTCACAGTCTCAATGAAATAAATAGTGTATAAAATAATATATGGTGCACAACAGCAGCAAGCATGCAATGACAACAATAACATTGCATGATGCCCCAGCTCAAATTCAAAATAGTAAGTGTGTTAATGTATGATCTAATAGCAGCAACCTCATTGATCATTACCTTTCACTCCTCCATCATTATAGAAGAGATTACTACCTACAACTATATTTCATAATTCCTCTTTTGAAGTATATATATCAAGTATAATTATGAGTTTACATCATATATTTAGTCTTAATAAAATATTATAAAACAACATAAAACTAACCCAAAATACTTTGTCTTAATAAACTCTTAATAAAATAATATATTTAGTCTTAATAAAATAATACACTTATTGTTTTGAATTTGAGCTCAAGCATCATGCATTGTTTATGAGCTCACTGTTTGATTACCAACCAATCAAATAAGGACATGAATTGCTCAAACAGTGAGCTCATAAACTATGCATGATGCTCTAGCTTGTAGCTCGCAAGCCATCAAGACATTTTCTCATGAAATGATCATAAACGGGGAGTACCACATAGTGAATATCAACAACAAAATAAATAAAGAGAGATCAAACACTTCACACAATGCCTTGAAGGTAATAGAAACAATGCCCTAGCTCTCAAAGCTCATAGGTCATCAAACATTCCAAATAAAAAGATATAAACAATGCCAGTATTAAACAGTGAGCTCATGAATAATGTATGATGCCCTATCTTGCAGCCCGTGAGCCATCAAGATATTTCATCATGAAATGATCATAAATGGGGTGTACCACATAGTGAATATCAACACCAATACAAATAAAGAGAGATCAAACACTTCACACAATATATGTTATTTTATAAGATTTTATTAAGACTAAATATATTGTTTTATGAGCTCACTATTTGAGCACCTCATATCCCTATTTGATTGGTCGATGATTTGTTTGTTATATTGATGCTATTAGATCAAATAGGGACATCAGTAATAAAATAGGGACATCAAATAGGGACATCAGTAATAAAATAATACACTTACAGTTTTGAATTTGAGCTCATAAAGATTAACTTTCAGAAAAATATAAATGAATGCAAACATACATAAGTGGATGAACATAAATAATGAAGGTACCAAACATTGCCTGAAGTAATGAAGTGTTTACCCGGGGTTCAATCCAGTATGCTCTTGTATGATCCAAAACTTGCAAGGAAGGAAAAGATGGGGTTAGATCCAAAGGATCTAAGCAATTCCTGACACCCTATTATTGATCCTCATCTACAATTATACATGTGCATAGTCAAGCTATATACTTCTAAAACAAACTATGCTATAGAACATGGGTGTGTTAATGTGATTCAAAAGCTATTATGCAAGATTGTTTTATTATTGAGATAAGGATATCTTAATTCTACAAGAATAAATGTTTTGAGAAATATTTGAATTTAATTTTGACAATAACATGAGGAGTGATATATTTCAAGCTTCAGTGAGATTTCATACCACACAGTGATTACATTCAATTTGTTATTTACGCTTGTATTGGTGGGAAAACTCTTGAAAACGTGCAAAAGAGATTGAATTCAACCATGTTGTTTACATGACACATGTAGTTTACCTCCAGCCTAAATCAGTGTTGCATACAAATCTATGGACGTTGCATGGTACAAAGCCTCACTGAAGCTTGAAAATGATAAGCATTAGGATACTGAGGTATGGTGTGGTAAGCACAAGTATAGTTTCTCGTAAGCTGCTATTGGTATAGTTTTGTTTTTTTCAATAGTTTCATAATCTAGCTTCTCCTATACTTACACGTATGTATACATTTTGGGCTTGGCTTTAATGTCATGTAAATTTGAGTGAAATGGTAATAATATTTAAGAGCAACAAGTATTTTAAACAAGTATGCATATACATTATATAACAGGAGGAGTGATATATTTTAATGGAAACACTTAATGAGAAGGATGCCTATATAATAGGAGGAGTGATATATTTTAATGGTAGTGGACATAGAAATTGCAGTGAAACTCTGTAATTTATTATTGTAAGTGGACATAGAAATTGTAGTGTAAGTAGTAGGATAATTGTTCATGAGCTCACTGATTAATATCTGGCCAGGCCATGTAAATGGTACCAGGCCAACCCAATCAGCCCAACAAAATATGTCATGTTTATCTTTGTCAAATACACTCATTCACCATTTTGTTCTTGTTCTTCACATAAATATTGCATCAAAAGTAATTGTAAACAATGATTCAAAGAAAAAAGAAACAACTACAATAGATTAGCCCCCAAAAGAATATAGTCAACTACAATAGCTCACAGTCTCAATGAAATAAACAGTGTATAAAATAATATATGGTGCACAACAACAACAAGCATGCAATGACAATAATAACATTGCATGATAAAATTCAATACTCTTAGTTTTTATTCAAATCTATTTGAAACTCCTATCAGCTCATTGTCCAATAGTTAAACTAACCTATGACTTCAAAGGAGGAATTATGAAATATAGTTGTAGGTAGTTATCTCTTCTATAATGATGGAGGAGTCAAAGATAATGATCAATGAGGTTGCTACTATTAGATCATACATTAATACACTTACTATTTTGACAGCAATAACATTGCATGATGCCAGAGCTCCAATTCAAAATGGTAAGTGTATTATTTTATTACTGATGTCCCTATTTTATTACTAATGTCCCTATTTGATCTAATAGCATCAATATAACAAAAAGAGCACCAACCAATCAAATAGGGACATCAGGTGCTCAAACATTGAGCTCATAAACAATGCATGATGCCCTAGCTTATAGTCTGAGAGCCATCAAGACATTTTCTCATGAAATGATCATAAACAAGAAGTACCACATAGTGAATATTCATATTAACAATGCCAGTATTAACATTCATATTTTGCCATTAAATCAACAAATGCCATTAAAATGAAATTAAGTTAATGAGAAGACAAAGCTTGAATGCCTACCTCAAGTCATGACTGCCATATAAAGATCAAATGCTAAGGAACTATGTTATAAAATTTCATGCCAAAATTCAAGGCATGAAATTTTATAATTGTACATATATTTTCTTCAAGTCTCCTACATTGTAAACTCAATGCTAAGGAGAAAAAAGTATGATGTCAAAAAGCATAAAATTTCATGCCTTGAAATTTTATAACATAGTTCCTTCGCAGCTGCCATATGAAGAGCAGTGCAAGGTGGCAACTTTCCCATTTTACCACAGTTAAGGCCATCTTTTACCATGCTTTATGAGCTTTATGTTTTTGTTTTAAGTGAAGAAAAAGATTATCTTAATTTGTTATCTTTAAATTTTATTCATTTTATGATTTTAAAAATTGAAATAAAAAATATAAACTTTTAAGAAACTTTTACATATTTTCATCAAATGACCCAAAAACATCAAGAATGGTCATATATGGTCGCTAATAGCCAACTTTCAGAAGAATATGAATGAATGCAAATATACATAAGTGGATGAACATAAATAATGAAGGTACCAGACATTGCTTGAAGTAATGATGTGTTGACCCGAGGTTCAATCCAGTATGCTTTTGTATGATCCAAAACTTGCAAGGAAAGAAAAGATGGGGCTAGATCCAAAGGATCTAAGCAATGCCTGGCACCCTATTACTAATCATCATCTACAATTATGCATGTGCAATGTGAATAAAAACTAAGGGTATTGAATTTTATCATGCAATGTTATTGTTGTCATTACATGCTTGTTGATGTTGTGCACCATATATTATTTTATACACTGTTTATTTCATTGAGACTGTGAGCTATTGTAGTTGACTGTATTCTTTTGGGGTCTGATCTATTGTAGTTGTTTCTTTTTTCTTTGAATCATTGTTTACAATTACTTTTGATGCAATATTTGTGTGAAGAATAAGAACAAAATGGTGAACGAGTGTATTTTACAAAGATAAACATGACACATTTTATTGGGTTGATTAGGTTGGCCTAGTACCATTTACATGGTCTGGCTAGATATTAAACAATGAGCTCATGAACAATGTCAGTATTAAACAATGAGCTCATGAACAATGTATGATGCTCTAGCTTGTAGCCCGCGAGCCATCAAGATATTTCCTCATGAAATGATCATAAACAGAGAATACCACATAGTGAATATCAACACCAAAACAAATAAAGAGAGATCAAACACTTCACACAATGTCTTGAAGGTAATAGAAATGATGCCCTAGCTCTCAAAGTTTGTAGGTCATCAAGCATTCGAAATGAAAAGATGTAAACACTGCCAGTATTAAACCATGAGCTCATGAACAATGTATCATGCCCTACCTTGTAGCAGCTTGCGAGCCACCAAGACATTTCCTCATGAAATGATCATAAACAGGGAGTACCACATAGTGTATTATTTTATTACTGATGTCCCTATTTGATCTAATAGCATCAATATAACAAATAGAGCATCGACCATTCAAATAGGGACATGAGGTGCTCAAACAATGAGCTCATAAAATAATATATTTAGTCTTAATAAAATCTTATAAAACAACATATATTGTGTGAAGTGTTTGATCTCTCTTTATTTGTTTTGTTGTTGATATTCACTATGTGGTACTCCCTGTTTATGATCATTTCATGAGGAAATGTCTTGATGGCTTGTGAGCTGCAAGCAAGGGCATCATGTATTATTTATGAGCTCACTGTTTGAGCACCAACCAATCAAATAGGGACATGAGGTGCTCAAACAGTGAGCTCATAAACAATGCATGATTCCCTAGTCGTAGGTAGTTATCTCTTCTATAATGATAGAGGAGTGAAAGGTAATGATCAATGAGGTTGCTGCTATTAGATCATAAATTAATACACTTACTGTTTTGAATTTGATCTCGGGCATCATGCAATGTTATTGTTTTTATTGCATGCTTGCTGCTATTGTGCATCATATATTATTTTATACACTGTTTATTTCATTGAGACTGTGAGCTATTGTAGTTGACTGTATTATTTTGGGGTCTGATCTATTGTAGTTGTTTCTTTTTTCTTTGAATCATTGTTTACAATTAATTTTGATGCAATATTTGTGTGAAGAACAAGAACAAAATGGTGAACGAGTGTATTTGACAAAGATAAACATGACACATTTTGTTGGGTAGATTGGGTTGGCCTAGTACCATTTACATGGCTTGACCAGATATTAAACAGTGAGCTCATGAACAATGCTAGTATTAAACAGTGAGCTCATGAACAATGTATGATGCCCTAGCTTGTAGCCCGCGAGCCATCAAGACATTTCCTCATGAAATGATCATAAACGGGGAGTACAACATAGTGAATATCAACACCAAAACAAATAAAGAGAGATCAAACACTTCACACAATGCCTTGAAGGTAATAGAAACGATGCCCTAGCTCTCAAAGCTCGTAGGTCATCAAGCATTCCAAATGAAAAGATGTAAACAATGTCAGTATTAAATAGTGAGCTTATGAACAATGTATCATGCCCTAGCTTGCAGCGCGTGAGCCAGCAAGACATTTCCTCGTCAAATGATCATAAACAGGGAGTACCACATAGTGAATATCAATAGCAAAACAAATAAAGAGAGATCAAACACTTCACACAATGCCTTGAAGGTAATAGCAACGATTCCCTATCTCTCAAACCTCGCGGTTCATCAAGCATTCCAAATGAAAAGATGTAAACAATGCCAGTATTCAATAGTGAGCTCATAAACAATGTATAATGCCCTAGCTTGCAGCCTGCGAGCCATCAAGACATTTCCTCATGAAATGATCATAAATAGGGAGTACCACATAGTGACTATAAACAAAAAAACAAAAACAAAGATCAAACACTTAACACAATGCCTTGAAGGTAATAGAAATAGTGCCTTAGCTCTCAAAGCTTGCGGGTCATCGAGCATTCCAAATGCTAAGATGTAAACAATGCCACTATTAACAATGCTAAGATGTAAACAATGCCACTAAAATTGATTTAATGAGAAGGCAAAGCTCGAATGCCTACCTCAAGTGCCAGTGTCCTCTTCCCACACGGTTTCGGCCTCTTTGCACACGCAAAACTTGAATGCCCTCTTCACGCCACACAAAAATGTAGTGTTGTCTTCGCGGTAGCTCTTCGAATTCACAAATTAAAAATGACACTTTCTTTTTCTTTTTTTTGTTTATAAACACATGGGTGTCACAATTACGACAACATCGTCACTATTATGACACCGTTGGGGGCACTTGCAAAAAAAAACACAAATTGTAGTGGCATCGCAAATTGACATCGAAATTCGACCCCAAATGTTGTAGTGCTACCATCTTCTCAGGAACAAAAAGACATGCCTCAAGAAATAGCCTTATTACCAAGATGCACAACTTGAATTATAGTCAAGAGGAGAACTTCCTAAATGTGCATGCTCCTAATGTGAGATCCCCTAGAGATGCCAAATGGAATTCCATTGCTTCCATATGTTAAATCATCCAATCGACATATGGATTTTGGGAGAGGATTTTAAGTCCCCCTTGTTTCCCTTTGAGAAGCAAGGGTATCTAGAGGAGTTCATAAATAGCATGGGCAATTTGCTCAATTTTATCTTTATTTTTTGGTTATTTTTAACATATGGATTTTGGGAGAGGATTTTAAGTTCCCCTTGTTTCCCTTTGAGAAGCAAGGGTATCTAGAGGAGTTCATAAATAGTATGGGCAATTTGCTGAATTTTATCTCCATTTTTTTGGTTAAGGGGCATTGAGTTCTAGGGTTCTCTTCTTACTTAGTCTAACAGGAGAAAATAAAATCATCTTATTCAAGTCAAGCTTGACAAGTTTCTTATCTCTAACAATTAAGATATTGTTTTTAATGTTATTTTGATAGGCCTCCCAAGGATTGGATCATATTATAATGTCCTCCTTCTAAATTGGGATGAGAGGGTGTATAAAGGTCCCTACCCTTTCAGATATGAAATCATGTGGATTTGCTGCCTAGATTTTGGAAACCCCATAGAGAGTTGGTAGAATAATTCTTTTGTTGGAACCCCTATGTACCAAGTGAAACAAAAAGTATAAATGGTTAAAGACAAGGGAAAAGGGTGGAATAATACCTTTGGAAATATCTAATTCCAAGAAAGAAATCTCTCTCAAATAAGATTAAGGAAGGTTAGACTAAAATGGAGGAGGACAAAATGATTTGGAGATATGCCTAGAAGAGAAATCATCAAGAGATAAGTAGATCAAACTCTCTAAAGAGGACAAATATTCTCAAAATAGAAATTAAGAGTTCAATGGTTGACAAGAGATAGAAATACTAAATACTTTCACCAATCAACCATGAAGCATAGAAGCAGAAATAAAATTGAAGGTCTAGATCTTTTCTACAACACCTGGCTTCCCCAAATTGGTTTTTTTTCAACATCAAGGCTCTCCTTTTCTTCTATGTCAGGAAGTAACAATAACTTAGAATGCATTCATTAAGTTCTAATCCTTCATAGACCTATGAGGTAGACACGTGGTAGCACAATGAAAATTGAAGACCCTACCATATAACCATCCCTAAAGGTCTATGCACATGTGATACATGTCTAAGGTGTGTCTCCAAGTTTTAAATAATCCAATCCCATATAATATGAAATACCTTTTTTTTAAATAACATCATGGGATCAACCTTAAAGGATGAATATGTCAGGAGGAAAAGAAAGATCACTCACCATGAGGAAAAGATAGAAGGTTATCTTCAAATGATGGTGAAGTAGTCGAGAAAAGTGTGGCTAGTGCCCATGCCATGAGCACAAGGGTTAATAATGAAAAATCCTCGACATGAGGATAGTTATAACTTCTTTCATGATTAAATAATTGTATCACCAACATGAAAAATAGGGTATGATCTATTAAAAAAACACATTCTGTTGTAAAAAGAGAGAGCTTGAGTTTTCAGAATACAACACTTCATTTAGGCTTAAAAGAGTATGCAGTTTTATCTCTTTGAAAATTATTTGTGTTAATCCAAAGATGCATTCTGTAATATTTATAATATGCAACCTATTTTTTGGCCTTAGCATGTTTTCTCTTACTATGCAATCATTGCATCTCTTTTACTTATTGTAAATGTGTTTTGTCTTAATAATATTTACAATAGGTCTTGTTTACTAATGTTGGTCTCTTTGTCTTCCACTTATCCTAAAAAAATCATGGATCATGTATGGTTCTTACTCTTTCGCATGTTTTTTATATAGGAGATGAATTGTAGAAATTTGTTACAAGCTAGGGTTGCCATTGCACCAAAAGATCAACTTGTTAATGCTTGATACAATCACTAGACTTATAGTAGACATGGGAGGTTGTTAAACCATGTCATGAATCTTGAAGGGGGACATTGGCAGTTAGTCCAACAATCCCCCTCTGTGTCACCCGAGGGGATTGGAACCTATGACCAAGCTCTGATACCACTTGTTAGAAGCTAGGGTTATCATTGCGCCAAAAGATTGACCTATTAACACCTGATACAACCACTAGACTTACAAAAGACAAGGGATGCTATTAAACCATGTCACGAATCCCAAAGGGGGACGTTGGTGATTAGTCCAACACAATTGCAATAATTTCTCTAGAATGATTAATTATTACAAATTTTGGGATGTATGTATTTTTATTAGACCCTTATAGGAACTATTTCTATTTGGAAATTGACCTCTACACTTTGTGCTTGGTTCTAATCTAGTCTAGAGAGAGTTATATTGCATCTTGTCTTTCTTTTTTAAAAGAGGCATGTCCCCAGGGAGGTATTTTCCTTTATTCAAATCCTTGTAGGTGCTTTCTACATTTAGCATATGAATTTTACACTTTATGTCTCTATTACTTCATGTGTTTTATTCTCCTTTCCAACAATGAGGGTATGTCGTACATCACAACCAATTCTAAAAGGGTGATATCCCCTAAAGTTGAAGTGTTGTAAAAGATTCCTAAGAAGGTTTTAAAGTGTTCCAAAGTATTTGTATTGTCCCATCACCCTCCTTAGCCTAGTTGTCACTTTTAGGATCTCTCTTCCCCTTTCCCAAAATACACTAAAATGAATACCCAGCTTCTAAAATCATGGAGGTTGCTTCATAGGGCACAATGGGTCCTATAGCTATGAAAAATCCTAACTATCTTTATTTAGGCATGAGCTTATTAGTAATCAATAGTATTTTTTGGTGCACCCAATGTTACCTAAGCTAATATTCTTATATATTTTAAGGGTATGAGCCATAGACTTATCATGAGGTCACGAATAGTACATAACCAAGGATTGTCACTACTACTCTTGGTGACTCTAACACATGCCCAACTTATACTTCTAGTGCCCCATGACCTCCACCAGCACCACCCCCTCTAGTTATGGATCACAATTTGTCACTTGGGATAGTGGAAGCCCCCTCTCTGCGCCTATTGTTGCTATAAATAGGAATTTTATTCCCACATTCTCTTCAAAATAACCACCCAAATTCATTGGAGAAGATGTAAAAACTCTTATGGATCCTATCCAATATGTCTCAAATACATGCACAGTGTACCATATAATGGAGCAAACTATAGTGCTTCAATTGCTGACAACTTATTTCAAAGGGAAGGTACAAAATTAGCATAGATATTTGCTAAAAAGTACCATAGCTACATGGGATCAACTTGGAGGTCTCTTCTTTGACCATTTCTCTAAAAAGGGTGACCAATCATCCCTATTACAATAATTTATTACTATTAGAAGAACTCCTTAGGAGGTTGTCACTAATTTCAACACCCATTTTAAAAAAACCTAGCTATGAATCCTAGTCACAACTTATCCTCCTATAGATATGGCCAATGTATTTTTGAAGGCATTTAACTCACATATTTCTATGGAAATACAATCACTCAGAGGTAATACCTTAATAAATGCCTTTGATTTGGTCATGCAATAGAAGAAGAATGTGATTGATGTTGGTAAGCTCCCACACAAATTGTCGATGTCTATCTTTCTAGAGATTTCAACTCAAGCTCAGAGAAAGAGTAGTGAAAGAGCTCCTAGGTAGACAAGCAATTTGCACCACCAAAAAATATTTTCTCATTTATTTTGGTATATTCTCTTCAATTCTCGTTTGGGTTTTAAATATGGTCTCTTTGATGATTGGTTGATCAAGAATGCTTCACAAATGTGTCACATGGATTGAAATAATTGTAGATATATGCACAAATGGATCTATCAAGAAAATCCAACTAGTGGCATAAAGACAAAATTATACAACCTATAGTAGCTCCCTTAGAGTTGTAATGAAAGTTTTGAATCAATGTTTAATCTAGTCAACTTTCAAGTCAATCATTAAGTGATGATTGAACATAATGATGTGAGGTACAATGGTTTATTGATTGGAAATTGAAAAGATGCAATGGTAAGTGATAACTAAAGGGATGTTTCCTCAAGAGAAGTTGAACATTTGTCTTGTTCAATTGTAGATCACAAGGAGAGATATGGAAAGGCTTTAAACATAGAAATGGACATATGTGAATAAAATTAATCAAAGATTGATATCTTTAAAGAAACTAATTCAACTTCCATTATTGGAGTAAGTCCAAAAAATATGTCGATTAGTATATGGAGAAGCCAAAATGATTGGATTTGGGGCTTGCGAATCAAAATTCACCATACCATGGAGGCAATTTGATGCTTGTTTTCTTTCCTTCTTTATGTAATTTTTTTTTGGTACAACGCGCTTTACCATCTATTGGCACAACCTGCATCTTGACCGTGACTTTCCTTTTGTTTTCCAGAGTTCCTACTGAGGTGCCACATGTCCCTCAGGTGATAAATAATTTTATCTTTTGTTGGTGGGCCCAAGTTTTTCTTTTGACCATGACATGTGGTCATCTCGTGGGCAATCAGAGAAGGTGTGGTTTTCATTTGGAGGAAATTTCCCTGCTTGAGTATCGTGTGTCCTTTTACTAGTCGAATCTCTTTTTGTTGGTGGGTCCTGATACCTTTTGGGCGTGACATGTGGGCATTTTGTGAGGGTTAGTGGGGCTTCAAATTTTGTTCAAAGGGAACCTCAAGGCTCATGCACCATGTGCTCTTTCTATTGTAGCCATACTTTTCCACGCGTCCAGCTCTGCATGCTCATCATTCTTTTAGTTTTGGTGTGATTCTTGGAGAAACTACTACCATGATTACTGAAGAGTGGTAGTTGAGTATAATAATGGAGAATCTATTTCTATTTACAGAACAAGGGTTGGCTATTAGATTTTAAGGTTAGCGATGTGACCCAACATATAAAGCTTGGTGGAATGGAACACATAGCACTCTATTTTCTCTTATTTTTGTTAGGGTTTTTAGGAAGCACCTTGGCTATTTTTGTAGAGGATTGTAGTATTAGAAGGGGAGACTTTAGATTTAAATTTTGGTAGAAATAAAATAGGACTCTTGTAGAAGTATTTCAAAAAGTTTCATTTTATTTTGTAAGCCTTGAGCTATAATGGGTAGCTTGAATTCTTAATATAAATTTATCGTTCTTTCAACCCTTTAATTTTTGAGTTTTAGTACTCATGAATGTTTAAGTGCTAGTTAAATGTAATCTTAGACTTTAGTGCATATGTGTTTAAGCTTTGCTAAATAAATTATACATCATACTTCTCTATTTTTTGAGTGTATTACATGGTTCACTCTGTCTTTTATTTATGGCGTTAACGTATTTTTGCAACTGTTCCTGGGGCTATATGTTACAAAGTTGCCTTGATATTTCATTTCTTGAAATATCCTGTGCATTTTGAGTTTTAAGTGTTTCAAAACCTTGGCTCTTTGCCTCTATTATTTTAAGTAGTGCTTCTTCCCCCTTTTCCCCTCTACCCAAAATGAAGAGTGGGCTTATAAAAATCCCAGAGTTTTCTCAGTGAAAGTGCATAAGGTCCACAATTCAATGAGCTTCCTATAGGGCATTCACCTAGAAGTAATTCTAGCTGTCAACATTTTTTTCGGCACGTCCGGTGAGACTAAGTTTTCACAACTACAGAAAATGTGCCTTCTTTAGTATTTTCAGCCTTCAAGAGGTAGATCCTAAGCACTTGAAAAATTTAAAGCCATATTTGGGCTAGATTTTGATGGTATAAGAAAAGTTCCCATTTTTACATGCCCTTTCCCCTCATCAATCCTTCCCCTTCCTCTATGTGTCAAAATGGAGGGATACTACAACCAAAAATATTTCTCCCCTCCTTTTCATGAAAATTCATGCATTCCACCTTCCTTCCAACAATATCAGGCTAGGAGTATTGATAGTTTTTCTTCATACACCATTATTACACCTAGTTATGAGAAAAACTCTAATACTTACCACATGTTTTCCCACACACGTGCCTACCAACTACAAGAGGGTTCCTATTAACTCCTATTAGCATGCTTACCTTCTCGCCCACAACTAGAGTGTGAGAAAAGAAGTAGATATCAGTTGCCGAGAGATGTTAATAAATCTTTAGGCAGAGCTAAAAGCTATAAAGGAGGAATAAGAGTATCATTGCTGACAAGAAGAGCTTGATGATCAATCTTACATGTTGCAGTAGCAAGATGATGTCCTAAAGATGCAATAAGAGAAATTCCTTGTAATGCAAGTCTCTACCTAAGAGGAAAGGACCAAGCAGCTAGTTTTGAAGAAAGAGGTAGACTCATCTAGCCATGGGAGTCCTTTTTCTCATGGATAAGATAAAATGGTTTCTGAGAAAGAGGGAGAAAAAGAAGAAGGAAAAAAGGAGGAGTTGGAGGAGGATATGGAGAAGGTTGTTCTCCAACCAACCTCATTGTAGACATGGAATGAAGAAGGCAACAAAGAGGAGGAAGATTAAAGCCCACTTTTTGATGAGCTTCCCTTCTTCATTGATATGGAGGAGATAAGGCAAAATGCTGGTGACATAGTAAAGAGGCTAGTTTAGGAAAAGGTGTATCCTATTCTACCAGGATGTGTTACAAATACATCTCTAGGCCTTAAGGGGATCTTGGAAGAAATAGATGTTGAGGATGACTTTCTAGATGAATTTGATGTCATTTAATTATTTATCAACCTTGAGTCAGGGACTTCTGGGCCTATAGACTGAGAGTTGTAACAAATAAAAAGGATCTCCTCTGTAGTAAATAATCCATCAAAATTTTCTTCTAATGATTATCCAAGGGAAAAGAGGACAACATAACCAATAAGGGGATGTCCCATCAGACATCTAGCCCAGACCTATGAGTCACCACTAGTCATGCTCACCTTTGAGCATAAAGATGAACTTCACGAAGAAAAGAAGAAGCCCACTTGTTTGCCACTAGGAGATGACATTCCAACATGTGTCAGTTTCTTTATTTTTTCTCTTCAAGGGGGACCATGGCATGCCAGGTGTCTTTCAAGTTTTATTTTCTGGCTAACTATCCAAAAATATGTAATAAATCAAAGGCTAGTAAGAAAGGGAAGCTATTTCAACAAACCAGTTAATGGTTTTTCTTGATATCTTGCAATGTAAATATCTATATTACATAGTAGATTAGAGGTTTTCTTTTCCTAGAAGTGTTGTTGCACATAATGCATTCTCCTTAAGGGAATGCATGTTGTAGTTTCCCATTTTCCTCCAAGTGTGTGCTTGCTAAGGCTTTTGTGTCATCTCTTGTTTTGATTATCTTGTTGATTTGGGCCCAATGGATAGGACCCTGGTCTACGAACCAAAGATTTGGGCCTACATCCTACAAGAAGGATTCCCCTGAGAGTCATCCTAAGGCTAGTAATAAATCCTAAGAGTAATAAATCAAAGGCTAGTAAGAAAGGGAAGCTATTTCAACAAACCAGTTAATGGTTTTGCTTGATATCTTGCAATGTAAATATCTATATTACATAGTAGATTAGAGGTTTTCTTTTCCTAGAGGTTTTGTTGCACATAATGCATTCTCCTTAAGGGAATGCATGTTGTAGTTTCCTATTTTCCTCCAAGTGTGTGCTTGCTAAGGCTTTTGTGTCATCTCTTGTTTTGATTATCTTGTTGATTTGGGCCCAATGGATAGGACCCTGGTCTATGAACCAAAGCTTTGGGCCCACATCCTGCAAGTAGGATGCCCCTGAGAGTCACCATAATGCGGAGGAAATTCAGTGCTTGTTTTCCTTCCTTCTTCCTATGATGATTTTTTTTAGTGCAATGCACTTTTTCATCTATTAGCACGATGTGCATATTGGACATAAATTTCCTTTTGTTTGTTAGAGTTCTCGCTAAGGTGCCACGTGTCCCTTAAGCACTAAATGATTTTATCTTCTATTGGTGAGCCCAGGTTTTTCTTTTGAGCATGACATGTAGTCATCTAATGGGCGATCAAAGAATGCATGTTTTTCTTTTAGAGGTAATTTTCTCGCTTGAGTGTCACGTTTCCTTCTTTTTCCAGCCGAATCTCTTTTTGCTAGTGGTTCCCGATACCTTTCGAGCATGACATGTGGGTGTCTCATAGGGGTTAGTGAGGCTTTAGCTTTTGTTCAAAGGGAACCTCAAGGCTCATGCACCATGTGGCCTTTTTTTTGTAGGTGTACTTTGTCACGTGTCCATCTCTGCATGCTCATGATTCTTTTAGTTTTGGCATGGTTCTTGGTGAAACTATTGCCATGATCATTAAGGAGTGAAAACTAAGCATAATAATGGAGAATCTATTTCTATTTATGAAACAAGGATTGGCTGTCAGATTTTAGGGTCAGTAATGGGACCCTGCAAGATCTAAAGCTTGGTGGAATGAAACACATAGAACTCTATCTGATCCTCTTTTTGTTAGGGTTTTTAGGCATTACCTTAGCTATTTATGTAGAGCATTGTAATATTAGAAGGGGAGAATTTAGGCTTAACTTTTGGGAAAACTAGAGTATGAATCTTGTAGAAGTATTTCAAAAAGTTTCATTTTATTTTTTCAATCTTGAATTGTAATGGGTAGCTTGAATTATAAATACAAATTGATCGTGCTTTTTGCCCTTTGATTTTGGAATTTCAATGCTCATGAATGTTTCTATTATTGTTAAATGTAATCTCAGACTTTAGTGCTTCCATGTTTAAGCTTTGATAAATACATTGTGTCAGTCTTCTCTATTCTATGAGTGTATTGCATGGTTCTCTCTATGTCTTTTATTTATGGTGCTAATGTATTTCTGCAACTGTTAATGGGCCTATATGTTGCAAAGTTGCCTTGATATTTCATTTCTTGAAATAGCCTGTGCATTTTGAGTTTAAAGTGTTCCAAAAGCTTGGCACTTTGCCTCTATTATTGTTTTAAGTAGTGCTTCTTCCCCATTTTTCCCTCTACCCAAAATGAAGAGCCATCTTGTAAAAATCCCATAGGTTTCTCAATGATAGCACATAAGGTCCCCAACTCACTGAGTTTTTGATAGGTCATTCACCTAGAAGCAATTCTAGGTGTCAATAGGGCTTTACAATGCCAAGAAGGGAACAAAAATAGAGAATTAGTGGACAAAAATTGTGGTACAAAATAGCACATCAATAGAAAGGGAAAATAGAAAAAAATGGCAAAGTAATTGGCTAAGAATGTGAAAATGCATCGATAGGAAGATGAACTAATGAGAAACCAATTGCAATTTTAATATAAGGAAGTGAAAATTGTTGGCGAGGGTGGGGAAATATTGGGTATGATCAACCAACATAATGTATAATAGGAAAATGTATTGGTTAAGTTGGTGAGGAAGAGGCAACAATTAAATATTACCATAAATATGATAGAGTAGGTTGTAGCCATGAACTAGAGTTGCAGAATTCATAGTAAGTAAAATGAGAGATTATATAGAGGAAGATTATGCAAAGTAGATAGAGCCCAATTAGAAGGCCAAGTTTTGTAAAGTGATTTAGGTTATTTTGTTTTGAGAATTTGTAAATGTAATTCCTTTATGTTGTAATCTTAAAATAGAGTGAAGATTTGGTTTGAGAAGTTGAGAGTCTCTATTGTGAGTAATTTTGTTGAATTCAAGGGGTGTACCCTCTTGCATCAATTGGTATTAGAGATAGAGGTTCTAAGTGTGTAAGCAAAGCACGAAGTGTGAGACAACTTATGCTAGGACTTGTGGGTGGAAAATGGTGAAGAGTGAAGAAGTAGCAAGAAGCAATTGATCATGTTGGTTGTCCTCTACTATAGATGAAGCTGGATAGAAGGTGTGCACATTTATTCCACTCAAATAAAGTGGGTAGAAGAGGTTTTGGAGAGGCACATCTTCCATAATCATGTTAGGTAGAGGATAGTAGTGAGAGTTGTGGTGGTGGGATTCTAAAAGGTACTCCAGAGACAAGGGTATGTGTGAAGGAGTCCTACAACAGTAAGGGCAAGAAAGTGTAATACACTTTGTTGCCTCTATATTTCAGTTTGTGTTCATTTTGTTGTTTGATCATGATGTAATGGTGACCTAATGTAATTAACAAAATATTATGTTAGAAGCAATATTAATCATGATTAAGTTAATACCAACAATGGTTAAACATTAAATATCAATTTTTAATGACAAAGATAATCAATTATATTGATGTGCTAATTGATTTTCGATGAATTGGGCTTTTGACACGGTTATTAAATTATAAATAATTAAATGTATAAAATATTAAATATTATACCTATTGATAATAATCATATATAATTGACTTATTTGTTAAAGACGGTCTTATTTATGATTAAGCTAGTAATAATGATTGTTGAATATCGAATATTAATTATGTTAATATCATATAATTTAATTTAGTATTAGTAATGTTATTAAATAAAGTCACTATTGTATGATTATTACTAATGAATAATTAATAAAAAAATTTAATTCTATATTTATGATGCTTCGCATGCCCTTCCCTACTCGATAGCATATAAATGTTCTCTTATTATAGTAAACATTTTGATTAAGGAGAATCAAAATTGAATGCGTTATATTTATATCTTATGAATTATTCATGCATGTGCTTTTGAGGTATTGAAGGGATGACATTTTTATTTCTATGCCTTTTTTATGGAGATCTGATTTGGAGTTTTGGGGTGTCTCTCTTGGAGCATTTATTTGGGGAAATGAAACTGATTTTGGACCATGGATTTAATCAATTTCCCTCATGACCATCTTGGTGTGGAGAATAGTAGAAATTTTTCATTGCTGGCTCAAGATTTGCTACTTCTATTTTGGCATTAAGTTCTTGAATTTAGGGCCCGTTTGGTGCATGGCATACGAAATGCTGGATATAGTCAATTCTAGAATATGCTGCAATTTTGGAAGATACATATCCTCAAAAAGATATCCGGAATATGTGTTGGAGCGTTTGGTGCACCCCCGTGTTTGGGTGCAACAAACTGGAATTGGAATATGCACTGAATAAGAGTTTGTTTTAATTTATTTAATTGTTTTATTGTTTAATTTAATTTGTTTTTTACATTTTCTAAATCTATTTGTTTTACATTTTCTAGGCATTTTTGAATATTTATTTTATTTTTCTATCAACTTTAATTTTATAATATTGTGAAATAAAATTATGTTTATAAGTTTTTTAAAATTTTAACATTTTGTATAAATTTTTGGTGATTTTTTCAAATGTAATTATGTTTTTCAAATTTTGTAGGCGTTTTAAAATATTTATTTTATTTTTCTATGAAAATTAATTTTATAATATTTTGAAATAAAATTTTGTTTATAAGTTTTTAAAAAATTCAACATTTTGTATAACTTTTTAAAATTTTTTTTCAAATGTAATTATGTTTTTCACATGGCGTTTTTGAATATTTATTTTATTTTTCTATCAAGGTTAATTTTATAATCTTTTGAAATAAAAATATGTTTATAAGTTTTTAAAAAATTTCACATTTTGTATAGCTTTAAAATAAAAAAAAATCTTATACAAATTTATAAAATAACAAACTCCAAAATACACAAGTCATCATTATAAACAAGCCATTCATTTTATTATTTATTTTTTTCAAAATGTTGCCAACCCAGCTCAATAGGAGCACCAGTAGGAAAGAGTCGGGTGGAGAAAACCTTTGGTCTAGCCCCAAAACATACGATTACAATTTGGATGAGGCATTCCTCATTAGCAGATATGAAATTACAACTTGAATGAGGCATTCCTCATTACATAATGCAGATATGAAATTACAACTTGAATGAGGCATTCCTCATTTACATAATGCAGATACAATGTTATAATCTGATGAGTCTTTCACGCTCTCTCATGCCTAAACTTGTGTTTTTTTCTGTGGACATTGCATACATAGAGCATATGACTACTTTGTGCTTTTGTTAGTACACCAATGAAATACATTCAACAAACCTGGGTTAGAATTCTACAATGCAATAACCAAAAAAACACTAATGTTAAATCATGTGACTGATAGCAGATTGGGGCTCACCTGAGCCATAAACATGAAGAATTATTATAAAAAAAGATGGAAACCATATATATGTGCACTTGACGCAAAGAGAAGTTACGCCATATCCATATTAAAATAGTAGTTACAATATGAAAATACTAAACTGACTAATTCATGAGCTCATCTCCACATATGGTCGAAACAAATATATGCAATTATAATATAGAGAAGGCATCATAAAAATATAATTTCTACATTTGCCCTAGTCTGACATGTTTTACACTCAAATCCTTCATTGCGGATAAGTGGAGATGGGCGGACAGGTGTAGATGAGTTGTCATCGACCCAACTAAAATATCCGCAACCATTATTTCCCTGTGATTCCCAATTTACATTAGTTCTTATAATATAATGAATAATATTTACATTACAAACATTAAATATATACACATTAGCAACCTTTTTTCTATTTAGGCAGCACCAAAATTGTCGTCCAAGGTTGTTTGGCATCCGTGAAGTCTTCATAATGCACCATCCACCACCACATTGACAGTTTGACACATTGACAAGAGCCATCGAGCCTATATCAATAATGCACCGCACCATCTTTACTACATTTATTACATAAATATTATAACATATAATCATGTGATTATAATAATCATACATTCACCACTATTGTGAATATACTCTCAATATATTCATCACTAATAATCAACCTACAACCATCAACCCAAGCCTATATCAACCAAGAAGCCTTTTGGGAGCTTCAACCATAATTATATTAGAACATTACAAATAATGCAACTTTCTACATTTACAAAGTCTATTAGACTCATACTTGAAAGTTCATGAGCCACAACAATCCCAAAATTAAACAAAATTCATTGAGAAAAACAAAAGGTGGCAAGGCTGATTCAACCATAATTAGTTATGGCAACAAGGAATTCTGGACAAAAGATTTTACTTTCTTGATTGATTGGTTTGACCCACAAATTACAGACTTGGGAGTTTGAGGGATTGTTCATTGTTTAAGGCTGCTAAGAGGGATTGTTCATTCTTAAACCGTCCTTGTCACAAATGAGGACGTCTCACAGTGACTATCCCTTGTGTAATTTCCACTTGAATTGTCACTGTCCTTGTGACATTATCAAGAAGAAAAGCATTTGCATGGTTCAATACCAATACATTCAAGTGCCAATTACATAAGGGATAGTCACTGTGAGATGTCCTCATTTAGTACAATAGAGAGATGTCCTCATTTGTGACTGTCCTTACAATGACTGTACATTATCATGTTGTCTTTACAGTGATTGTCCTCATTTGTGACTATCCTTGTCACAAATGAGAATGTCTCACAGTGATTGTCCCTTGTGTAATTACCACTTGAACAAATGAGGACATCTCCTGATAACATTAGAAATAACAATGTTTATTTCATATTTCTTGTCTTCTTTCTACTTTGAAGAGAGTGTGGTTTGGTTGGGAAGCTATGACGTTGGCCCCTGTCCTTGTCACATATGTCCTCATTTGTGACAAGGACAGTGCCCATAATTTTTGAATGAAGAGATGTCCTCATTTGTTCAAGAAGAAAAGCATTTGCATGGTTCAATACCAATACATTCAAGTGCCAATTACACAAGGGACAATCACTATGAGATGTCCTCATTTGTGACAAGGACAGTGCCCATCATTTCTGAATGAAGAGATGTCCTCATTTGTTCAAGAAGAAAAGCATTTGCATGGTTCAATACCAATACATTCAAGTGCCAATTACACAAGGGATAGTCACTGTGAGATGTCCTCATTTGTGACAAGGACAGTGCCCATCATTTCTAGATGAAGAGATGTCCTCATTTGTTCAAGAAGAAAAGCATTTTCATGGTTCAATACCAACACATTCAAGTGCTAATTACACAAGGGATAGTCACTATGAGATGTCCTCATTTGTGACAAGGACAGTGCCCATCATTTCTGAATGAAGAGATGTCCTCATTTTTTCAAGAAGAAAAGCATTTGCATGGTTCAATACCAATACATTCAAGTGGCAATTACACAAGGGACAGTCACTATGAGATGTCCTCATTTGTGACAAGGACAGTGTCCATCATTTCTGAATGAAGAGATGTCCTCATTTGTTCAAGAAGAAAAGCATTTGCATGGTTCAATACCAATACATTCAAGTGGCCATTACACAATGGACAGTCACTGTGAGATGTCCTCATTTTAGTACAATAGAGAGATGTCCTCATTTGTGACTATCCTTACAGTGATTGTACATTATCATGAGGACGTCTCACATTGCCCATCACCTAGCAACCACTATTTTGAAACACAAGCTTCAACTATTTAATGCTTTACAATATACACACTTGAATTGTCACTGTCCTTGTGACATTATAAAGAAGAAAATAATTTGCATTTGTATCACTAGTTTAAGAATGAACAATCCCTCTCACTAGCCTTAAACAATGAACAAGAAAGTAATCATGTGAATATCAGTAAATGGACAAATATATCAAAGGACTATAAAACATAATAGAAAATAAAAATTCACAATAGCCAGCTCATATTACCACAGTTATTACATTTAACCCAGCACATGAATAGAAAATACAGTAAACAACACATTGGACCGGAAGAACCATAACTGCATTTTGAGACAGGTTTACAATGCCAAGGTTAAATCCATAATTCTAATTAAATCCATCACAAGATCAGATTTTAAAAACAACAGATTAAATCCATAATTCAGATTGTTTTAATATGAAACATTAGTTTTGATTTGAAACATGGATCAACTAAAGTCCTCCAAACTTCTATATCATATATGTGACTCTCTCCCCTTCATCCATTGTCAAGAACAATATGGCTGATTCTGAATCATGCATTAAGTTTTCATATGCATCAAGCATAGTAGACTGGCTGAGGCCAGGGATTGCTTTAAGTGCTTTATACAAATCCGCTACATCATTTTTCATATTAGATGTTCTATCCACTTTCAGAGGTTGTGCAAGGCCTACTGTAATGCCTGTAGATAGATCTTTGATCACTTCACAAATCGAATCCAACGATCCTACCGTGCTTCCCCTCTTCCTCTTTGGCCTCCTTGACGATGTTGAAGGGTTGTCTCTGCCGCTTGCAGTAGATTGGTTCGATGTAGGTGTATCAATAGATTCAAAACCATCATTAGCCAAATTAGCAACAGTCTCAAAAGATGTAGTATCCATACCATGATAAGTGAAATCTTCCTCATCATTGAAATCTTCCTCGGTCTTTTGAGCTATTACAGCTGCAGTGCCCTTAGCTATGTCATTCCCAACAATACAGGATAATTCATTGTAGTATTGAAATGGCTGCCTCTTATACATTCTGGCATTTTTAAATTCCTTTCTCTGTATGATGGCCAAACAATGGCCAAACAATTGAATTCATTATTGGTCTTTCATTACTTAAAAATATATATTCAACTTAAAAGGAGATTTTAAGACCATGTTACCTTCAACAACTTGTCCCAAACACTATCATCGACATCCATAGTTTGTGTAGTCTCATTCCATGCTAAGCCACTTGTATTCCTCAAGTCTTTCATGACTCTATACCCTTGCTTCCAAGTTTTTAGATTGTTCTTGAAGTTATCCTTCGATAGCTTCATTTTCAACTCATTATTGAACCTCCTTTCAATGGCTATCCAAGCCTCTTTTTTGAACCCCTCTTCAGCTTTTTTTCCTAGTTGCACTTGCTCTTGTAGCAAGTCTAGAAACTTTCATTCCATTTCTTTTGTCCAAAAAACCTTCTTGCAAGAAGAAGTTGGATGGATAACTTGAACGTCACCATCCATGTTCATGTTTACACTCGTAGACATACCTGAGGCACACAACATGAGTTACCCACTTCTTTTGACAAGATCAATTGCAATGTAAACAGATGCAAAGAGGCATATATACGTAGATGTAAACATTAAATATAGCAACATTAAACATAACATGACAATATTAAATATAACATGACAACATTAAATATAACAACATTGAATATGACATGACAACACTAAATATGCCATAACAACTTTTAATACATATAATATCAGTTCGTGAAATTTATGAATCTGACATTCAAGTTTAAACACTGCCATAATAGTTATTCAACTGACTAAGATTGATTTCTATAGTCTTCCCACATCCTTCTTGCTATTTCATCTCAAAATTTTCCCCAATCATCTCTTTCACGCTAGCTCAACCCATATGTCTCAAGCACTGGTACATCTATCTGATCATGACCATCTTGCTCTTCAAATTCTATCTTGGATGGAAGGTCGTCCTCTATTGTAATGAAGTTGTGAAGTATGCAACATGCCAAAACAATCTTTGTTTGTGTCTTGATTTGATAAGATGTCGCATGCTTCAAGATAGGAAAATGCTGCTTCAAAATCCCAAATGTATGCTCTATTACATTCCTGAGCGAGGAGTGTCGATGATTAAACAACTCTTGTGGGGTGTTTATTGGGTTTTCTCTTGAAAAATCCTTTAGGTGGTAGCATGTGCACCGATAAGGCGCGAGAAATCCTGGTACATTTGGATATCTAGCATCGACCAAATAATATTTACCTAAACAAAACAAAATGTCATTGTTATAACGTTGTCTTATTTTTCGTATGCTTCAATAATATAATCATATTTTACAAACCTGGGGGAACTACCAATGGATCCACTCTAGATAGAGCTGAAGCTAGAACACGGCTATCTGTAGCATACCCTTCCCAACTAGCAAGGATGTATTGAAACTTATAATCAAATGAACACACTCCCATAACATTCTGTGACAAGTTGCCTTTTCTATCGCAATATTTAGCTTGCGTGTTGACATCCATAGTGAATGGTATATGGGATCCATCAATTGCTCCCACACAGTCCTGTAGTAAAAAAAAGTCATAGGTCTAATGAACACGTGATAATAGGATTACAACTCAATCAAACAAAATTGAACCACTGGGAGATATACCTTGAAGTATGGATCAAAACGGATCTTCCCACTGATTTCCCGAGGAGTGTTTGGACCAGGGGGTATAAAATAATCCTCACGGAGCACTAAGATAGCCATCAAGACCTTGTGGAAGTATTGGCTTACCATCTCTCTTGAGTGCAAAAAGTTATGGGCAATCTTACGATTCCTCAGATTGTGGCCAAGAGTATGAAGGAACATGACTAATTGTTCTTCTAACACGAGGATTTTTGTATCTCTGATGCTTCCTTTTTGCCTTAAATATTGGTTAGTTTAAAGAAGGATCATCTACTCATGTGTATTTGGTCAAAGCAATCCATCTCATTGGAGTTGATAATACACTTATAAAAAGGAATTACATCTCTTTTGTGCTTACACATATTTTGACTACCTTCTTTTACAAACTTTGCTATGGCTGCCACAAGGGTGGCAAGAACAACTACAACAACTGGCAGGACTCTTCTCCTCCTCATAATTTGTCCTTCAAGTTCAATATCATCAATGAGATCCATTAAACTACCTAAAAATACCAACAAAACAATCACCAAACAACATAAGAAAACACCCAGCTATAATGCATAATCAATGAATAGAGTTGCAGGTTGAGTATACAACATATGTAGACAAGAAAGGGAATATGGTATCTACTGATTTGGTTGATGATGAAAGTAATTACCATCAAGAGAAAGTACCACAGAATAATGTAAGTGACCATAAATTACTTGAGAAAAAAATAACTTTATTCAGTTCATACTTTACCTGCTGATAATGTTCAGGCATGACTGTGAAGTAGAATTGGAGAATTGAATGTGATACTTCTAAGCTTTGTGTATATTGTAATTTTTAAATAGTTGAAGCTTGTGTTTCAAAATAGCGGTTGCTGGGTGATGGGCATTGTGAGATGCCCTCATTTGTGGCAAGGATAGTCACAAATGAGGACTCATTGTAAAGACAACATGATATTGTACAGTCATTGTAAGGATAGTCACAAATGAGGACATCTCTCTATTGCACTAAATGAGGACATCTCATAGTGACTGTCCCTTGTGTAATTGGCACTTGAATGTATTGAACCAATGTGTTGTTTACTATATTTTATATTCATGTGCTGGGTTAAATGTAATGACTATGGTAATATGAGCTGGCTATTGTGAATTTTTATTTTCTATTCTATTTTACAGTCCTTTGATATATTTGTCCATTTACTGATATTCACATGATTACTTTCTTGTTCATTGTTTAAGGCCGGTGAGAGGGATTGTTCATTCTTAAACTAGTGATACAAATGCAAATTCTTTTCTTCTTGATAATGTCACAAGGACAGTGACAATTCAAGTGGCAATTACCCAAGGGACAGTTGAATGTGATACTTATAAGCTTTGTGTATATTGTAATTTTTAAATAGTTGAAGCTTGTGTTTCAAAATAGCGGTTGCTAGGTGATGGGCAATGTGAGACGTCCTCATGATAATGTACAGTCATTGTAAGGATAGTCACAAATGAGGACATCTCTCTATTGCACTAAAATGAGGACATCTCATAGTGATTGTCCATTGTGTAATGGCCACTTGAATGTATTGGTATTGAACCATGCAAATGCTTTTCTTCTTAAACAAATGAGGGCATCTCTTCATTCAAAAATGATGGGCACTGTCCTTGTCACAAATGAGGACATCTCACAGTGACTATCCCTTGTGTAATTGGCACTTGAATGTCCTTGTCACAAATGAGGACATCTCATAGTACAGCCCATACAGGTCTTATTCCTTCATGAACTGAATTGGCAGAGGTTATATAGTGAATCTACTTTCTTAAGTATTGGTTTTGTTTGGTGAGTTTTAGAGGCTATTTTCAAGGACTGTCTGTGAAAGATAGGAAACCACCACTTGTAGCTTCTGCAACTAAGTGGAATGGGTCCAATAAGGTAGGGCTAGGTCTTAGAAAAGTTTTTATGAGCAAGAGAGACAGTATCTAATGAAGATTTAATGAAATAACAAGAGTTTCCTGTGGTTTACTGATTTTTCTAAGTTGCAGACCCTTATACTTTTCCACACAGTAGATTCATGATGACCAATATAGATGGTTATGTGGGATATTGAATCTAGTTTACATTAAATCAAGTCTCATTTGATTTCATTATACCTAAAAGGCATTGGGGCTTAGATGTAATTATTTTGCCTATTTAAAAGATTTGGGTTGTGATCCAATACCATCCTTGGAAGGGAATATAATGTGGCATCATATCCCATGTCATTATTATTGTCCATGATCATGTCAGTTAGCTCCTTCCAAATAATCTGTCTACTTAAATGGGTATTAGGGGTATATGTATTGATCAGATTCCAAATTAGGTCGTGTGGTCCCATTTTCCTCAACCCCTACATCTTTTATGCTTCTTATTTTTCTATTTTTATTTTCCTTTTCATTATCCTTTATATGAGGAGGAGGCTCAGTTGGTTTAGTTACCTTTACTTCATTAGGTACTCTTTTGTTGAACACACTTTCCTTACCATGCCTAGTCCTCTCTTCATCAAGAAGAGATATCTTATTTATGTTTTCTTCTAAGTCTTTTACAACTCTTTCTTCTTTCATTAGCACCCCAATACTGCAAGACATTAGGAGAGTAGGATGTAGTCCCTTTTACTAAATGCACTTTCCTTACCTTCCAAGGGCTTCCCTTTGGGATCCAATAGTCTCAGAGATAGGTAGTGCTTCCTATTCTTGGAACAATAATTCTCATCACTATTCATTATACAGGGATTCCTTTCCTTATCGGGGATAGATGTATTCTTTATGCTTTCTTTTGAGTTTTTGGTAGCTCTTTGTTCTCTCATTAGAATCCCAATTTTCAATCACTAGGAGGGAAAGATCAATATTGATGTTTGCAATTTCTTCCCTTGAGGGGATAGTCTTTGTTAACAACTCCTTGGGGTCTTTCTCATCTCTTTTTCTCTTGAGGAGGCTAGCTTCACAATGACTATCTTCCCCAACAAAAGTAATTGGGTTTGGCTTATTGGGAATTCATTGTTCAACCAAAAAGGTCTTATAGTCTATAGTCAAATGACTAGCTTCATTATGGTTGTCTTTCACAATTAAAGCAACTGAGTTTAGGTTATTGGGCTTATGTTGTTTGACCATTAGATTCTTACAATTTGTAATCAAATATCTTGGTCTGGCACAGTTTTTGCACAAAGTGGTTGTATTTTCATAAACAAGAGCTTGCATTTTGTTTCCTAATTTTGATTTCATAAGAGCTTTATGTATAACTAAATTCATACATAAGCAAGCAAAAATACACCTATTTTTTTTTCTTTGTCACCTTGTCAGAGTAGAGATATTGTCCCAAGGTTTTCCTTGTCTATTTAAAAAATTGCTCATTCTATAACTCTAGAGGTTGACCAAGCAAACAGACCCACACATGTGTCATACTATTCAAATTTGCCTCTAGTTCGAATCTTGTTTCCATTTTCACATTATCATGTTGTCTTTACAGTGACTGTCCTCATTTGTGACTGTCCTTGTCACAAATGAGGACATTTGACAATGACTGTCCCTTGTTCTCACTGTTCGCTATCATTTTCATTCTCACCTAGTGTTGTTATTTGAAACCAAGACCTAGGACTCATAACAAAGCCCACACACAAATACCAGACAACCTAGTGAGGACAACCAAGCCACACAACAAAAAATCTCCCCACTTAGCCTAGGATCCCTCACTGCCCCACCAGGACAAACTAAGAAGTGCCCGCACAAAGAGGGTACAAGCACTCTACACCTCTCCACAAGAAAAGCCACTACAACTACACATGAAATCCACTATTAGAAACAGGGGCCAATGTCATAGCTTCCCAACCAAACCACACTCTCTTCAGAGTAGAAAGAAGATAGGAAATACAAAATAAACATTGCTATTTCTAATGTTATCAGGAAATACGAAATAAACATTTCTATTGCTATTGATAGGAAATACGCATTGCTATTTCAAATGTTACACAGTGCCCATCATTTCAAAATGCAGAAACCCTACACTATGCAAAGAACTACCCTACTATACAAGCACAGTGGCCTACCCTAAGAACTACCCTAAGAAGTGCCCGCACAAAGAGGGTACAAGCACTCTACACCTCTCCACAAGAAAAACCACTACAACTACACATGAAATCCACTATTAGAAATAGGGGCCAACGTCACAGCTTCCCAACCAAACCACACTCTCTTCAGAGTAGAAAGAAGATAGGAAATATGAAATAAACATTGCTATTTCTAATGTTATCAGAAAATATGAAATAAACATTGCTATTGCTATTGATAGGAAATACACATTGCTATTTCAAATGTTACACAATGCCCATCATTTCAAAATGCAGAAACCCTACACTATGCAAAGAACTACCCTACTATTTCAAATGTTACACAGTGCCCATCATTTCAAAATGCAGAAACCCTACACTATGCAAAGAACTACCCTACTGATCCCTCACTGCCCCACCAGGAAAAACTAAGAAGTGCCCGCAAAAAGAGGGTACAAGCACTCTACACCTCTCCACAAGAAAAACCACTACAACTACACATGAAATCCACTATTAGAAACAGGGGCCAACGTCACAGCTTCCCAACCAAACCACACTCTCTTCAGAGTAGAAAGAAGATAGGAAATATAAAATAAACATTTCTATTTCTAATGTTATCAGGAAATACAAAATAAACATTGCTATTTCTATTGATAGGAAATACACATTGCTATTTCAAATGTTACATAGTGCCCATCATTTCAAAATGCAGAAGCCAAAATGTAGAAACCCTACACTATGCAAAGAACTACTATTTCACCTCCTTGTCTGAGAGAAGGATTTGCTACAGAGAACGGTCACAATGAAGACAACAGTGAATGGCCAGAGCAAAGATGACAATGAACGGTGAGAAAATGCAAGAATTTTGGTGGATAATGTTACAATCGGATGCCAAATCCATTATTTTTACTCAAGCGGACCCGACGATCGATAAAATGCATATCAAAGGATACAGAGGATTGATCCATCGAAGGAAGCAGGCAACTAATGAGCATTTCTAATTCCACCTTTTTAAATGGAAGATGGAATGCTCATTTTTTGGGCAAAATTGGAATTTCAAAATTCCAATTCCTCTTTGTTAAGATGGACACAAACATGGAATAGAAAAATCTAAAAATGCTATTCTAGAATATGGGCTCATATTCCATGTACCAAACGGGCCCTTAAATTTTTATCTTATGAGTTTGTTTTCCTCATTAGGTACACATACTTTCTTTTCTTTATATGGATTTACAAAGGTTGTTCACACATATAAGTTACAGTCTTATGCTATGTAGCCTTTCATTCTAGTCCTTGAACGTGAACTTAGTGGAATCTTTGTCTTAGTCAGAACCTACATTTATCTTGCACTCGTTGGTAACAATATTTTTTATAGGAAAACCATTTTATATTTCATGCTTCAATTGTTGATGTGCTCAATATTTTTTGAAAATCTTTTATCGATGCACTCTAATACTCTCCTTTTCCTTCCATCATCTTTCAATCCTCCCAACGAGTAGATTGGTGCTATTACCTTTGACCCTACATTACCATTTTAGGGAGACATTACCATTTTAGGGAGACATTACCATTTGTGACATTTTATCTTCCCCTCTTTCATGGTTTTAGTTTTGATTTTCCAGCATATTTAGTCTTATGGTAACTATTTCTTGCATCTTTATTTGATAGACATTGACGATTGGTGCTTTGTACCTTGGACAGGACATCATAGAGATTGAGTTTTTTCCGGTTGTGTATAAGGTGTCTTGATTCCATTTTGACCTCATATATTGTTGATGGGTATCTATGTATAATCTGCATGGTAGATGTATAAGGGGGTTTCTCTTTAGATTTCTTTTCTTAACATGGTTTTGTTGGTATGAGTGGCCTACATAAAAAGGCTTTTGGTCTCTCATTTTCTTTGTCTTTGGTATAAGTAAAGATCAAATTATTTGAAATAGCTAAATTCCCTTATCGATATGCTTTTCTTTGGATTTTGGCAATTACCGTATGTATATTTGAAGGTAGAAGTTTGTACAGTTGAGAGAAATTTGATTGATGTGTTTTGTTAATATTTTCATTTAGGCTAAGCATTATACTTATTAGTTCCTACCGAGGCAAGAAACTCTTTCGGAGGGTAGGAGCTTAAGGCGTTATTAATCGCTGCCCCCATGACCAATCAAAATTTTTATTTCCCTCCTTTTGCAGGTTTCTCCAATGTTTCCAAATAAAATGTGATCGAGCATTAAGGGCCACCTACCCATTTTGAACGTTGGCGCACTCCGTGTGGGCAAAACAGTGGCTTGCACAGTTTACAGTGTGAGAGAAGGACAAAAAACCAAGGTAGAGGTGTTGGGTGATTTGCCTTGGTAGAGGACCTGGGTAGCTGGCATTTTTGGCAAGGGCCTAGTGAATATGGAGTGTTGGGGTTACCATTTTGACAGTGGTTTTTCTTGCAGACGGCCTGCACAACTGGTGTGTTTTGCAAGGAGGGCGACTACCAAAGTGTTGGGGCTATCATTCTCGCAGAGGGTATTGAGGTTCCCCTTTATAGAAAATGGCATCAACACTTGGCATGGTTGCATGTTTTCTTTGGCATGCAGGTGAGGCATATGCAGTATTCTGCAGCCTCCATTCATTTCGATTTACGAGACAGGGCATAATAAAAGAGGAAAAAGTGGTAAACAACATTTATCTACAGCTCGTTGTCACCGTGAGATCACAGAAATTAGTTAAATGTATTAATATCAACTTATTTCTATAGACACACTTTTTTCCCGTGGTGCAGGAGGCTACAAAGATCACGTGTTAAACAAATTAGGGCATTTCATGCACGTCGACAAGGTGTGTAGTTTGAGACATTCTTCTTCTCTGTCTACTAATGTTTTTTTTCCATTCTCCCGTCCTTCAATTTGTTGGATGATTCTAGGATGGGGTTTTGTCGCTTGTGAGTGGGACTTCTAATGTGGACAATTTTGCCTGTAGTAATGCATAGGTACAATTCTTCTTGATTAAAAGTTCAAAAGAGCCTGACAACATACCCCTTAAGAATGATAAAGTCAAAGCTCTCTATTGTAGTTCCAGCTTCTATCTAGTTGTGCACAGAAAAGGTTGCTCTCCATTTCCATCACCTCCTTTGCATTCTTCCTTTCTTCTTCCACTTTCATCCGCTATCTACCTTTTGTAGTGAGCTCTCATACATTTTCTCATTTGTTCCCAAATTTTAGCATTCTCTCTGTGAACCCTTTCTCTTCTATAAATGTAGACATTTGTTAGCCTAAAACTACAACTTTTAAAGTAGTTAGTTAAATTCATGTTACATTGAGTTTGAATTAAATTAGTTTGACCTTTTGAGAATAATTAGTATTGTTTACTTTAGCTTCTGTTAGAATAATTTAGAATTGAAGTCAGGCTAGTTAATGAGTTTTATTTTACGTATTTTAATTAGGTTAATAAAAAATAGTTGACTGGTATGGATGCTAGAATCTATAGTCTAGCTTTTCAAACTTGTATGAGTCTCAATACAGTTAGTTAAGACCATTTTTGTTCAGACAAAGAAACTTATCCCTTTATTTGAAAGAGACCTATGCTAAGACAACACAACTACAAAGAAATTGTAAAGATGAATTGAAGATACTTAATAAATTCAATTTAAATGATCTAAATGCACAAAATTGGAGAAAAATCCATGATGTCGATAGTTAACCTAAACGAACTAGTCTATCATTGTTCATAAAAACAAACTATTACAAGAACATACTCTATCTGCAACCTACAAATTAGGAGCAGCTACTATGTACAAACTTGAATAAAAATTTCAGAACCCTAAGAATAAGAAGAATGAAGAATTAGATAGAAGAATCAGGAACTCCAGATCTAATCTGTTGTTGACAAGTGTCCCCCTTGACCTGCAAGAAACAACATTCTCATTCTCTACCAAAAATAACTAATTCACTACTAATTCACCCCACTACTTCTGATTCCAGGTTTTGTCCCTCTGGAAACTCTGGCATAATCAAATGATTTGTTTCTGGATCCAATAAAAATTTGTTTACCAAACTATTAGCTCCCTTAAAGCAAGCAACAACCTTGAACTATAAGGGAAGATAAGGTAGCCTTATCCATACTAGCATGACTGAAAATGTCTGTCATTGATTGAACCTAGGAACTAAGGCTTAACCAGCAAAACATTCTTGTCCCTGTATCAAGGTCCTTTTTCTAAAATATTAAGATTGAGCTTCCATCGATTGACACAAAAGCATGAACAACTACAAGGCCTCGACCACTGGGAAAAATTTCAATCGATCTTTTGATTTTGGAGCTCCAAGATTTAGAAATCCATGGATTATTAAAATTAATTGCTAAACATTCTTTGGAAACTTCTCCTCACATAACACATCTTAAACCAAAGACGAAATCAGTTGCAATCCTGTGCATAGAAATATATTCCTCTACCACATCTGCAATACCAAACCCACAAAACCCTCCATTTGGAATCGTCTCATGACTCTCATCTTCAAACACATGCTTATCCTTTGCTTGGTATTCCTCACTTGTGTCCAAGATTCCTCTACCATCATCAATCTGACTTGCGTCTGGAAAGCATCCATTATTACATCAAATAGTCATTTTCAATACGTTGGTATTTTTTGGTTAAATGAGAATGGAGGACAGAAATTGATATATAGTGTCTCTCTTAGTAATTTGGATGCCACATCCCCATCTGAATGTCTAAAAGAGGATTTATTATTACATTTACTTTAACGTTTAAATCTTATGTCCTTAATTTTTCTCCTTGTAACCCATCATTGCCAATCCACCGATACATGGGGATATTTATATGGTAGTTTTTAGGGGTTGTGCTGTACCTGCTCATGGTATAGGATAAGGGACTATTATATATTGTAATCTGTCCAAGAAAACTGAAATATTCCTTTCCATTACTTTTCTAAGCATGTTTGATGGTAGGTACTAGGTTGAGTAGTGCTGTTGAAAATGTTGCTGTTGTATAAGTCAATCCTGTGTAGTAAAAAATCTAATTCAATGAGATCCTGTGGTACATAAAATCAGATTGCAAAGCAAAAATACCACTAAATCACAACCTAAGACAATTAATAAATGCTATGAATATTTACCCGAACAAACTACAAATGAAAATTTCACCAAATATTCTCACTGTTAGCTTTGGCCTTGTCTTCCTGTCCCAAATTAAAATGAAAATAAAATATTATTTGAGCTGATAATATTTCTGAAGTAGATAACAAAAGAAAGTGATGGCAGGTACTAGGTTGAGCAGTGCTGTTGAAAATGTTGCTGTTGTATAAGTCAATCCTGTGTAGTAAAATTTTTGATTCAATTAGATCCTACGGTACATAAAATCTGATTAGAAAGAAAGAAATCCAGTAAATCAAAATCTCAGATGATTAATAAAGGCTATGAATATTTACCCGAACAAACTACAAATGAAAATTTCACCAAATATTCTCACTGTTAGCTTTGGTCTTGTCTTCCTGTCCCAAATTAAAATGAAAGTAAAATATTATTTCAGCTGATAATATTTTTGAAGTAGATAACAAAAGAAAGTTACTCACCCAGTAAAGACATAATGTAATGGTAGCCACGTTTTCTTTATTTGTGCAATTGAATCATGTAGTTGATATACATATGTGAAAAAACTATTTGAATTGATCAAAACCCCTTGCAAATTATCCTGTCGATAGGATAGAGATGTGTGGGTAGGAGTTGTGCAACAATATCATCTAATTCGCGGTTACAACATTCAAGGGACAACGAACAAGTAGATTTATTGCTCCTTTGCATATTATTTGTGATATGCATTAGGGTTTTGGGATGACCAAAAACTGATCATTTTGGGTGGCTGGGTCATTATTTGTTAAGGATAATTTGTCTAAAGAAATGGTCTCTACACAGTCACATACATCAGAAGTAGTAAAGAATGTTGTTGATGTAGACAATTATGAATCTGTTAACAAAGACCAATTTCATAGCACAATTGATATAGCTCTGGGGTACAATCACATGTCAAGAATAACACTTTTTGCATACAACATAGGTGATTTCCTTTTCGACTCTTTCCAACTATTGTTGCACATGCGATACTCATCCACAGAACTCCGCAATGGGATCATTGATCACTTCATATATTTCCTAGAAAACAATGATGTCGAGGCTTTGCTTTCTTATAATTATGAGCTAGACCCGCAAACACTGTCTGAATTGCACGACCTTATAGATGTTGAAACATACCTATGACGTATGCGGTTGTCAGCAATTCCAAAGCCAAACTGTAGTGAATATGGCCTTTGGGGAGACTTGTTTTGCATAAAGTGGCTCTCCAAATGGCTAAATATACAAGTATGTGTGTGGTCTTCCATAAGGAAATCAAAATACTTACACTTTAACAAGCGTACTGGGACACATGCATATTCCATTTTGTTTCATGATGAAAATCCTTTGCATGGGCACTTTGAGCCACTTATCAATAGGAAAAATCCTCAATCTAAAGCAAAGGATCGTCTAACTACAAATACTAGCAACCCCCTTGCATGCATTGACAATTTTGCATAGCAAGCCTAACGAGATCTAGTATTTAATCTGTGCAAGCATGCATTGTCAATATCAGATTGTGGTGACAGTCTTTTCAATGCAATTGCCACTTTGATGAATAATGAGTATGATGGCCACTATCTTAGACGGTACATGGCGTAATCATTTTGCAATTCAATTCTGCGTGGAGACAAAATAGTGTTAGAATGCAAGCAAACATGTATTAGAAGTGATTTGACCATGAGCCATGGTGTCACAAGTTGGGAAACATTTATTGGAAAGATCAGAGACCCATATGAGCAAAGTGGAATTGAAGGAGCTGATTTTTGTTTTGAATGGCTTTCCCACATCTTGCAAGTAAAGATTAAAATCTGGTCAGAAACTACCAAAATTTGTATACAAGAACACTGCAAGTGCCTAAGGCCAACCAAAGTGTACAATATCATGCGCATTGTGGTCAATGACATGCATACAGACTATAAGGTGCACAGGGTAGACTTTACAGTTCCAGATGATCCCCATATTCAAAAGATGCCGACAGTGACAATAACCAATGCAAGACCAAACATTAAGATACATAGATTAAAATAGAGTATTCGAGCTAGCGGACCCGTAAATGCCAAACACTCTATGACACCAAAAAATCCACACAATACAACCCCTGACAAGAAAAATAGCATGCAGATCGATACTTGTGCAAAAATCAGAACCAAGCTAGCTAAGACCTTACACCATTCACTTTGTAAAGTGAAACAACAAATTCGGACAAATGCTAGAATTGAAAACAATCAACACCTAACCAAGCGACGAAAAATAGCAATAGAATCTTACCTTGAAAAGATACAAGACACACCAAAATACACATGCGTAATTTGTGCACAACTTCATTTTAAAAAGCATATGAAATGTGTTCCCCAAAAGAGAATCTATGCATTTTCATTAGAACTACCGGAACGGGTGGATTTGTCTAACAGTAATATATGTAACTTTTGTAAAAAGCAACTCCAACAACACAAGAAACCATCTTACACAAACCCGGAACAGATTAAAATGAACAAGCCTTTACACCATACAAGTATGCTTTTAGAACTTGAAGAATGGTTGGTGTCATTGCGGATTGCATTCGTACAGATTTGGCAACTAGGACACAAGAGATCACAAGTTGGACTAACAGGAACAATTATCAATGTCCCAACAAACATCAACAAAATCCAAACCATGCTGCCTCACCCAGTGAATGACACATAGACAGTTGTTGTTGCATTAAAAAGATGTTTGGAATACAGAAGTGCATACCAAAAAGGAAGAGTAAGACCAACTATTATTATCCATGCACTTAATGAGTTGTGCAAAACAACACTATACAAGATGAAAAATGTACAATTGAACAAAGCCTGGGAAGACCACTTGTTATCTTCACAAGAGCAAATTTTGAATACTAATCTACCATCAAGTGATGATGACAACAAACTTGATGAATGCTTCAAATTTGATACAGATACCTTGGTCCATGGCTTTACTGAGGCTAGAACCATACATGCCCTTCAAGACAAGATGATAGAAATAGCACCTGCAGAAGGCAAACAACCTTTAGGTATATTCCAAGATAACTATGCAGAGGAGATGAACTTCCCAACACTATTTTTTGGTGAACCACGTGACGAGAACATTGTGAAACAACTTTCATACCAAAAAATCATGCAATGGGAATTACAAAATTCAAACCGAGTCTTTGCATATCACACAACGAACTTGTTTTTCAAAACAATCAAAATACTAGTTGCCTAGGTTTTTTCAACAATATGGATAAGAATTCGCAAAGGAAAACTAAAAGGGAGGACACTAAAAGCAAAGGATGTGAAATGCAAACCAAACCTTGAAAAAATCTTGTAGTCAGACATTGGATATACAGATTTCAAAAAGATAAGAAACTCCTTAGACTATTTCCACCATCTGAAGAAGAATGTTTTTGCAATGATACGACAATTAGGCCCACCAACATTCTTTCTCACATTCACAAGTGCTGAGCAAAACTGGACCCCACTGAAGGAATTATACAACTCACACTACACTAGCTCTAAACTAATATATCCTGAAGCCTCTTGTGACGACATTTTTTTGTTAATAAAAAAGGACCCGGTGACTTGTACCCGCTACTACAAACAAAGAATTATCATAATGAAACAATTAATATGTTCTGATCAAACATTTTTTGGAAAGGTATCAGACTATTTCTCAGTTATAGAGTTCTAGAATCAGGGAAATGAACATGACCATTTCATGTTATGGATCGAAGATGCTCCAGTCTATGGTAAAGACAAGAATTTGATCATTGAGCATTTTGTGGACAAATATGTGACTTGTAACACAAAATATTTAGACGAGCCAACATCTAAGCTACACAAACACCATCACACTAGGCAATGTAGGAAAACAAAAAGAAAGAGGTGCTGGTTTGGTTTCCCACAACCACTAATGAAAAGGACTATAATACTTGAGCCATGTATTGACAACACACAAGACAATGTGCATTTTGCTACTACACTAAGAACCACATTGGAAACTACAATCTACCAACCTACTGTCTCTTTCACAGAGTTCCTAGACGGCCTACAAGTGACTGAAGATGAATACATCCTGGCAATATGAACAACACTGCTAAGACCAACACTTTTCTTGAAAAGAAAACCTGCTCATGTATGGACCAATACGTTTGCAATACAAATCCCTCATTTATGGCAAGCAAATACAGATGCTCAGTTTGTTCTCAATGCATATGCAGCAGCAATGTATTGTAACTCTTATATGACAAAAGGAAATAACTCGATGACAAATGCCTTCAACAAAATACGAACAGACCATAGACAACATAACATTGATGCCATAAATATGATGACAAAGCTAGGTAGTGCCTTGCTCAATTTGCAACAAATGTCTGCCCAACAAGTAGTACACATTGTGCTTGGCCTTCCTCTTAACTATAGCTTATGAAAGTGTAGATTTATAGACACTTATGCTGCTGACAATCGCACATTCATTCTGAAGTCCTCAAAGCTTTTGAGCAATGAACTGGATGAATCACAAAATGTTGCTTGTAGAAGTTTGATTGATCACTATATTGAACGCCCTTTGTCAATGGCCTCTACTTGCCTAGCAGAATTTGTTGCAAATTACACAATAGAAAAAGGGAAATTAAGATGATGGAAAAGACCACAAATTATAAGATTTATTAGGTATAGTAAAGAAATTGATTTTGAAAACCACTACAGAGAAAAACTTCTGCTTTATTTCCCTTTTTCCATCGACAAAAACACAATGAAACAAGGCTATGAAACATGGGAAGATGCTTTTGTCTCCAAAGAAAGAACAATACAAATCAATGAAGCCAAATATACATATAATGTAAATGAGTCATGGGGAGATATGGATGATGCTATTCATGATGTAAAAACTGAAGAGGCAAATAGTGAAGATGTAAACATACAAAAGCTGAAATATAGAAGCAATGAAGAATACAACCTGCAAGCAGATTTCGAGGCAAAATCACATAATGCGTACAAGAGGAAGATGGAAAAGCCATTTGAATTTGCACCACACCCACATTTACTCAAAAATATAGAATATTATAGCTTGTGCAAAAGACTGAACAAAGAACAACGGGCCATTGTAAAGGACATATTAATGAGAAAACAATGCCCAAACTTTGCACCACTTTATCTATTCTTAACAGGAGGTGCCGGTACAGGAAAAACCTTTACTGCAAAAGCAATATACCAAGGGCTACTCCGTATATACAATAACTCAATTGAAAGTGACCCAGACAAGGTAAAGGGCTTGTTACTTGCATATACAGGGAAAGCAGCTTATAATTTAGGAGGCACAACTTTACACTCTATACTTCATATTCCATTTACCAAATCTATCTCTGTTCCACTAAGTTCTGAAAGATTAGACACATTGACGAAGTAGTATCATCAATTGTGAGTTGTTGTCATCAATGAGATTTCAGTAGTTGGAGCAAGATTGCTACGCTGCATAGACAAAAGATTTCGTGACATAATGCAAGTGCCTACTAAACACTTTGGTGGTCTGGATGTTATTTTCTATGGTGACTTTTACTAGGTTGAGCCTATACATGATTGCCCAGTTTTCCAAATGCTAGCAATTGAAAATGAACTAATACCTTATGATTTTTGGCAGCAAAATGTAAAGTGCTACAACTTACAGGAAACAATAAGGCAAAAAGACCAGACCTTTATCAATATTCTTAACAGAATACGCATAGGCTCCCAAACAAATGATGACATAGCATATTTGAATAACAATTGCTTACGCTCCCCACCTGCAGACCCAACATTCCCTTTCTTGTTTTACAAAAGAGCAGATGCCAATGCACATAATCAAAAGATATTATCCACTCTTCCTGGACAACTGATTACAATCAATGCAATTGATGAGCATAGCAACTATACTGGAATTGATCATTTACACAAAAATAGTATACCTTTGGCCAATCAAATACAATTAAAAAAAGACATCACCATCGAACTATATGGCGGCAACTACGACATACAAGATGGACTTGTTAATGGAATAGACGGAAAGTTCAAAGCATACACACAAACCACCAATGTGGACATTATTTGGGTAGAATTCAATGACCCCCACATAGGAAAATCCCAAATTACACAAATAAAAAACCTTAATGAACCTTACATATCTTACGGTTGGGTGCCAATTCTTCAAGTTGCTAGACCTCTCCAAAAACAAACTGCGATGCACAAGAGCATTATCAGAAAACAATTTCCAATACAATTGGCATGTGCTCAAACTATACATAGAGCACAAGGGCTTACTATGCATGGTGTTGCATTTGATCCTATAGGAGTGCACCACCATGGGCTAGCATATACAGCCCTATCCTAAACAACAACCATTGATACACTATTCTTGCTGAATCCTCTTACAACAAAAAACTTCAAGGTAAGAACAACAATCATACAAGAAATGACACGTCTAACTTCAGACGCTACTTGGACCCTTCAAAAATTATTGGATTCTCATAATGGTACATTCTCTATTACAATAGCTACACTAAACACCTGCCATTTACAACCACACAAAGAGGACATTCTACACGATATAGACTTGATGTCATCAAGCATTATTTGTCTACAAGAGACACACTTGAAAGCACAAACACATGAAAATCCATTACTAGGTTACAATTGTTTTTCAACACACCATGTCCACGGCATAATGACGTGCATCAAGAAATAGATACATGTATTGATTACAATGGCTTTAACTATTGAAAATGTTGAAGCAATATTGCTCTCTTTTCTCCTAGATGGGCAAACAATTTTTGTTTGTAATATCTATGCCAGACCAGCTTCTGTAGTCACAGATACCATAACAATTATTAACAAGGTAATGATAATTGTTTCCACTCAAAGCCTTGTATATATTGTTGCAAACTTCAACATTGACATCTCCACATGCTCCAAGAGTGTACAAATGTTAAAAAAGACCATGCACCTATACAATTTGCACTTGCTGCAAGAACAACTAGGCCCTCAGCCTGGCACAATTACTGACCACTTTTGGACCAACAACTACTTATCTACATCTAAAATTCAAAGATTAGAGGCGTACTAGACTGACCATGACATTCTTATGACTCATATTTAGAATGTCCCCTAAAGGTCATATGCATTTGTCAAACAAACATCATCAATGACACTTCTGCTCCACACACTCAACAGTACGCACTTTGAAAGAACTTTATACCTATATCAATTATTCTTTGTACATTGCTCTTGAATCAATTTTTTTAACTTCAAGGTTGATGATTATTTGTTTGACGCAGTGCAAGACATGCTCCACCATCAATATACACCTAATTGGCTTTTTAATATGCTTGTGGAGGATTTAAGATAGGGCAACAAAACATCAGTCTTGGGGTATTCCTCTCTGAGTAAAACTACAGATTTTGACACTACGATCTATACCACCACTGCTATTGCATAACCTGGTGTTGTTTCTGTACATCATCTATTTGCATTTTACATTATACATTTGCTTATTTCTAGTTTTCATAGAAATATTTTTTCCATTTGCAAAATTTTGTTATCAATTTTAACTTGCTTTGTTTTAAGAATGACAAAAAGAAAAATTTCATTGCGTCTTGAATAGAAATAGCATAGTTTATATATATATTTTTTGGTAGATTAAGGCCTTCAGATTGTTAGTCAACTGTGGAAACACTAGTTTAGCTTATTGTCATATAGATCAAATTGTACCCTGCCATGACATAAGTTTTTTACAAGTCACCCATGGTAGTTAGGTAAAAAATGCTTCCACCACATGCAATGGATGCTGATATGTTTTATTGTCATTGTACCACAGGCACCCCATATACATGGCCTCCAGTGAAAGAATTTCCACCAGTGCACAAGAAACACAAAAACGGTAGGCCATATCTAATCACCTAACAACATACAAGATACTTATGTTATCTCCTATCAATTCTATGTTCTCTACAAAAACAAAGGCCTACTCACATTGAACATGGATGACTAATTCCAATAGATGTATGTAATTAATTGCATGATCCCTTTATTACATGTACTAAACTATTCCCTGTTACTTTGTAGTGCACAAACGAGTGGCACTAGGCACAAAGGACAACCTGATCGCATCCTGTATACAAAAACAAGCTAGCCAAAACAAAGGTATGTGTACAAAATTCTGTAACCAAAACTACTTATACTCAAATCCCTGCCAAGCATTTTACAACAACTAGTTGTGTTTTAGTAAATCACCTTAAGGAACTCAAGTACTATGTTCTCTACAGAAAACAAAGGCCTGCTCACATTGAACATGGATGACTAATTCGAATAGTTGTATGTAATTAATTGCATGACCCCTTTATTACATGTACTAAACTGTTCCCTACTACTTTGTAGTGCACAAACGAGTGGCACCGGGCACAAAGGGCAACCTGATCACATCTTGCATACAAAAATAGGCCAGCCAAAACAAAGGTATGTGTATGAAATTTTGTAACCAAAACTACTCATACTCAAATCCCTGCCAAGCATTTTACAACAACCAGGTATGTTTTAGCAAATTACCTAAGGAATCCAAGGCTGCTAGTACTTGAACTATAATATCATTGTTATGTGATATCATTGTTATGTGATATCATTGTTATGTTTCTTGGCCTTAATTAACAGATGCTCTAAAACCATGGAATCAAAGACACACAGCATTGCTAATGCATTAAAACATACACCAAAATGGTAATATATGACAATTATGCTAAGCAAACTAGCACGTGCTATGCTTGTAAAATTCTACATTTCCTTTCCCTCTATTTATTCCAAATACCAAGATGTTACCCTTCCCCTTTTGTAGGCAAATAATTAGTACCAACTGCCAAAAACAACCTACTTGCAGCCTGAATACTGAAAGAAGCCAAGCATACCAAAGGTAAGCCTACAAAACCCTGCATTCCTAATTAAAAAAACCCAAGTTCCTTCTAAGCATTGTATGCCAAGCAGTTCTGATTCTGAAACTAAACTAAGGATTTCAGGCTTCCTTGTACCTTAAACATGATGACATTATTATGTATCCTTGGTTTCAACTAACAGATGCTCCGGGATCATTCAATCGAAGATACATGTTGATACCAATGCTCTACAAAATACACCAACACAGTAAGCTATGAGAATTATGGTAATAAAATAAGAGTTTTCTTCCAAATTGCACCATATATTTTTGAAGAAATATAATTTCTCAATGATCATATGCAATTTTGGTTCGCTAGTTTTCTTAACTACAGAAAAATGATTAATTGTTTATTGAGCTACTAATATTGATTATAAGGGATCATGCAATTTAACATGCTTTTCTTGTTCTTTTCCAGTTGCACCCAAAACATGAACATTGGCAGCCAAACAAGCAGAACTCCACAACAACATGTGGGAAAATGGTAAGACAGTTCAATTTTGTGAATCCCTTCAGGCCTGTATTCTACTATGCATTCTAACATTTCCTCTCTGCTTATGTTTTCTAGCTGTTCCAAAAACATGACTACTGATAGCCAACGAAATGATGCTCCACAACAACATACGCTAGAAAGGTAAGACACTTGAATTGTGCTAACTAGTTCAGACTTTTAGCGTACTCACCTAACTTTATTGTTCTCTTTATCCCTCTGACAGACATGTAAAGAACAAGAGGCCATGCAACACACCTCCTAAATTGGATGCACATGAAAAAAAGCTAAAGAACAAAAGACCATGCAACACACCTCCAAAGTTGGATGAACAGAACAATCATACCGAACAAAGGTATTTACTTCAATATCCTTCACTTGTTGCAATAGTTTCATGCTCACTGAGATGGCATCCATCCAGGGAAAATCAATCTAAATGTTTGTACCCAAAATAGTATTACTAATATTTGATTATACGAGTACCAAGTGTTTCTCACTGTTACACATGTTTGCTATGTTTTTTTAAAAAGGAAAATTTATTAACGTTAGTAACAAAGACCCATTTGCACACTTCTTCTCAAAGGACATCATCCACTGCACATAAATTTGTCTCTGCTCTGTACGTGTTTATCGGGTCATTATTTTCCATGTTCCTCTTGTAAATGTAGATTATATCAAAGCTTTTCTTTTCATTGTTACTAAGATCTGCGATTGTGTGTGTGAAAATTGTACTTGATCTGTAGACACAACACTTCAATAAAACATTAGAGGTTAGCTATAATCAAAATCGTGCAAAATTGAAATCTAATCTAACCAAGCGATTTACTGCCTTCTAATAGGTGCGAGATTGATGTTCTCAGATTATAATCGAGATCAGTGACCTAGACGACACCTAAACGAAGGATTTGAATGCAATTGATCTAGATATGAATTGAATGCAATTAATCTATTTTTTAAAGATTTTTTCTATGCAATAAGAATGATAAAAAATGATATGAATCTATGCTAATATGAAATTGATATGCTATGAATGCTATTGAAAATTGATATGCTATGAATGCAAAAATAAGATTGATCTCACAAAGATGTCGATTCGCAAGAGCTTTGATTCTTCAATTCCAATTCTCCAGCGCGATTGTGCAAAATATGAGATGATTTGTGAAGAGCTAAAGCCTTAATTTATAGAAATCCAGGGCTTTGGAGGTGCATGGGAAAAGCCATAAATCACTCAAATTAACTCATCTTGATTTTTGAGTTATCTGATCATGAAAGATAGTTAATTCTCAAAATCATGCAAAAACATGCAAAAACAACTTTTTAACTCAAATTAGAGTTTAGATCAGCTTTTTGAACTCCAAAAGGATGTTGAGTTCCAAAAAGTCAATAACTTGCATTGATTTTCTGATTTGGAGTTTAACTGTTTCTTTTGAATATGCATAATAATTAAGAATTAAATAAATAAATAAAGTGATTTATCCTCAACTCAACTAATTTTTGAAATAAAATAATTAATTTATGGGTTAATTAACTATTTTACCAAACTTTTATTAAAAATTATATTATTAAATAATGACAACATGCTTTAATTAATTAAATAAGAATTTAATCAATTAAAGATAGGAATTTTGATTTATTGTCAAAATTAAATAATACAATTAATAATAGATAGAATTAAATTTAATTACACAATTAAGTGGCAAATATTAAATCTAATTAATTAAATATGAAAATATTCAATTAATCAAACTTAGGATAAATGTGATTTATCGCCAAATAATCATTAAATTAAAGATAATTAAGATAATTAGGAATATTACTAGGAATATTCCCCGATGCAGAATTTAAGATAATCAATTATGATTCGATGATGTTAGATGTGCCTTAGGTTAGGACTTTGATGTCAATTTTGTTCGATTTGTCGATGTAGGAGGTTAATGAACTTATAGCCCATTTTTGGGGTATTACATTTTGCCCCTCTTTGAATTACTATGCGAAGCGCAGTGGTTCAAAGATAGTCTGTGTTTGATAGAGATATGAAACTGATTCAAAAGATAAACCGATCTCAAGATAGAAACCAATTGAGAGATATTGAGATAGGAGGTCCTGAATGACCAGAGATAATGTTCACTGTAGCAGAAAATAAACCTATGATTGTGAAAAAGTGTCAAAACACCTGATTCTGAACCTTAGGATTGATAAGAAGTGAGTGACCCGTTCTAGACTCGATTTTCTTAGTAGAACTAGCAGGTATCACATCCGAATCCTTCAGCTACCGAAGAACCAAGGAAAGAACATTATGATCTGATGGTGGCAAAAACTAATACAGTTTACAAGATTAGGAGAATACCAGATTGATATGGATCGATGAATCTGATATGCCCCAAGTGATGATAGATTTGCCCCGAGCGATGAGGACTTTTGATGAATCAGCGACTAGACGTGATTGTTGTCTTGATCACTGATGAAAGATATTGATAGATTTGATCGATAGAATTTGATTTACAGACTTTGAATGATGTGCAATACCATGCCCCCTTCGGGATTAAAATTGAAATCTGACAAGAAAAGTCAGCGTTATAGTTTAGAAGCATGTTAATTGATTTGAGAAGTGTGGTGAAACACATTCAAGAACACATTCTGCATCGTTGGAAGGTCCCAAAAGACCAAGTTTGACTAGGTTTGACCATGAGTTGACCATGGTTAACCAAGTTGAAATTTTGATAATGTGATGTAAGATAATCAGTTAAGTTGAATACTAGATTTCTGTGATGATTGAAGGTTGATTATGCAAGCAATTAATAATATGAATGATCTCAGATTTGAATTTTGATCCCGAAAAAGGATTCTACTTGCTATTTCATTAGAGGAACCTTCGTGTGAGATGCAGTTCTTGTTAGACTTGAAGATGCGATTTGAAGAATCATTTAAGCATTGAAGTTCATTTAATCATTGTGAGATCATGCAAACATGCAAAATGCAATGAGACATGCAAAATGAAATGCAACCTAAGACCTAGGACCTAGTCACTGATCATATGTCGATTTGTTATCATCACTGAACTTTTAGGTAACCGGATAAATCAATACAATGCCCACTAGCCATGAAACCATAGACATATGAATATTCATTTGTATGCGCAAGAATCAATACAACACCCACTAGTTATACAACCATGGACATATGAATATTGATTTATTTTCGGAATGTTGGATCCAATATAAGCACCAAGGAACAACACCAGGATGACTTGAATATCATGTCCATTTTGATATAACAATTTGTACAAGCATCAAAACATAAACATCATGATGACCTGAGTACGCCTTGCATTGCAAACACATCAAACAGTCAAGAGATCATTCTAAATCCAATGTGAATTACCCGTAGTGACCCTTTATCGTTCACATCCTTAGGCAAGATCGTGTTCCACAGTAGGAGAAAGAACTTACTCAAAAAGACAATAGTTAGATCAAACTTCTTTGAATTGTCTGGGTATCAATGGTCGAGGTACGCATGGCCATCCAATTTGAGATAGAGGCTCTTATAGTCGGACACCATTTCAATCCGAAATTTCCAAAGATGTTAGATTTTCACATACAAGCAGAAAACAAAGAAAAGATTATGCCCCTAGTCATCACTCTCTAAATCCTATAAAGGACATCATCGAAGAGCTCGAAGGGACACAATATGCAAAAATATCAATGCGAATCAGTAAGCCTACAAGGAGATAAAAGCATGAAAAGCACAAATTGTTTTTAGTTGAGTTTTGATGTTTGATTGTTGTAGATGCAAAATCCTTGCTGGAGACAAGACTGACTGACTGACACAATAGGAAGCTTCAAAGGACTCTGACTGGATAGAAAACGTCTAAGATACATGGGAGACCATAGGATATGACATTGATTGCCCCCAAATTTGAACATTGATAGGATACAGATGCTTGAGTTGATTGGTGTACAGACCGACTTATTGAAACCAGGATATGCAGAAACAAACCGGGAGATATGTACAAACTAAAGCAAGACTAAAAGCTGGGAAAGACCAAGATTGTGCTGATAGATGGAGCATTTTGGAACAAGTGGCACCTGTTTGCCAGGTTTTCACCATCTTGGTAGAGATTCTATTTTTGCTACCAAGGCGCCTGTTTCCAGGTTTTCACCAAGGCACTTTTTCTTCTTTTTCATTTTTTTTTTTTGTATTTTTTCATTTTTTCAATTTTTTTGAATTTTTAATTTTTTTTTGATTTTTTTTTGTACTTTTGATATTTTTTTGATTTTTTTGTGAATCATCAAGGTGCCTATTGCTAGGTTTTCACCAAGATGTTCATTTTTTCAAGACTTTTTCTGATTTTTAAGATTTTTTTCAGGATATTTACCAAGCACTGAATGCCTTAGGCATAGAATTTCTTTAGATGGACAACGTTGATTGGTTCTCGGAACTATTCTCCTTCAGTCATTGAGAGTTGATAGGCACCAGAGCCAAAAGTAGCAGTGATAACAAAGGGACCCAACCAATTGGGTTCGAACTTCCCCTTGCGTTCTCGATGGGATTGATTTTTAGGATTTTCTCTCAAAACTAGATCACCAACCTGAAATTCTCTGTGTCAGAATTTCTTGTTGTAGCCTCTAGACATTCTTTTTTGATACACTCTGAGATGATCATACGCTGCTTGCCTGCGCTCATCTAGTAATTCCAGTTCTTGTAACCTAGACACTCTGTAGTCTTCATCAGTGACAAGTCCATGCATTCTGATTCTGAGTGATGGGATTTCAACCTCAATAGGCAGTACCGCTTCAGACCCATAAACTAAAGTGAAAGGTGTAGCCCCTGTAGGCGTTCTGATACTAGTTCTATAGGCCTAGAGAGCTGGATTGATCATGAGATGCCAGTCTCTTCCTATTTTATTCACTGTTCTGTGCAAGATTTTCAAGAGATTTTTGTTTGAAGCTTCAGCTTGTCCATTCCCTTGAGGATAGTAGATAGAAGACCAATGTTGAGTAATCTTGAACTTAGCACATAAGTCATCTAGGTCCTTGTTTTTGAATTGTCCCCCGTTATCTATAATTATAGAGTGAGGGATCCCATATCTACAAATGATGTAGTTCAGGATGAACATAGAGATCTGTTTCCCCGTTGCTTGTGTTAGAGGAACTGCTTCTACCCATTTTGTAAAATAATCTGTAGCTGTGATTATATGGGTATGTCCATTAGAAGAGTGCGGATGGATAGCACCTATGAGATCAAATGCCCATTGTTGAAAAGGCCATTGTGTAGTAAAGGGAATCAGATCTCTCCCTGGAGCATGAATCAAGTTGCCATGTACTTGACACTGTTGACAGTTTTTAGAAAATTTTATAGCTTCTTTTTCCATTTCAGGCCAATAATACCCAGCCCTTATAAGTTTTTGAGCTAACATTAAACCATTCGAGTGTGACCCACATATACCCTCATGGACTTCCTCTAATGCATGTTGAGACTCTTCTCATTCTAAACATCTAAGCAGTGTACCATCTAGACCTTGTTTGTACAAATCATTACCAATGATGACATATCAGGATGCGGATCAGATAAGGTTTCATTTCTCAAAATGGTTAAAGGACTCAGGGATGATTTGGTCATGGAGATAGGAGAATAGATTTTTGTAGCGAGATGAGTCATAACCTACAACAGTGCAGATCATGCGGGTTTCAGGGGAGTCATATGCAGGATAGGATAGGGCTTCCACCAGGAACTCATAGCGTAGTTCATGTTCGGGCTACTGTAAAAGAGTAGATAATGTCGCCATTGCATCGACAGCCTTATTCTCCGTTCTGGGTATTTGCTCAAATGTGATAGAGATGAAGTATTTCTTTAAATCATCCACCATTCTCTTGTAAGGAATGAGCTTTTCATCTTTGGTTTGGTACACATCATTGACCTGGTGGATGACCAATTGTGAGTCTCCATGGATGTGCATCTCTGTAACTCTCCACTGTATTGCCATTTTCATACCATTGAGAAGTGCCTCATATTCAACAATATTGTTTGTGCAAGGAAACTTTAATCTGAATGCTTTGGGTATCGAGTATCCTTGAGGAGTGATGAACAATATGCCTACTCCTGATCCATTTTGTGTGTAGGAGCCATCAAAGAATAACCGCCATGCCCTAGAAGAGAGGTGCATGATAGAAGAATCGAGAAATTCCATTTGCATGGGTGTATCATCAAATAGTGGTGCTTCAGCTAATTGATCAGCAATGACCTGTCCTTTGATAGCTTTTCTTTCAACATATTCAATGTCAAATTCGCTCAAGAGCATGACCCATTTAGCTAGTCTACCTGTGAGGGCAGCTTTGCTTAGTAGGTACTTCAGTGGATCAATCTTAGCTACCAAATGAGTGGTATGAGCTAACATGTAATGTCTCAGTTTCTGTGATGCAAAGATCACAACGAGACAAGCTTTCTCAATCATAGAATAGTTCTTTTCATATGCCACCAATGTTCTGCTTATATAGTAGATGGCTCTTTCCTTTTTGTTCTCATCATGCTGTGCTAGCAATGCCCCTAGTGATGTATCTGTTGCGGAGACATATAATATTAATGGCTTCCCATGAATAGGAGGCATTAAGATAGGAGGATTCGAGAGATAATTCTTGATATGATCAAAATTCTTTGCACAGTCTTCATTCCATGCAAAGGTCACACCTTTATGTAATGTCTTTGTGAAAGGTTGTGATATGTCAGCTAACTGTGATATGAATCTTCTGATGGACTGTACTCTCCCTTGAAAAGTTCACATTTGACTGATATTCTTGGGAGGTTGCATCTCTATGATAGCTTTCACCTTAGCTGGATCGACCTCAATGCCTTTCTTTGAAACTATGTATCCTAAGAGCTTTCCAGAAGTGACACCAAAAGCACACTTCTTAGGATTTAGTTGGAGACTAAACTGTTCCATTCTGTCTAGGATCATGCTCAAGTCTATTAGATGTTTAGTTCTAATCATGGATTTTGCCAAGGTATCATCCATGTAATCCTCCATTGTTTTATGCATCATATCATGAAAAATAGATGTCATTGCTCTTTGATATGTAGCTCTAGCATTTTTGAGTCCGAATGGCATAACATTCCAACAGAAGGTTCCCCACACACATGTGAATGTAGTTTTCTCTTGATCTTCTGGAGCAATTTTGATTTGGTTGTACCCAGAAAAGCCATCCATTAAGGAATACATTTCATAGCCCGCAGTCATGTCCACTATCATATCAATGTTAGGCAGCGGAAAATCATCCTTACGGCATGCTCTATTCACATCTCTAAAGTCCGTGCACACTCTGATTGAACCATCTGGTTTTGAAATAGGTACAATGTTAGAGATCCACTCAGCATAGTCTATGACATGGATGAATCCAACTTTTAGGAGTTTTTCTAGTTCTTCTTTGACTAAGAGTGCAACATGAGGATGCATCTTTCTCAGTTTTTGTTTGATTGGTTTTACTCCAGGAGCAATGGATAGATGGTGCATAATGAGATTGGGATCCAATCCTGGCATATCTGAATATTTCCATGCAAAATTGATCTTTTTTTCTGATAAGAATGTAGTGAATTTTTGTTTCTCTTCTTCTGATAGAGATTGTGCTACATGTACCAATTGTGGTTCCTCTGTTGTACCCAAATTGATGGATTGAGTTGGCTCAATCAGAACTGGAGATCTATCCTATAAATGACTCGGAAGGACATCAAATATCTCATCCTTAGGTGCCTCAGAGAGGTTTTCACCTTCAGATACATCTTTTCTTTTTACTTTTGTAGGTTCTGAGACTGCTACAAAGTGGTTTTCACCCTCAGAACTCTTTTTCTTTTTCTTTTTATTTTTTTGACTAAGATATTTGATATCCGACTCGGTCATGCTGACGGTCGGTTTGCCGATGGAAGTCCTCATAGGCTTGACTGCATTGAGGTAGCAAGTAAGGGCATAGTCATTAGGAAAGATGTAGATACCATGGCTCAGGTTCGTGGAAGTTCGGTCAATAAGATCAGGGCATTGGATAGTTAAAGTAGGAAAGGTTTGGGATATGGTGTTCATGGATGTGGATATGTCATCATTGTTCCTAACCCGATGCTCAAGTTCAAAGGTGATATTACAGCTTAAAATGTTCAATTCATGAATAGGCTCAACATCATCATGGGAGTCCTCTTCAGCCATAGGTGGATCAGACACGTTAAGTTCATTGTTTCGCTCTAGACCTACGTTGGGCTAAGATACATATTGGTGAATAACATCAATATATTTCTCTGTTATAAGCTCATCTTCTTCTGGAATGGCACCCCATTCATAGTCATTTGACTCAGCTTCTAATTCAGGATCTCTAGGAAAGCTTAAAAAATGTGTGAAATCAGGATGAATACCCCAAGAAGGATTTCCCTCAGTCTTTGACTTGAATTCATATTCATGGGAATCAGTGTCAGAATAACTACCCCCTTCTTCTTGATCAGTGTGATTGCCTTCAAGATTAGCTGGTTCTTGTGGTGCAACCATCTCTTGCACTACAGTAGGTTCTTGTGTTTCTACTACATTAATTCTTTTGATAGGATCATCTGTATCATCAAGAAGATCTTTGATCTCTTTAGGAAATTTTTCATAGGGGATAAGCTCAGAGCTATCTGAATCATCATCAGAGGGTTCTGTTTCTTCTTTCTTAAGAAGGGGTTCTCCTGGTGCAATTTGTTCTATGACATGAGAACAACCACCTCTGAGATGATAGGGTTTCTTTTTAAACCCTATGCCACCAGTATCTTTTTTGTCTGTACCAATATGTGAAGTGGGTGTCACAAGACCCTTTCCGCTGATTCCTAGAGGTCCTTGACTGGAATATCCCATCTTGGCTATCAATTTGTTTCCGAGACCATATGAATTAGAAGGGATTGTAGATTCACTAGGTTGAACAATTTTGGATTCAGAATCATCTTTGTATAGCCATGCAAGAACAGCTTCACCTTCTTCAAATTCTTGTTTGGATACTTGCTCCGCCACAAAATTTCTTTTGTATGCTTCCATAGGTTCCTTAGGTTCCGATTTAGATTGCTTCAAAGATTGTCCATATGACTTGGGCGAGATAGGGAGAGATGTCAGAGACAAGACTGGCTCTATAGTGTATTCTCCCATCCCATTTTCTTTGATATTGATCTCTTTAGCAATGTCATCCATCTTAGATGTGGAAGCAACATTTAGCTGCTTGATGGAAGATTCTCTGTTATTGGGAACAAGCTTATCGGCACTTTCCTTCAATGTATTGCAAGTTGTACTCAGATCTGCTGGGATAGTAACCTCCACTCCTTCATAGGGAAATTTCAAGCATTGATGGTACGTAGAAGGAATAGCTTGCATTTCATGTATCCAGGGTCTCCCTAGAAGGATATTGTAAGCTAATGGTAGATCAAGCACCTGACATGTGGTATCTTTGATGACCAGACCCATTCGGATGGGTAAGACAATAGTGCCTTTAGAAGCTCTTTCTTGTTCATCATAGGCTTTTATGGTGATCTTCTTTCGAGGATCAATTGCCATCTCTGAGAATCCCAACTGTGTGATTAAGTTGTAAGAACAAATGTTGAGGCTTGCGCCCCCATCTACCAACACACATTTGACTCGACGGTTCTGGATCAAGACTTCTATGTGCAAGGGTTGATTATGTGGGTGACTTAGGGAGTTGTCATCCTCTTCTGAAAAGGAGATATATTGCGGAGACGTTAGATGACCAACCATAGTTTGGAACCTGTCTAGATCTAGATCATCAGGAACATTAGAGCCGAGCAAAGATTTGTCTAGGATATCTCTATGAGCTGGAGATATTCGAAGTAACTCAAACATGGAGATTTTGGCATTGGTATGCTGGAGTTGTTGGATGATGCTGTAAGATGTAGGTCTTGTATCCTTTGGATTGGAAGATTTTTAGGCAACCTTCTATCTAGAAGCAGATGTGAGATTGAAAGGTATCTTAGGGACATTAGATGAACTTGGTGTTTGTCCTTTCAGATGAGTCTGAGCTTGTGATCTGGTAACCGCATTAGCTGAGGAATGATTTCTATCCCTTCGTACAATTGTGATGACATTGCAGCTCTCAGAGATACATGGTTCAACCATATTGATGACAGCATCATTTCCAGGGTAGGCATAGTTGACTTTTGCCCCCATGTTAGGCTGGGAAGTGGAAACTCCTTTGCCATGTTGTGGAAACAGTTCTGTAAATGCTGTGTGATCATTATTGCTGGTAGGATTATCGATCATGATATCCCCTTGATTTATCAAGTCTTGAATGGTATGCCTCAAGTGAAAGCATCCATTAGTTTTGTGGCCTTTAGTCCGATGGAAAGCACATAATTCATTATCTTTCCACCAATATGGTTTTGGATCTGGATTAGGTTTTCAGATTGGTGGTAAAGAGATCATGTTATCAGCTATCAGGGTTCTCAGGGTAGATTCCAAAGATTCTCCCAGGGGAGTAAACTTTCATTTATTATCTCATCGTTTGAATGGCTTCTTTGGAGATGGTTCAGCAGATTTTTGCTCTGAAGCTTCAATGGATTTGGTGGCAAGGGTGAGATTGTAGGCCGGTGCCTTTGATGGGGTGCAGATAGTGTCAACAACACCATCAGAGATGATACCTTTGTTTCTATTCTAGTTCTTGTTTTTATCTTTTGAGCTAGATCCAGATTCAGACTTGTCCTTTTGAAGTGTGATTTCTCCTTTCTTGACAAGTACTTTCTCAATCTTGATTGCATTATCCACCATTTTATCAAAAGATACATGATCTTGCATTTGTAATGGATAGTTGAGCTCTGGAACAAGGTTATTGATAAAGATTTCAAGTTTCTCCATTTCGGGAATTGGTCTAGCATATAGAGAAAACTTCTTTCGCCACCTCTTGAGAAAAGTTAGGAATGATTCCCCTGGATATTGCTTGAGGTTACAGATATCGATCATGGTAATCAAATGTTGAATATTGTAGGAATATTGTTGATAAAACAATTTAATCAATTCCTCAAAAGTTTTGATCGTAGAAGGTAATCTTGAAAACCACTGAATGGATGCTCCTCCCAAGGATCTAGGAAAAAGATGCATTAGATAAGTCGGTTCATGCATGAATTCCATGGATTGCGTACAAAACTCTCTGACATGATCTTGAGGATCAGAGTGTCCATCATATTTGTCATACTTTGGCATCTCCACTCTTTTTGGGAATGGAGGCATATACAAGTCTTTGTCAAAAGGGAAAGGACAAAGGGCCTCCATGGAGAATTCCTTGGGTTCCTTCTCTTTCTCAATTTTATTCATTTTGACCTGCATAGCGTGCAGCTAGTTCATTATGGCCATCATCAGAGTTTCTTCCTCATGCGTGATGATATCTTCGACATTGAAGTGAGGAGGAAGTTTAGCTCCTTCCTGGGCTAATTGCAAAAAGTATGCCTCTCTATCCATTTTCAAGAAATGCCTCATCATTCTTTTGAATTCAGCGTCATTCTGACACTGATGGATTTCAGAGGGTGTAGGGTCTTGGTCGGCATTATGTTGAGAATGGTGTCCCTGGGATCCTCCTCCTAGAGAACCGTGGTTTTTCCTTGCTTGAGACATGGTAGGAGTTTTTGGGCTCCCTGGAATAGATTGAGGAGGAGTTTGTTGATTACCTCTGTGAGTTGATAGAGGAGGTATGTAACCAGTTTTTAATCGAAAGTTACCCAGACCGTCGTCTTCGTAGATACCTGACTTGATGAGTTGTTCAAGAGTTGGACCTGGGGTATTGGTCAAAAGTAAGTTATGAGATGTTTCTTCTGATTTCTTGTGTGAAGAAGCTCTAGTCTCCACCATTAACTTTGAATGAAACAGAAGAAAAGGACAAAGACAACTAAAGAACAATTTGATTCAAGAAAATCAGATGACGCAACCTTGTCAAGATTATGATAGTTTTGAAAATCTGATGAGATGTGGGTGAAGGAAACTGTGCCCTAGATGTATGGGATAGATCGCCCAAAAGATAGCGGACACGAGTTCTCAACACTTAGTCTATTTTTGAAGATTGATTGAAGATTGATAGTTATGACAAGGTTTTGACACGAGATAAAAAGGACTCAAATTGATCAAATAGAAGACTAGATCGGATTCAAAAGATCAAACTCAAAAAATGGTAGAATGCTCAATAGCTACTGCTCTGTTCCTGACACAATGATATTTTTGACAGATTCTGGAACTAGGCTGGAAACATTGGATATCTCGCAAATTGACAATTTCTGACAACTCTCTCAAATTTTTCCAAATGACACTCTGCAGACTCGTACAACAGTTGGGTAGAAATGAAATGACAGTTGTGAAAGTCATACGATAGTTGGGTAGAAATGAAACAACAATTGACAAAACTCGTACGATAGTTGCTAACAATTTTTGGCTTCTTGAATTTTGCTGGTTTGAAAACTCGTACGACATTGGACTCTCAATCATACGACATATGGGCGATACTGAAATGACATTTGACAAAAAGTCATACGACTTTTGACTTCTTGAAATGACTTTTGCCTCCAGAAAGAACTTTATGTCAATTTTTGCAAAATTTAAGGTTTTTCATTCTGGATTGTTTGCAAATTGTACTGTCCAGATTTTGAAGGTTATACCAGATTTGATCATTTTTAAGAGCCAAGTACATAAACAAGCACGCAGAATAGCAAGCCAGTGATTCCAAGCACGTCTGAAAATAATGAACAAGGGCAAAAGCAACCTTGTGCATGAAAAATCAAGTGACCAAATTGTGCTAATCCCTGAGAGTACTAATTGTGTATGTTCTGAAAAGTTTTGCAATAACACACATATACCTGAAAGTGAAAAATTGGCCTCTCTAGGGTTTTTAGTAATGGTTTGACTTTGCAACTTTTATGATTCAAAGGGGTGAACTCCAATCCCAGCGCACCAAGTTTTTGACACAGTCCGAGAACTTAATCTTCAAGAGCTGCTAGGGAGATCTGACAACCCAACAATGAACCATACTCATGGAGATTTCTTCCACAAGGACATTTATATAGCGGCTGTCACTACCACGGTGAAAATGGCTATGACCGCTTGAGGTTCCATCAACACAGTTTGCCCTGTGAAGGGATTGTCCGCTACGGTTAACCCTCTCTAAAGATGACTCACAGATTTATACCACAAGGGGACTTGGCTCCAGATTCAAGGTTTTGACACCTCTTCACTTTTAACCCAAACAAAACAAGCAGATTAATCCGACACGCTAAGACAAAGTTTTGTTCCACCAAGGTCTGTGATATCAACTCCACGTGATCTATCAACCTCTCTGGGGAGAGAATGTATCAATCAATAAGAGAAGACACACTAACCAATTTTGATTCACCAAAGCTCGTGATATCAACCCTACGTGATCTATCAACCTCTCCGGAGAGAGAATGTGTCGATCAATAAGAGAAGATGCACTAACCAAGTTGAATGTGAAATGCACTAAGTATCCTCCCTACCTACAAGGATTCTATCGTCAAGAAGGATTTCGCTGGGAATCCAATCTTTCAAGAATCATGAATAGTGTTCATAGGGCCTAATTACTATGTGAGCACAGATATATTCCCGAAAGTAAATCTACCAAAAGTACCCAAAAAGTAGAAAGAGGAACACTTAACGCTTAAAGCGAATATGAGATGAGTCCACAAGGTGGAACACTTAACACCTCACACAAGCTGAAAACGAGTCCCCAACTTAGAAAATAAGTGAGTTCCTAAAAGCACAAAAGGGTTGCCAAGTGGAACACTTAACGCTTCTGTCCTGTTGACCCCTCCCCTTTATGGCGCTGAGATTGCAACCACGGGGCAGAAATGAGGGGCCAGTGGATTAACGAGTCTAATAACCCAAGATAGCAATCAAGATCAATCACAAGTATTCTAAGACTACTTAATGAATCCTTAAGGGTTCACAACCTAGTATCAATTATGCAAGTGTGTAGAAATAGATCAAAAGCATGAAAAGATGCACACAAGCTTGACACATAAGAGATTTATTTTAAGTCCCAAATCAAAATATTATTAGATGAAGGAGAATACCTGGGATCCTCACAATGCGCTTAGTAGATTTTACTTGATTTTTAGCAATTTTTGTTGAGCTTTTCCATGCAAGCAAGTGACGAACTCTCCAACAAGCAAACAAGCAAACAAGATATGCAAAATATATTCAACTTATGAAAACCATAGGGTTAGCTCTAAAAATCAATTATTATCAGTAATAATAACCAGCAATTAACCCAAATGACAACTCATATCATTCATTGAACCATGTAAAAAAATAAGTGCATACCCATTACAAAACTTTATTTTTTTTGTTGCATTTGACCTAGTCAACAAGATCTAATTTTTTTTGATATGATTTTGGTCACAAAAATAGAAATTCAGAATAGAGACCCCTGCTAAAAAATAGAGAGCTTTCCAAAAATGCAAAAATTTTACAAAATCCTCTTCATTTGTGCCCTAGAGACCCGTTTTATCAAAATAGACCAGTTTTTGTAAATTGACTATTTGAGCTATTATATCATGTCCAAATTTAAAATAAAAAGAATGAACCCCCTGTAGAATTTAAAGAGCTTTCCGAAAATATAAAAATTTCTGAAAAATATGCTGATTTGCGTTAGATATTAATTTTTTCTAGAATTTGAAGAAAAAAATTATTAAAAATTCAAAACATCTCAGAAAATTCTAAATTTTTACTGTAGCTTCTCTGATATGTCACCAACCTACAAAAAAAATTTCAGATCAAAACTCCAAGCCGTTTGGGAGATAAAATTAAATCTTTGAAACTTTGGAGTTTTAGCTCTCAAAAAAATCAAAACCAGCATGCAAAAGTGGGTTGCCCCACGGTGGGCGCCAGAAATGTGTGTGTGAAAATTGTACTTGATCTGTAGAGACAACACTTCAGTAAAACATTAGAGGTTAGCTATAATCAAAATCGTGCAAAATTGAAATCTAATCTAACCAAGTAATTTACTGCCTTCTAATAGGTGCGAGATTGATGTTCTCAGATTGTAATCGAGATCAGTGACCTAGATGACACCTAAACGAAGGATTTGAATGCAATTGATCTAGATATGAATTGAATGCAATTAATCTATTTTTAAAAAAAAATTTCTATGCAATAAGAATGATAAAAACTGATATGAATCTATGCTAATATGAAATTGATATGCTATGAATGCTATTGAAAATTGATATGCTATGAATGCAAAAATAAGATTGATCTCACAAAGATGTCGATTCGCAAGAGCTTTGATTCTTCAATTCCAATTCTCCAGCGTGATTGTGCAAAATATGAGATGATTTGTGAAGAGCTAAAGCCTTAATTTATAGAAATCCAGGGCTTTGGAGGTGCATGGGAAAAGCCATAAATCACTCAAATTAACTCATCTTGATTTTTGAGTTATCTGATCATGAAAGATAGTTAATTCTCAAAATCATGCAAAAATAGCTTTTTAACTCAAATTAGAGTTTAGATCATCTTTTTGAACTCCAAAAGGATGTTGAGTTCCAAAAAGTCAATAACTTGCATTGATTTTCTGATTTGGAGTTTAACTGTTTCTTTTGAATATGCATAATAATTAAGAATTAAATAAATAAATAAAGTGATTTATCCTCAACTCAACTGATTTTTGAAATAAAATAATTAATTTATGGGTTAATTAACTATTTTACCAAACTTTTATTAAAAATTATATTATTAAATAATGACAACATGCTTTAATTAATTAAATAAGAATTTAATCAATTAAAGATAGGAATTTTGATTTATTGTCAAAATTAAATAATACAATTAATAATAGATAGAATTAAATTTAATTACACAATTAAGTGGCAAATATTAAATCTAATTAATTAAATATGAAAATATTCAATTAATCAAACTTAGGATAAATGTGATTTATCGCCAAATAATCATTAAATTAAAGATAATTAAGATAATTAGGAATATTACTAGGAATATTCCCCGATGCAGAATTTAAGATAATCAATTATGATTCGATGATGTTAGATGTGCCTTAGGTTAGGACTTTGATGTCGATTTTATTCGATTTGTCGATGTAGGAGGTTAATGAATTTATAGCCCATTTTTGGGGTATTACAGCGATAGGGTAAATTAGATGAAAAATACCTTTTCTTCTCCTTTGAGTTTTGATTCCATGTACATCACTCTTTACAAATCAAATCGATACATTAAATTATAGATGATTGGGCTGTGTAGATTCGTTGTCTTGAGCTTCAATTTCATATATATGTTATACTACATTTTAGATATGCCCATTTAAAATTTTGATTTTAGTTAGTGGCAACTGACATATTCTAAAGCCATTTCTTCATATAATCATTAGTGGCAACTGACATCTTTTACAAATCAAAAATAAAAAATCTTGGCTGCATAACTATGGAAACCCATCACCCTAGTGGAAACATGAGTCTGATCTCCCTTAGGACCATCTTTTACGAGTCCCAAAACAAGCTCGCCTTTTGATTCTATGAAGAAAACCAAGCCTTTTAGCAACCCTGAGTGCAATCTTCACTCTTACAGATCAAGGTATGGCAATGCATACTTTTTGAAATAGGTGGTCTTCTAGTTTACCATGAGACATATACTCATAAAATGACAGCTGGTGTCCATCCTCAGCATAGTAGCTTATTAATTTTCCTATGGATAACTGATACCTAATAAAGATGAGCTGTGGCAATCATTCTCTATGCCCTGAATACCATCTTGATTAAGAACTCATGTTCAGTGTTGAATATGTTTTCTTCAAGTCATTCTGTTACTCAACTGTTTCACTAGATAATGCCAAATGTATCCCATGATAATGGTACTCTAACCAGTGAATAATATATATTTAAATAACACATGAGTGACAAAATTCTTATCCATGCATAAATGTACTTTAATAGATCAAATAGACAAAGTGAATGGGAAAATCACCTATTAAAATGATCTAAATCTATCAGATATTTCAAAAAATTACTTGATCATGTTAAAATTACTTGATCATATTCCAACCCAATGATGCCATGAACTTGAAGAGCCCCAAAGCCATTTGATGGAGCATGAAGAGGAGAAGTAATTGCCTAAAAAACCTGCAAACAAACTCTAAGAGCAACCTCTCACTATTTGAATGTCACCGTGACTGTTATTACAGTTTTGATATAAGTCCTAATAAATTTTGTCCCATAGAGCTTAATTTAGAAGAGATAACTATTTATACGTGGTGCTTTCATTCTTCTATTTTCATTCAGAGGCCAATAAGCTAGACATCAAGCATACAGGCATAAAGTTTGATGTAAAGAGCCTTGCACAATAGGATAGAAAAGCTAATGATACAGTGCAAAATACATTGGTCAAAATTCTATCAAGGAAGGTTGTGTGACAACTTGGAAAAGAGAGCTTAAGTTTACATAAGAGAATGCATAGTCATTCTACAAACTGAGGTTACATTAACAGCTAATTTCTCTATCAATTGTAGAAATCGATGTCTCACCAGTACTTTAGTCTTTAATTGATTAGCTATCGCAGTTGGTGTAAGTTGGAAATCAAGTATTAGACCCATTTAATTTTGACTTAATAGTAGCTTGCATTCGGTCCAAGGATATTAACCCAGTTGCTAATCTGTCTTCTGGTGTAATTTTCAATTTAGATGTTTTCAATATTCTAATTGTAACCTTACCAAGCATTTTTTGATAGTTTGGTTGGTCCTATCCATTGAGATATCATAGTTCTTGTGGACTAAAGGAATCTTTATGTTTTTCTAGGAATACCTACTAACAAATGTTTCCTTACCATGTGCCTCCAGCCTCACCTCAATACCACATAGAACAAGCACAATTCTAGACCTCTGTAGAAACTGGGGTGGTTTGCCGTTTGAAGGTGAAGTATTAGTTATTTACGGGCCAGCAACAAACAAATATTCCAATCCATAGAACAAAATAGAAATTGTTCATGCTGACCTTGTGGATGCCAATGGTCAGATGACAATCATAATGAACATAAGCAATACATTAATAGATGACTTCTTGCCTTGGTTAGCAGTTGGATCTAGCATTTGAATCATAGAATTCATTGTAAAAAATAAATCCTAGTATGAGTGAGGCGATGTGGATTTCTGTATTGCTTTAACAGCTAAAAGCACATTGGACATTATCAATCTTATCTGCAAGTACCACAGACTGACATCTGACATAACAATTTCCCAGCTAATAGATGCTGACTGTGGTTATCCAGTTGGATCCTTTGGTGCTATTGCCACAAGCTATCACAACAACAGAGGCCAACTTGAAGTACATGTGAAAGATGGAGATTCACAACAAGACATGGCCATAGTACATTGCTACCCATATGCAAACTCACTAACACTTAATACTCTTCTATTGTATACTACTTACTAGACACTTCAACACTACGAACTAATAATCAGTACTTGTTGCAGGTTCTCATGTCAAACAACTACACAACATTGGTGGCTGCTCTAATATGACTTATATCAACAACAGACATGCCTTTAGTCTTGTTCAAAAAATTTGTACACACCGGTTCAAGGGGTTCACATTCCATCCGGCCATCGCAGTCTTCATTTGTGCAAGAGCTTAATGATGAATGCACAAAAGCACATTTGAAAACACTTGCCAAATGCAACACCCAGGCAAGTACAAAATTCTTTCCACCCAACTCCACATTGCATCTACTTGATTTCATCCTTCACACAATGCATACTAATGCCATTTGTTTTCCAGGTACTTGGCACATTAAAGGCAAAGAACACACATTTACTACCTTATGAGATATGTTGTAGCACATGCCGCCATGCGTTGACATTTGACACTTTAGCTGATATAGACTCTGTGGACTGCACCTACTGCAACAAACTTGCCCAACCTACATGCCGCCATAGCTTATGCACATTGCAAAAATAGGAAGGCAATGTTGATTGCACTTTACAAGGTGACCTGTTGAAGCAACACTTCCCAGAAATTGCAGCCATCTCATATGAACAATATCAAAAAAGCATCTCCAAAATGGTATATGCACTGCGCAAACTGCACCTCTATGGCACATTCACATTGGCTGTCAACAACACCATTGTGAAAATTGTTAAACAGTGAGCTCTCAGTGTTAAGCAGCTAGCACTTTGCAGTGCACAATCATAAATTCTATAATTGGCAAAGCTTTTCAAACTACTAAACATTGACTCACTAAGCATTGACTCTGAAATTTTGTATAGCTTTAAAAGCGGGCACTATTTTTCAATGGACCACTACTTGTAGAACAACAGATAGTATGTTTCTGAAACACAAAATTAACTATAATATATGAATCTAATGTTTTGCTATTTTCCAATATACTTATAAGATCCACGCTCTTTTCCTTTATCCACAAATTGATGCTTTTTTACTTCTATTTTTGTTTTGAGCAATTCATTTATCAATTATTGGCCCTCATTCTATCCCCGACTGTCAGTATTTATATTCAAAGCTTTGTGAATTATTGATTTATAAGGTCATGCTAGATTCTTAATCTGTCTATGAAAAATAAATTGTTTTTAATATCTCATTGTATGAAAAAATTGGATTGAGGATTGATAGATTTCAAATACCCTCTTTTAAGGCTTTAGATTTTGATGTTATTCTATTAAAAGTAATTGTTTGAATTGAAATTTTTAAAATTTGCACGACAAATGCAATGGATCAATAAATATGATTGGGAAAAACTACACAGTCTCAATTTGTTATCAAACATTAACCTTTTGCAAATCCAGATTTTTCATTCTTCTTATGCTTTTTCCTTTTTTAGTGGGTATGTTGAGCCTAGAGGATAGCTCCAGTGGGATCCTCAAATGGAGAATGCAGATTCTGTGAAAGTGCAGCAAAACTCAGATGCCTGAGTTCTACATACATAAATGCTGATGCATTCCCATGTATTGTATCATTTGTAGTTATGGTTGGCATAATATCTATATTTTGGAATTATAGAAATATTTAATATATGATATTGATTGTCTTATTGACATTTGCATGGTGACTATTTTCTTGCCTGGAAGTAGTATCCTTACTCCTAGGTCACTTCTATATAGATTTTCATTAATTAATTAGGATAGCTGCCTTGAGAGCCTTGAATTGAGGATCCAGATTATATACACTCAAGTGTAGATGCTCCAATAGCCATGCATTGAGTGTCACAATCATGTTAATGTACAGAAAATCTAGAAGAAATCTGACCAACATATATCTACATAAAGGACTCTTTGTGATGCCTTCCCGAGTAATAAACATAATAACATGTGGTAAACAATTTTTTTGTGATATGGCTCATCTTGCTTGCTCAACTAAATTGCAGTTCGTGTTTGTAGTTTTCACCTTTGATGGTTTTCTAATTGTCTGCTTGATGTTTCTATTTGTGGATAGTGAATGCTGACAGAGGTTATTGAATTTGTCTTTACACCCTGTTACTACACTCAATTGAGAGTTTCAAAAACCATTTCATCATGCCCCTACCAAGTATGTTTGATGCATTTCCATAATCTGGTCTGAAGTTCCACATACACCAAGAAAGGTTGTGGAATTTGGAATTATATTTTGCAAACTCTATTAGCTCGAAGGCTTCGAAAGCCTTCTCAACAAACCTATCCCAGAACCTCATTCACCAAACACAGTGAGAGACAATGCATGTGATTCAAAGCACAAAGCTCTCTATAGTCTATGCATAAATTTTGGTTTTTCTTCTTGAATGCTATCACTTTTATTGTTTAGCAAGACTTGTTTTCAATATATTAAATTCTTAGAATGAAAAATGATAATTGTAAGAATGAATGTTTTGGGGTTATCATTTCTGTGGAAATTAGCATTATGCTTTAGAAGGAAGCAGTATACACAGGTCTGTACCTATAAACAAATATTATGATTTCAACAATTAAAAACACTAATTAAAAACTAGAACCACTATACATAGGTCTATACGTACTACACTGAAATGGACTTCCTTGTAAGAAACAACAGATCCAATATCCTTTTTGGCTACACACCCTTTACATTTCATTTAATCAAGGATTTTTGCCATAGGACTAACTACACTTGCATAAGTTGACTGTCATAGACTATCATAATTCCTTATGTCGTGCCATTTATTTGGGATTCTACTCTCCCACAGGTCTGACTTGAACCGCCATAAGAAGAAAAGGGGTGCTAGATGTTGAGGCTCTTGTCTAAAGTTTGAAGAGTTTGATCCCTTTGCAATGCTGCCATTTACAATAGGAGACATCAGAGTAGCCATTCTTAAGCATTACAGGGTTGCACATCAATTGTCATGCCAAGTCTCAAAACTATTGTTCATCCTATCCGCACTAGGCAGGAACTAAGCTGCCCTGCAACACTTGTTCGATTAGGGATAATGTTTTAATAAGTTTAAGTATTTAAAATAAATTGAAGGAATAGATTCTTTTTTATAAGATTCTAAACTATTCAATAGTAATATGAAATTCTTAGTTTGTTTTTCAGAGTAATGAATTAGTTTTCTAAAGAGTAAAGGTAGGATAAATTAGCTTTGCACTTTTCAAAAAGAAAATTGTTTTTGTTTATTAATCTTTTATATCTTTAGTTAGTATTTAGTTTTAATCTATTTATTTGTTTAGGAATTTTGTTTATTGAGATAAGAATTATACTTTCAATACAATTTTTTCTGTCACATTACAGACAAGCAATTCAGTTTTTAGTATATTTGTAAAAAATGTTTCACTAGCATATATTTGCTTCTACGATCTAAAAAACACTTGTGCATACACATGAAACACTAATCAAACCCTAATTCACCATATTAATCAAGAAATAGGTTGACAAAAACCTAATCCTATCTCAGTGCCAAAATCAACCATCAGGATTGATGTGCATTTTCAAAACATCCTTTTGATCCATCAATAACATCTCAAAATCATGATCATAACCTTAAAATATTTTTTACCTATCTCTTGTAAACTATTTTATCATCTTTCCTTAACATATCAGATAAGATCACAAAAATATAACTTAGATTCATTGAACTTGGCCACCTTGATCAATGTAAATTGCCAACTCATTAGGCACATAATCCTAGATCATCCTAAGGCATAATTAAGATCAAACAAATAAACAAATACACTACACTCATTGGATCTACCAACATCTTATGATAAAGTTTCAAGAACACTGTCATCCTCCACTAAAATACTTGTAACTTCCTTATGGATCATCATAATCACAAACCCTTTGAATGGTAGACACATTGCTATGTCCTTAACATATTCCTAGGTGCACAACCAAAGTTATCATCTACAACACATGCACAAAAGCAATCTCTACAACTTTGTAACTCTATAACACTGACAATTAACAAAATTACCATTCTTTATCTGTGACACCATAACATGATCAAATAATCATTTCAACAACTCAAACTTGACGTGAAGCATGTAAATAGTGTCTACATCATCCCATAAGGTGCGCTACTCCTCATCTTCAATAGCCTTCTACTGCCATTCATCTGAGCATTCTATGTTACTAACAGAACAACATATCTATCAACCAAACTTCATAATAAGTATCAAGACCATCTGATCTTCACACTAGACATCCAAACAACATTGAAGACTTCACAAAAATCATGGTAGACATGTTGACATCAATGAAAACACATCCAACTTGTTAACACTTTATGCTTCTTCTTGACTTGTCTGTATGATGCGAGACAAAGTTGTATTTACTTATTTAAAAAATCTACATGATGTCTAAAGTGATCTCCATCATTGCTTGGTTTTGTGATGCAGGTTGCAAGTAGTGGACATCATCTTCCTTGAATAGGCAAGATTGAGTGTGCCCTTATATACATCTTGATGGTGGAAGAGGGGAGGTCGAATTCAAACCCAAGACTATACCCTAACCCTAAGCCATTGTCCTACGTAAGGACAAATTTTGTAAGCCACCCTTTTGGATTCATCAAGGCGACGTGAATCCTGTCACCCTGACTGAGTATGCATTTTTCTTGTTTCCTTGTTAGTTTATTTGGGTTATTTAGTCAGGTTTATGAGTGTATACTTTTTTCTATGTTTGTCAATGCATTCACATAATAACATTATTATAATGTTAAGTCAACTAAGAAAATGAACCTAGATGAATATTAAATAAAGTTATTCAGGGTCACGATAAATAAACGAAAACTATCATTCATATGCAATAATATGAGTTTAATAAATGTTGAGGTGTAAATTTAATTATATTAATTTAAATAAACTATAACTGGTTAATTTTAATTTGTATTTATAAAATATCTCACATCAATTACAATTTTGTAGTATTTAATAAATTTTAATAATTTAATAAGAGGTATGATTTTTATATTGTAATAATTTAAATAGAAAATTTTAATTTTAAATTAATGTATTTTAAATATCTCAATTTTTAATTATATTCTTTTTTTAAACTAATTAGATATTATTATTAATTAATATTAAAAATTAATTCAATTGTATAACTTTAAATATAATATTATTTAAAATTTATTTTATTCTTGAATTAGAAATATTTTCGAGTTTTGAGTTTTAAAATATCATTTTTTTAATTTTCTTAGCTATCCTTGCCAAACTTGGAGTTTTTTGAATTTTTTGTTTTAAAAGAGATGAATCTAGTCATTGTTTGAAAGTTGGAAATTGGAAGTTCTCTGTCAAAGAGTTAGTTCTTTTGTTTATACATAAGTTTTTCTTTGTGTTAAAGAATTCTTTTAAAGCTTTGGAGTTAGTTTTTGGATTGAAGGATTTGGTCACAATTCTATCTCCTTCGTTTGAGTTTAATTGTCAATTGAGGTACGAAAACTTTTATATTATTTGTCAATGAAATTTGTAAATTGGGCACATATTAAAATTGATTGGTTAATGCGTTGTTTTCTTTGGATGGTTTTGTAACCTCTTTTTCTGCATTGATTTTTGATTCCTTGTGCCCAATCCACTGGTTAGAAATCTAGTTATTTTTTGTTCCAAAAGACTATCTTTTACCTGGATATTCCAACACCAAGATTCTCGTGGTTTCTCCCTTCATTCAATACTTTTGTTTGCCACTTACTTGGCATATGGGTTTCCTTTTTGGTTTGAAATATTATTTCTGCGCTCCATAAAACCATGTCTTCTTTGTTCATTTCTGCACCACTTTTGTGGTAGATTTTAGCTTGTTTTTGAATAATAAAACTCAGTCCATTTCCATCGGATTGTTGCCATTGTCTACGAAAAGACCCTGTTTTATTTTCTTAAAAACCTGATCTCCAGATTATTGCCATTTTCAAATTTGGCATTGATTTTATTTAATAAATCAATGAAGACTTCTATTTTTATTTTTATAAATATCCCTTGTGATTACAATATAAAGATTACTAGGCTTGTTTTTATTAGATTTCAGCCTCGCACAAGGCTTGTTTTCATGTAGCTTTTTAAAAAATGATTTTTATTTTATGGAAGATTTTTATTCTATATAAAAGACTTTAATTTATTATGTTAAAAAAAGAAGAGATTGAAATTGTAAATAAGATTTAATTTCATAATTATAAATAGATTTAGTTGTATGTTTATAAATATAGTTAACTAGTTTATATATACTTTATATATATATATATATATATATATATATATATATATATATAAGCTAAGAGATATCCTTCTGAGGTGCCTATTGCACTGAGAGAAATTATGAAAATAGGCATCTCGAGAAGGATATCTCTCAGCTTATTATATATATAAAGTATATATAAGTTAGTAGCATTGCGACGCGTAATGAAATATATTATTATTATTATTATAGTTAATCTATAATAGTAAATTATATAGTGAGAAAATAAAGGGATTATATCTAGGGATTGATTAACACTTTGAATTAATTAATTAGATTAGGGTTAGCATTTAGCATTAGCGTTAGGGTTAGAGTTTGGTTTAGATTTATTATTATGATTAGGCTTAGGGCTTAGTGTTTAGGTTGGGTTTATGGTCATGGTTACGATGAGAATTATGGCTAGGGTTAGGGTTTTGATTATAATTAGAATAGGTTTCGAGTTAGGAGTAGGGTTTTGGAAAGTGTTAAGGGAAATATTGGAATTACTATTAGGGTTGGGATTGGAACTATAATTAGGTTAAGATTTGGTCAGGGCTATGGTTTGGTTTAAGGTTAGGGTCAAGTTTAGGATTAAGGTTAAGATTAGCATTACGATTAGGATTAATCATATTTGGTTTAGGTTTATGACTGTGGCTAGGGTTAATATTAGGGTTAGGGTTTAGTGTTAAGGTTTAGTGTTAAAGTTTAGTGTTATAAGTTGAATAAATTAATATAGTTAAGATTAGGATTAACATTTATATCACAATCTATAATAGTAAATCATATAGTGAGAAAATAAATGGATTATATCTAGGGATTGATTAACACTTTGAATTAATTAATTTGATTAGGGTTAGCATTTAGTGTTAGCGTTAGGGTTAGAGTTTGGTTTAGATTTATTATTATGATTAGGCTTAGGGCTTACTGTTTACTATTAGAATTACTATTGTTAGGAATAAGGTGTCTCAACCTTGGATAATTCCTATTCTTATTATTTGTTTTGTAAAATGTATTTCTTGCAAATAATGTAATTAAGTGTGAGTGTACATGTCTAGTTGGCATGTTGATGTGTCACTCCACTTGATGTGTCAGAATCTTGAATTGTGTGTAAGGAGATCATGGCTGAAATAGTTATGACGGATTCCTATGACACATAAGAGCTATGTCTGGAAGATTCAATGATGGTTGAAGACATGTGGCAACTGATAAAGTTGAGTACTAAAAAAAATTTTAGGTTCCTATTTTCTCAGAGAATGGTAAAAACCTAATACGGCTATCTTTGGAAGTTGCCCTAAAAAGGGAAGCGCATGATATAAGCATTTTTTAGGGTTGCAAAGATAGGTGAAGTTTGTGTACTGTTGGAACATTTTTATGCTACTACAATTTGTCTTCAAGAGTAGGAAATCTTCTGAAAGAACTTGCATTGCAAGTGTATTGTAAACTGTAATAGTTTTGATTAATACATTGTGCAGGTTTTGGAGTGCTCAAGTTTTTACCGAAAGGTTTTCCCCAGGGTAAATCATTGTGTCATTCTCTATTTTCTGTATGCATGGTATAAGGCTACAATATCATTGTTAAAGTAGTTAACGAATCTGAAATTGTAAGGATTTAAAAGAATTTGCACAATACTTTCCTTTAGAGATTAGTGTAGGAAGGTGTTTCCGCACTTGAGTTTCCTTACAAGTGGTATCAGAGCCTGATCAACTTTTGATCCTAGTTGTTGGGTAGGGTTTTTTGAGCTAATCTCAAGTTGAGTGGGAGTTTTGTGCATAACATTCTGAATCTTATTTGCAGATTGAGATGGCAAGTTCCTCATACAATAGAATGGAGGTGGAGAAATTTAATGGCACTAATTTCAAGTTGTGGAAACTCAAGATGGAAGACATGCTTGAAGACCGTGATCTATGGGAGGCTACTTCACTTGATGTGAAATCTGCAATGATATCTCAAGCAGATTGGGAGATCAAGGATCAGAAGGCTAAGGGTCTCATCAGACTCTATCTAGTAGATGTCGTTCTTCTGAATGTTCTTGATGAGACTACTACAAATTCTTTGTGGAAATGACTTGGGTCTGTGAATCAGGCCAATTCTCTGGTGAATAAGTTGTTCTTGAGAAAGAAGTTGAATTATTTAAGAATGGATGAAGGTGGATCCGTAATTGATCATCTCAACGCATTCAATTTATTGATTGCATAGTTGGCATCATCTAGTGCCAAGATCGAGGAGGATGATCATTGTATGACCCTACTTTGTTCCTTGTCAGATTTGTGGGACCATCTTGTGATGGCTCTCAGAAGTACTATAGTCGCATTCTATATGGATGATGTGGTGTCTTCGCTGCTATCTGAGGAGATGCGAAGAAAGACTTTGAATTCATCTAAGGAAGCCCTTGCTATTCGTGGGAGATCCAGCGACAAAGGAAAGAAAAATTACAACAAGTCAAAGAAGGGCAGATCCAAATCCCATGGGAGTTTTAAGACTCCTAGAAATTCCAAGGAAAAATGTTGGAACTGTGATAAAACTGGGCACTTCTGGAGGGACTGCAAAGAACCAAAGAAGAAGAAGAAAGGCTCAGATTCAGCTTCTGAAAAATCTCAAGAAGATGGAGATTCTTTTATTGCATCTTTGGCAGCCCATGCATGTGATGATGTGTGGTTGGTAGACTCAGGTGCTTCTTTTCACATGACCTCTCATCAAAACTAGTTCTCAAAATATGAAGAGTTCGATGGTGGAAAGGTGTACTTGGGTGATGATTCTCACCTAAAGATAGTTGGACATGGAAGGGTCACTATCAGATTTCTTGATGGACGAGTAAAGGGAATCAAAGGAGTTATGCACATTCTGAGTTTGGCATGAAACCTATTATTTGTAAGTATGTTGAATGATGTAGGTGTGCAAGTTGTCTTTTCGAAAGATGGATGCAAGATGATGAGAGGTTCTATGGTACTCGCTAGAGGTACTTTGTTTTAGCTTGATGCATGCATTGCTCAATGCAATAGTTCTTCTATTTCAAAGAAGAGAGCAGCTATCACTTCATCCCCACCATCTGAATGAGCAGTAAAGAAGACTGTGGAAATGGGTTCCAATGGCAGTGTAGTAAGTGTACCTAAGGGTGCAATCACTTTGGAAGGAAAGCTTCCTATAGAAAAGACAATGTTGTGGCATAAAAGATTTGGCCACATTGGTGAGAAGGGTCTTAGGACCTTGAAAAATAAAAATCTTGTCGAGGGGCTAAATGATTGTAATCTCAAGTTCGATTTATGTGAACACTATGTTTATGGTAAGCAAAATCATGTTCAGTTCTACTCCAGTTCTCACAAGTCTTCTGGACTTTTAGATCTTATTCATTCTGATGTTTTTGGTCCTGTAAAAGTTCCTTCTATCTCCACTTCTATATATTTTGTATCTTTTATAGATGATTATAGTAGAAGGACTTGGATATATTTCCTAAAAAGTAAGACACAGGTTTTCATTCGGTTCAAGGAATTTAAGGCTCTCATGGAGAATCAGACTGGTAAAAGAATCAAGTGTGTGAGAACTGATAATGGTGGTGAGTTTTGTTCCATAGAGTTTCAATAGTTCTATAAAGAACAAGGTATTGAGAGGCATAAGACAACTCCTTATACCCCATAGAAAAATAGAGTTGTAGAGAGAATGAACAGGACACTGATGGAGAAGGCTAGGAGTATGCTTAGTGGAGCTGGTTTAGAACAAAGGTTTTGGGCCGAAGCTATGGCCACTGCTTGCTATCTAGTTAACAGATCTCCTACATTATCTCTTGTTGGTAAGACACCCATGGAGGTGTGGTCTGGTAAGAAGACTTCAATTAGACATCTTCGTATTTTTGGTTGTGAAGCTTATGCACATGTTCCAAAGGAGAAAAGATCTAAGTTGGAAAACAAAGTTGTCAAATGTATTTTCATCGGATACAGTGTTGGTGTGAAAGGATACAAGCTTTGGAATCATGTGACTAGTAAGGTGTTGCATAGTAGAAATTTTATTTTCAGAGAGCTAACACCTTATCCTATTGTGCTACAACTAGATGAAAAAGAAAAGGAAAAAGATGTTGTTCAATTTCCTCCTACCCCTAAGAAGACTGAACAGAGAGACCATGTTGGGACTAATGATGAGGAGAGCTATGATAGTTCAGAAGAAGAGGAAGAACAACCTCAACCTCAGCCCTTGAGGAGATCCACAACAGAAAGAAAGCAACCAGAAAGGTTTGGTTATTCTATGTTAGATTCCAGTTGTGCTTTTTTTTTTTATTACTAACACTGATGAGCCTAGATCTGTGAAAGAGGCTTTGGGCATGGAAGATGCAGGTTCCTGGATTGAGGCTATGGATGATGAGATGGATTCATTGGAGAAAAAAAAAACTTGGGACCTTGTACCTTTGGCTAAAGGGAGAAAATCTGTTGGCTGTAAATGGGTGTTCAAGAAGAAATTTTGTGCAGATGGCAGTGTTGAAAGGTACAAAGCTAGATTGGTTGCAAAGGGGTATTCACAGGTAGAGGGAATAGATTATGGTGAAATATTCTCTCCTGTTGCAAAGTTGACATCCATTAGATTTATGTTATCTCTTGCTGCATCATATGATTTAGAGATAGAACAGATGGATGTGAAGACAACTTTCCTTCATGGTGATTTGGAGGAAGAGATTTATATGTCACAGCTTGAGCACTACATTGTTAAAGGTAAAGAATTCTTAGTTTGCAGATTAAAGAAATCTCTATATGGTTTGAAGTAATCTCCTAGGATGTGGTACCTTAAGTTTGATGCCTTTGTGTTGTCAATTGGATTTGCAAGATCAAAATCAGATCATTGTGTTTATTTTAGAGTTGAAAATGATCACCTTCTTATTGTTGCATTATATGTTGATGATATGTTGCTGTTTGGGAAGGGTAAGGGTATGATTTTTTATTTTAAATCTCAATTGTCAGCATAGTTTGAGATGAAAGATCTTGGGGTAGAAAGGTACATCTTGGGTATGGAAATCAATAGAGACAGGTCTAATAGAAAACTTTGGTTGAGTCAGAGTAAGTACGTGAAGTCTGTGTTGGATAGGTTCAGCATGGCAGATTTTAGACCACTATGTGTTCCTGTTTCTGTGGGAACAAAGTTATCTGTAGATGATTGTCCAAAATCTCCTAGTGAGGTGGAGGACATGAGTAGAGTACCTTATGCTAGTGTAGTTGGTAGTCTTATGTATGCTATGGTCTGTACTAGACCAGACATTGCCCAAGTAGTGGGAGTCCTAAGTCAGTTTATGGCTAACCCTGGACAGGTACATTGGGATGCAGTTAAGCAAGTATTCAAATATTTGAGGGGTACATCAGATTACTCCATATGTTACCATGGTAACTCTTTTGGATCTCCGCATTCAGTTTGTATTCATGGGTTTGTGGATTCAGATTGGGCAGGTGATATTGACAGCAGGAGATCCACCAGTGCTTATGTGCTCACTATGTTTGGTGGTGCTATCAGTTGGATGAGTAAGCGATAACCTATGGTTGCTTTGTCCACTAGAGAAGCTAAGTACATGGCTGCTACTTATGCTTGTAAGGAAGCCATTTGGCTTAGGAGATTGTGTTCTGATGTTGGTGTCGATGCAGAATAGATTACTATTTGGTGTGACAGTCAAAGCACTATTTGCCTTGCGAAGAATCAAACTTTTCATGCCAGAACGAAGCACATTGATGTGCAGTTTCACTTTGTGAGAGATATGGTGGAAGATGGAAAGGTAAATTTGGAGAAGGTAGATACTATGAAGAATGTTGCAGATGCATTAACAAAACCAGTGGGTGCTGAGAAGTTCAGATTGTGTTCGGAGTCTATGGGCCTTTTTGCCTATAACGGTTAGTTCCTGTTATGTTCTTGTTGCTCTTACAAGGTGTTCGACAAGTGGGTGAATGTTAGGAATAAGGTGTCTCAACCTTGGATAATTCCTATTCTTATTATTTGTTTTGTAAAATGTATTTCTTACAAATAATGTAATTAAGTGTGAGTGTACATGTCTAGTTGGCATGTTGATGTGTCACTCCACTTGATGTGCCAACATCTTGAATTGTGTGTAATGAGATCATGGCTGAAATGGTTATGACAGATTCCTATGACACGTAAGAGCTATGTCTGGAAGATTCAATGATGGGTGAAGACATGTGGAAACTGATAAAGTTGAGTACTAAATTTTTTTTTCGGGTTCCTATTTTCTCAAAGAATGGTAAAACCCTAATACGGCTATCTTTGGAAGTTGCCCTAAAAAGGGAAGCGCATGATATAAGCATTTTTTAGGGTTGTGAAGATAGGTGAAGTTTGTGTACTATTGGAATGTGTTTATGATGCCGCGATTTGTCTTCAAGAGTAGGAAATCTTCTGAAAGAACTTGCATTGCAAGTGTATTGTAAACTGTAATAGTTTTGATTAATACATTGTGCAGGTTTTGGAGTGTTGGGGTTTTTACCGAAAGGTTTTCCCAAGGGTAAATCATTGTGTCATTCTCTATTTTCTATATGCATGGTATAAGGCTGCAATATCATTGTTAAAGTAGTTAACGAATCTGAAATTGTAAGGATTTAAAAGAATTTGCACAATACTTTCCTTTAGAGATTAGTGTAGGAAGGTGTTTCCACACCTAAGTTTCCTTACAACTATTAGGGTTGGGATTGGAATTATAATTAGGTTAAGATTTGGTCAGGGCTATGGTTTGGTTTAAGGTTAGGGTCAAGTTTAGGATTAAGGTTAAGATTAGTATTATGATTAGGATTAATCAGATTTGGTTTAGGTTTATGATTATGGTTAGGGTTAATATTAGGGTTAGGGTTTAGTGTTAAGGTTTAGTGTTATAAGTTGAATAAATTAATATAGTTAAGATTAGGATTAGCATTTATATCACAACCTATAATAGTAAATTATATAGTGAGAAAATAAAGGGATTATATCTAGGGATTGATTAACACTTAGGGTTGGGATTGGAATTATAATGATTTAACCCTAATAGAGTTTGGTTTAGATTTATTATAATGATTAACCCTAATAGAGTTTGGTTTAGATTTATTATTATGATTAGGCTTAGGGCTTAGCGTTTAGGTTGGGTTTATGGTCATGGTTACGATGAGAATTATGGCTAGGGTTAGGGTTTTGTTTTTAATTAGAATAGGTTTCGAGTTAGGAGTAGGGTTTTGGAAAGTGTTAAGGGCAAGATTGGAATTACTATTAGGGTTGGGATTGGAATTATAATTAGGTTAAGATTGGTTAGGGCTATGGTTTGGTTTAAGGTTAGGGTCAAGTTTAGGATTAAGGTTAAGATTAGTATTATGATTAGGATTAATTAGATTTGGTTTAGGTTTATGATTATGATTAGGGTTAATATTAGGGTTAGGGTTTAGTGTTATAAGTTGAATAAATTAATATAGTTAAGATTAGGATTAGCATTTATATCACAATCTATAATAGTAAATTATATAGTGAGAAAATAAAGGGATTATATCTAGGGATTGATTAACACTTAGGGTTGGGATTGGAATTATAATGATTTAACCCTAATAGAGTTTGGTTTAGATTTATTATAATGATTAACCCTAATAGAGTTTGGTTTAGATTTATTATTATGGTTAGGCTTAGGGCTTAGCGTTTAGGTTGGGTTTATGGTCATGGTTATGATGAGAATTATGGCTGGGGTTAGGGTTTTGATTATAATTAGAATAGGTTTCGAGTTAGGAGTAGGGTTTTGGAAAGTGTTAAGGGAAAGATTGGAATTAATATTAGGGTTTGGATTGGAATTATAATTAGGTTAAGATTTGGTCAGGGCTATGGTTTGGTTTAAGGTTAGGGTCAAGTTTAGGATTAAGGTTAAGATTAGTATTATGATTAGGATTAATCAGATTTGGTTTAGGTTTATGATTATGGTTAGGGTTAGGGTTTAGTGTTAAGGTTTAGTGTTAAAGTTTAGTGTTATAAGTTGAATAAATTAATATAGTTAAGATTAGGATTAGCATTTATATTTATATATATTCACTTCAAAAATATGATTATTAAATTAGCGTTGTATTAGGATTTAGGCTTAGGATAATAGTTAGGTTATTTGGTTAGGGTTAGGATTATTGCTATGATAAACATGTATATCATGGTTAATATTATGGTCATTAGGGTTAAAATTCATGTAGCTTTTTCAAAAAATTATTTTTATTTTATGGAAGATTTTTTTTTTTGATTGGTAAAAGGCTGTAGCCCTAGAAAGTTTTTTTTATTAATATAAATAATTAATTTACAATGTGACCCCACTCATTGCAAGCGCTGGTAGGAAAGAGCGGGGTTGAGAAAACCTCTAGCCTTGCCCGAGACCATAGGTCCTGTCCTTATACAAAATTAACATGGGCATACCCACGACTCGACGATTGTCAAGATTTGTAAAAATACATGTTTCCGTAGGCATACCCATGGCTCGATACCTATCGAGATTTGTACATATTTTCGTGGGCATACCCACGTCTCGAAAAAACTTGAGATTGTTTTTCTTTTTTAAAATCATGATCTGAGATATATACATTGACTGGTGATTACACAAGGGTTAAGTCATTTATACAAATTATATACAATATCTGATCCTCTTACTTTGTCGAGAATAAGTATTGATTGTCCGAATGATAATCCTGCCTGAACAAACAAGACAAAAATCCTCCAAAAACCAAGGTTAATCGACATCAAGATTAGAAGGTCCTACATCTTAGCTCCATCACCTATCTATGAATATTGTGAATATTGACTTAAAAACCACTCTATAGATTATATGAAATATTAGGAAAATAGACATACTAAGAGTTATATTAAAGAAAAAACATAAGCTTAATTTTTACCATTTCTAAGCCACTGCTCCTTAAGTGCTACTAACATCTACTTACCTTTACTTGAACACATTCTTTTCTGTCATAATAATATTAGAGACAAAATATATCTGTGTGGTTAATAATACTTACTGATTAAGATTGTTGTTTCCTTCCACAAGTTAGCAATCTTTAATCTGAACATTTTAGGAATATTTGTAATAGAACTGAGCAGTCTCCTTTATGCTATACTTATGATTTGACTAATTTTGTGTATAGCCTAGCTGTCTATCATAATGAGGATTTATGCAGAGGTTCCTTGTAAGCCTCTTAATTTTAGTTCAACATAAATTACTCTTGTGATTATCTAGACTCCTCAGGCAAATTAATCAATAAAGTTGGTTTTCTTTAGTCCCTAATAGGTAGAAATTAGCTAAAGTTAAATTCTTTATTATTGTTTTAGCCTACCAAACATACAAAGAGGATACTATATTAATATTATTAGGGAGGATAAATATCAATACAATCTAATAATAGTCATCATCAGTAAGGGATTAGTCTAAAGAACCGTTGTAAAAGAATACTACTTGGCTTCGGGGTTATACTTATAATGAATACCTTGTGCGCAATAAAAGGAAAAATTATAGTTTCTATTCATCATGCTCTTATTAAATTGAGCAATAACTATAATTAGTAGTCTAGCTATAATGTTTACTTATCCTTATCATCATTTCCCTTTTTGCTGTGCTGATGATGGTTGCTACAACAAGCTTTAAAAAATGATAACAAAGACTATGTGAAAGGACCATGAAGCGTATAATAGGTTTACCCATTGTCAGAGGAAACTTGATGACCTTGCTTTGTTTCCCATGCTCTTTCCTATAATCATTACAGTAATGAATTTAGTGGTCATGTAATCATTACAATATACTTTCTAGTTAATCCTTGCAATGAGTCTAGACTCTAAACTATAATCATTACAGGGTACTAGGAGCTTAAAGAAGAGAAAGAACTATTAGATGTAAATGTGCTGAATTAGCTAAATTTGAAGCCTTATAGAAAAAATACCTACTCTATTAATATACTTAATCCATTGAGTGTTTGTTATAGAATAGTGGTGCTTAATACTACCTACATATATCACTTTGAAGCTACTTGATCTCTAATGATAAAGAGTTCAATTATCTTAATTACCTATTAAAGTTTGTACCAAATGTGACTTATCTGATATATCATCTCATTTATATAAACACTTAAGGGTTATCTTGGATATGTTGGTCCATTGTTACAACTCCATTAGCTCCTAGATTAGCTAGCATATCTGCCTCTGTATTACCTTCTTTGTAGGTATGACTGATTTTATATTTAGTTATACTCTCCATTATTTGATTAATCTCTTCTATTTTTGAGTTTAGAATCCAATTAGGTGTTTTTTTAGTTCGAATGGCATTGATGATTATTTGAGAGTCTCCTTCAATTATTACTTTGGAAATGTTAAGACTCTTAACTTTAGGCCCTCTAATGCCGCTTTGCATTCAGCCATGTTATTAGTGGTGGGGTTGATGGGCCTGGAGAACTTAGCAATAACTTCTGACTTCCAATTTCAGATAATCTCCCCAATACCTGCAACCCCAGGGTTACCTCTAGATGCTCCATCAAAGTTAAGTTTATACCATCCCTCTTTTGGAGGAATCCATTTACAGGAAGCTCTATCAGCCTTCATTTTGGGTCCCCCTTTTCCATATAAGGGAGGAATATCTAATTTAGGCCATTTAAATCTAATTTTTTTATCCTAGCTCTTAAAAGACTCTTCATAACTTAACTTGCCCTTGAGCTTGCTGTTAATAATTTCTACTATTGACGCTTCTATCTTGTTTGTGATTGTATCCCATGGTAGTTTCTGATCAGTGAAAATCTTTCTATTTCTTTCTTTCCAGATTTCCCAAACTACTATTGATGGAGAGATGATCCAAATATCCTTATATAAATTGTCTTTATAAAGAGATGGCCATGCTTTAAGGTTGCTTAATAGATCAGAATGAAGAGCAGACTTCCAACCTAAACTTTGGTGAAGCCAATTCCAACATTTTTGTGAGAATGGGCAGTTAAGGAGAATGTGATTAACATCCTCAGAATGATTCTCACATAGGGGGCACCTAGATGGCCCTTCAAAACCCAAATTATTAAGTCTATCTTCTGTAAGAATCTTATTTTGCATAGCCGCCCATAAAAACATGCCAGCTTTAGGGAGGCAGGATTTATTCCAGCAAAGGTTTAGTGGTATATCTATATTGTCCAATTTCAGCTCCCTAATAATAGAATTGTAGCCCTCTTTAACAGAATAGTTACCATTATTGGATCTTGCCCAAATTAAAATATCTGATCTAGTTTTGAGTGATACCTCTCTATCTTTCAGAATTGCCAAAAGATTTTGCTTCTCATGCCATACAAAATCAATTTCCTCTAAATCACTCCATCTGGTAACTCTTTTCTTAGAAAGATAATCCTTAAGATAAATGCCTTTAACTTTTTTACATTCTTCCGTAAACTCCGATGAGAAGCCCTGTTTGTTTAGGGGAGGAAGTCCTGCCCACGAATCGTCCCAGAATAGTGCTTGATCTCCTGCACCTACATCCCATGTTAGACATTTGCTAATAATTCCTCTATAGTCTTTAATAAAGTTCCAGATCTAAGAGCCTTTAACATGTGAATGTGACCTAAATATATTAATGGGGTCTACATCAGGGATATATTTATGTAATAATATTGATGCCCATTTGCTACTAGATTCCTTGTACAATCTCCAGATGAGTTTAGCTCCAAGAGCTTGATTTTTCCATAAAATATTTTTGATGCCAAGGCCCCCCTTAGAGATTGGTTTGCATAAGGTATCCCATTTAATAAGGGCAATTTTTTTGTCTTCTGATGGACCTTGCCAGTAAAAATATCTAAACATTTTATCTAAGCTCTTTTTAATATTAGTAGGGAGGGGGAGTATAGACATATGGTACGTAGGTATGGCAGAGAGAACTGATTTTATCATAGTCACCCTACCTACTTTTGTTAACCATCTTCCTTTCCAAGAAATTTTCTTATTTTGTACTTTAGTGATTACTTGCTGCCAGAGTTTGGAGGATAAGAGACCTTTATCCAAGTCAATGCCCAGATATTTGCATGGGAATTTACCAATTTTGTATCCCATCATATTACATATCTCTGATTCTACTTTCAGAGAGGTGTTAATAAAGAAGATTTCTAATTTAGTGGGATTGACATGTTGCCCTGAAGCTTTCATGTATATGTTTAAGATGTCTTTAAATGCTCTAGCTTCTTTCCTATTAGCATGGCCAGGTAAAATCGTATCATCCACAAACTATTGGTGTGTAATATTTGGAACATTTTTTGAAGCCTTCAGCCCTGTGATTTTTCCTTCCATTTGTTTCTTTGTCATAGATCTTCCTAATGCTTCTGCCATAATGACATAGAGGAAAGGGGACAACGGGTCTCCTTACCTAATGCCTCTGGATATACTAAAAAAGCCTTCCGGGGTTCCATTGATTAAAATTAAAATTTTAGGGGTAGAAATACAGTTAAAAATAAGATTAATCCATTGCTTAGAGAATCCGAATGCTTCCATACATTTACAGAGAAATCTCCAATCTACTTTATTGTATGCTTTTTGTATGTCTACTTTAATAAGCATGCTTGGATCCTTCGTTATTTGGGCAGTATGCACTACTTCCTGTGCTATAATAATTCCATCTAGGATCGATCTATTTGCTACAAACCCTGTCTGTTCTTTTGATATAATATTGGGAAGGAGTGTTTTAAGCCTATTTGCTAAGCACTTAGAGAGGATCTTATAAATTGTATTGCATAAGGATATCAGTCTGAAATCCCCTGGTTTCGTACTTTCATTTTTCTTTGGGATTAGTGTAAAAAAGGCATTGTTTATTTCATTTAACAAAGACCTTGAATTTCTAGTTACTTCTACAGCTTGCCATACCTCCTCACCAACAAAGTGCTAGCATTTTTGGAAAAAGCCAGCTTGGAACCCATCTGGGCCCGGGGCTTTATCCGGATGCAATTGAAAAACCACTGATTTCACTTCCTCAAAGGATATTTTATTGTTAATCATCTTATTATTTGCTTCCGAGAGCAACTTGGGTATGGCTTTAAGCATTTCATTTTGTGCTTTTAGATCAGTAGCTTCTATTTTATTAAGAAGGGATTGAAAGAATTGTGTGAGGACAACTGATATTTGGTTAGGGTCCTCAGTGATATGACCCTCGTCAGTCTTAATTTTAGAAATTCTATTGATGCTCCTTTTAAAATTAGTGGTGTTATGGAAGAATTTTGTGTTACTATCTCCTTCCTTAAGCCAAGATTCCCTCGATTTCTATTTCCAGAAAATCTCTTCTTTAAGGAGAATTGCATTGTATTTAGTCATTAACTCATTTTCTTTGAGATAACTTTGTTCATTCATCCCTTGTTTTATTACTATATTGTTAAGGTCAGCTAGCTCTTGTTCTAACTGAACTTTTTCTTCAAAGATATTATTAAAATTGTTCTTATTCCATTCCAATGCTTTATTTTTAATAATTTTTAGTTTTGTTGTTAAGCAATACATTTTGGATCCTTTTACCGATATTTGTTTCCACCAATCCTCTAAGAGGTTAATGAATTTTGGGTTTTGGAACCACATAAACTCAAATTTGAATGGATTTCTAAATGGTTTTGAATCCTTTGTAATAGAAATCCTGATTGGAAAATGATCTGATCCTGCCTCTGGAAGGATTTCTGCAGAATATAGCTGATTAAAGTTGTCCGAATTAGTCCTAATAAAAAACCTATCCAACTTCTCGGTGATGTAACTGAAACCTGCTCTTCTATTATTCCAAGTGTATATGCTGTTATTTGTGTTAATGCTAATTAAATGGTTGTCCAAGGCCCATTTGCTAAAGTCTTTGTGTGCTTGTGATACGTATTGTGAGCCTCTGAATTTTTCCTCCAGATCTAAGATGGCATTAAAATCTCCTCCAATAAAGAAAGGGTATTCTGATAAATCATTTAAAAAGAGGTGAATCTCATGCCATACTCTCCTTTTTTCTTTGTTGAGGATCGGTCCATATACGTTAATTAAATTGAATTTGAGATTAGATTTTAGACTTTTGATTTCTAGAGCCATCCAATTATTATTATTAGATGTAGGTATGGTTGAAACTTTACGAGGGTCCCACAATACTGCTAACCCTCCTGAATGACCTATAGATGATACAAATTCTGATTTCCAGATGCCTAGTTTCTTACTAACCTTAGTACTTTCCTCTTTATTGAGTTTAGTTTCCTGTAATAATATGATTTCGGATTCAAAGTTTTTTAGACATCTCTTAATTAATCTCTGTTTGTTAGGGGCATTTAGTCCCCTAACATTCCAAGTAGTGACTTTCATTGATGCTGGGGAAGGCACTTCCCCTTCCCTGTATACATAATATCAGCGATCTTTTTTTGGTTGCCTGCATTGCCGTCTAACGATCTCAATTCGACGACTGATTTCCTACCTCTTTTCTTTTTAATTCTATTAATATTGGGTGTGCTTAGGCTCCCTCTATTCATAGCTATGAACAGATTTCTATTCTCATTAGTAATCCCAAAGAGGCCTTCAATAGAGTCTTTAATCAATGTTGAGTTTCCAGCAGACTTAATGTCAATATTATCCTATTGTTCCGGGCTCTTTTGTTCATTTTCTATTTGCACAAGGGGTTCATCCATATCTATAATCTCTTTACAAAATGTTTCAATTATATCTTCTGATTTCCCTAATAGATCCAGGTTTAGAGTTACTAACTCTATAGGGATTGAGATAGCTTGTTCCATCCCCATGTTTGGTATATTTTTAACGATCATGTCATTGGTGCATTTATCTTTAATTACATTTTCAGCTTGAATTAAATTTATATTATCCTTTATTGTAATAGGCCTATCCTTTTCCTTCTCTCTATTTTTTATATCTAATGACATATCAGAATTAACAAGAAGGACATTTTCTGAGATTTCCATTTCTGGAACAAAGGAGAGTAAAGGTTGAGTTGACCTAGTGTTCTCTACCTCATTTTCTTCTAGAATACATTCCTAAATTAGTTTAATTATGGTTTCCTTCTGATATTTTAATTCATCAAAATCACAAATCTCATCCATAAACATATCCATTAGTTCATCCGTTAGAGGTTCTCCTAAATAATTTATAATTTGATTAACCACCTCTTTACATTTGCCTTCAGGATCCTCTAATGCTACTAAATTGGAACATTCAGGTTTCAAAGACTGTTCTGTTCGTAGATCAGTCTCACATAGATCAATGTTGCACTTGTCTTCATAATGTAAACAAATTTTATTCTTTTTATCTAACTTGATCTGTTCTAACTCATTCTCTAGATTACATTTCTCAGGTGAGTTATGCATAATATTAACAGGTGTATTTTCAATTTCTGGTGGTAATGCCTCATATATATGAGGTATTTCTAAATTTTCAATAGGTAGGGGAGATATAGAGGCCAAATGTTCACTGTCATTTTCTTTTGGGGTAAAATTTGTTTGAACATTAGGGGAGGAGTTTTCTGAGGCTTCTGTATTCAGAAGAGTAAAGCCTCCTTTGTCCTTAAGGAGACTTGCATTTACATCTAAGTTTGTGCTTGAAAGATCAATTATATCATTCTGTAAGATATCTAAGATAAATCTATTGTCTACCTCGGATGTTTCTATATAATCCTCCATAATTTTTGGATTTATGAAAACAATATTTGAATTAAAACACAACTGAATAGGGGGAATGAATTTTTTATGGTAATTCATTTTAACTACATAATTAATTCTACATGGCTATGTTTAGTTTTAATGACTCTTTGGAATTCCCCAAAGTTGTTCCCTATATCTTTGATAATCTCTGGATGATTACATTCCAATGGTAGATTTCTCAATAGGACTATTTTTTCTATCATAAAATCAACTACTTTGATAGGATTAAAAAGTGGAAACCAATTTGAGACAAAAAAAGGTGTATGTCTATATTTTAAAAATCCCTCTTTCATTATCAAGTCCCTGATGCTGTTGCATTTACAATCTAGAAAGAAGAAATTATCATCAAGGATAGTAATACTTACCTCCATGGGAATTTGAGAAACCAGTCCTTCTATTAAATTAGTTATGGATGCCCCTGATCCCATCCATTTATAGATCACACCTGTCTCTGCCCAGGATTCCTATTTTTGCAATATAAGATTGTTATCCAATACCAAGCTAGCTTCTTTTGATCAGTGATACCATGGATTAAGAATGAATTTTTAAGAGTACCACGCCTATGAGGTGGGGAATAAACCTTCTCTGATTTTCTTAATCTAGGTACCTTAAGATTATTATCATTTTTTTCCAAGAAGGTGTGAGAAGGATTCATATTTCTGTTATTACTCCTTCTGTGTGGAGGAGTATATGCTTTTATAGACTTATGAATCGAATTGCAAGTATTAAACATAATATTCTTAAAATCCTTTTTATTCAAAGCATTGAAAGAGTTTTTTAACAAAATTTCCTTGGTATCATACTTAACTGGGATAGATCTTACCGACTTCCATTTTTTAACCGTCTGCCATACATTCTTATTTGTATTTCCATCCCCGAGAGACACCTGAGCCGCCATTTGTCTTCCTCCCCCCTTAGCAGACAAAGGTTCATAGGGATTTTGCACTGGAGATTTCCTAGACATCGGGGCTTTGGCGGTCCCGGGGATTGTACTACTTTTTGCATATTTCATTTTTGCAAAAACTTGAATCTAATGGTCTAGGGCTTGCACTGTGAACACCTTGGGCATAGGAATCACCTTACTACTTGCCAAACCCTTGGATGCCACAGTCAAACTCCTATTTCCATCCATTTGCTTTGTAGATGTATCAGAAACCCAACATTTTGGTGCTTCTGATTGTTGAGCTTCCCTGAGACTTCTTTCTTTCTGTTTGGTGATGAAATCTGTAAGATGATCATATGTTGGGTGAGGTTGAACACCCTTAGTTCTACATTCTACTTGCTTGTGACTGTAAAGCCAACATCTAAAGCAGTAACCAGTAAATTTGCTATCTTCTTCCTTATTCGCGGAAGCCACATTGGATTTTGCAATGGTGTTGCCATGACAGTTGCAAGCAGATGCTTGCTTCGACTGATAATGATGGATAAACCCTAAGGAAATTTGCCTCTACTGAAAAGCAATTTTTCACTGCGTTCGTGACTTTCTCATTTTCACAAATCATAATGTATAAGTTGCCTCTTTATTATAGTCGCTGCCCTCTATTTGATGTCGCAGGTCCCTGATGTTGTATCAGATCACTTCCTAAGCCTTCTACGTTTCACTACCTCACACTCCAATTCGGATCTCTTTTGCTATTTTCATCTTGACTGCTCCTTCAAAATAACATGCCTCTCTAAAAAAATCTGCAAGTCCTCTTGTCAACGGCAGCCTGGGTAATCAAGGAGCAAGCCCTCCTACTATCGTTGCCATACTTAGGCTAGATCACAATCCCTAAATTAGGACAAAATCACTGCCCTAGCCCTTATGTTTTCACTCTGCTCCTTCTTTATGCTTTCGCTGCTCTGCCTTCCAACTATTTGCCCACATGTGAAGAAACGTGTTCAATTGAAAGCAGTAAGTTTTTAATCATTTTACTATTAACACTATTTAAAGATATGCACTATCAATTGAAGAATGAAGAGACATCCTTTAAATTCTTATACTTTTGATAGTGAATATCTTTAAAAAAACCTAAAATGGTTAACAAAAAAAAAGAAGATAACACTTTAAGTATTGGAGATAGACTATTTTAAACTATATTGATAATTGATTCATCACCACGGAAATAATATTTTATGGAAGATTTTTATTCTATATAAAAGACTTTAATTTATTATGTTAAAAAAAGAAGAGATTGAAATTGTAAATAAGATTTAATTTCATAATTATAAATAGATTTAGTTGTATGTTTATAAATATAGTTAATTAATTACTATATTTTCAATATATTTTCATTTCAATGTGACTTTGGTGCACACACGCATGTGTATAGTGTTATGATAATGATGTTATGAAATTAACAAGCCTAGCATCTTTCTTATTACCAAAATTAGTACTTACCGTTGTTATTTTCTTTTTTAAAATCAAAACATGTGGTGCATGTCATCATGGTTTTAAGTTTTATAGCTTGGTAGAAATTTTATCTTAGAACGTCAATGTCTTTTATTGTATTTGGGTTACTTTTTCATATCAGAGGCTAGGGGATGTTAATGGTATTGTGATTTTGGTTTAGTCCTTTCATGATTGCATGCGAGAAGTCTCATTAAGTGGTTTCCTAGTGCCCATAATGTAGGATTATATAACCTTAAGGGTTATATGTCTCAAATTGTAAAGGATATAATGATTTTTGTTATTTTGGAACGTATTTGAGTAAGGATGGTTGCATAGTAGTGTATTGACTATAATTGAGCCCATGATTTATTTGTTAAAATACTAATAGTTTTCAGGGTAGGTTATCTAGGGATATTATGGGGAAGTGACCCTCAATGAGGGCTAGGGCCCTCAACTGGTCATCTAGGGTAGCTCATTGTGAGTAATGTAAATAAGTGATAACTAAATAAATTAATTGGATGTAACACTAAAAAGATAATATTAATGCCTCACCCATGCCTTGAGCACTAGTACATGATAAGAATGGGAGTGAGAAAAGATGCTTGTCCTTCTAGGAGATGTAATGAGGTAGCATGATTAGTTTCCTTGTCTACACAAAAGGACTAACTAATTTCACATATGATCTTAATTTGGGGATAGGGTCCAAAGAAACCATTCAGAGTAACACAAGGTGAAGACATATGTGATGAAACTTTCTTATGTGTTTCCTAGCTATCCTTTTTTTTTTGGTCACCTCTAGATGTTTGCCTTGTTTATATCTTGGGAAACTTTGTTCCTTTTTGCATATAGTGATTTTATATACTATCCTTCCCTTTCTTTTGGATATTGTATGTGTGGGGCCTGATGTCTATCTCCTCTTCATAGTGGGGTGGGTCTCTGGGTTCCACGTGATCGAGTGGTAGTGATTCTTCTACCATTACGGTTTGATGTTCATATTCCTTCACTTGGATAGTTCATAGTTGTTGCTACTACATCATCTTCTTGGAGACACTTAATTATGTTATACCTAAGTTGTAATTGTATATTGTATTATGTTATGTATTGATATATTCCTACGGGAAAGATATATATTTGTAATTTGTATTTTTGATTCATAAATGTGATCCCTATAAATATGTATGTAGGAGTTGTAAATTTCTAAGGATGACATTTATGTCATAGTCAGGCTCTTTTGGTATATGATATAGTGCTTGGATGAATATAATGTATGTTTCATTACTTCATGTTAATTGTACTTTTCATTAAGTGAATATATTAGGAACAGTTTAATTGCAGCTAAAATAAACATAGCTTAAACCATATGAGTATGTTTAGTTAATGTATTAATTTCATTTAGTAGCAACATCATGGGAACCCTAGAGAGTGAAGGTTAAATCTAAACTACATTACTAAATGATTAAAATGTGATAATTATGTTGATGTCAAACATAAGAATTAAATTATTTTTGCACATTTTTATTGATAATGTAATCTTTTATTACTTTTATATACATATCTTTTAATTTAAAAAAATTATTGCATCAACTTTAAGTCTAGTTAGACAAATTATTCTCATGGGTTCTCAGGTGGGGTGCATTCTAATTCCAAAAATTATCATAATAATGGTAATGATCCTCTAAAGATTACTTCTAAGAGGCCTCATTATTCTTATTGTAGTAAGGATGGTCATTGGAATAATTTAATTTTTAAAAAGTAAATGAGAAAAAGACAATGCATCAAAATCAAAATAATCAATAACATAAATCTAATCCTAAAAATTGTAGTAACAATGGTAATCAATGTCATCGTGCATTTAATTTTAGTTTTAATATTTACAAACCACTTGAATGGGTGATTGATTCAAGTGCTTCTCAACATGTTACATCTCATAGAGAGGTTTTTAATTCTATGCAACCTGATACTTCTAACGTTCGTCTTCAACTTGCAAATAATCATAATTGTAAAGTCGAAGCTATTGGTGATGTTAATGTGCCTAATTGTAAATTGCATGATCTTTTATATGTTCATGAATTGAATACTACATTTCTTTCCGTTGCTAAGATATGCCAAGGTTATAAAATTTAATCTTGTAAGAATATGTGTTATTTCATTGACCCTAAGGAAAGTATAGTTATTTCTAATGCTAAGTTGGATCATGATAATTTGTTCAAGTTTTATGAAATTTTTGAATATAAATATTCATTGCTTACTACTATTTATTTTAATATTTGGCATGAAAGGCTTGAACATATCAATTCTAACTTTATTGTATTGATGTGTAAAAGTATAAAATGGTAGATGGATTGACTAGGATTATTCCTTTTGAGATTGTATGACATAATGTATGAGTGGTAAGATGCATAGGGAACACTTTTTGCATGGTCAAGCATAGAGGGCAACTCACAAGTTGCATATTTTTCATAGTGACCTTTTGGGACCTTTGGAGAACACCTCCAATATCCAAGAATCAATTTATTCGCTTTCCTTTGTTCATGATTTTTCAAAGAACTTGGATATATTTTCATCATAGTAAAGATCAAGTTCTTGATATATTTTCTAAATTTCATAAGTTTGTCAAAAATCAATCTGGTTCTAAGATTAATATTCTTAGAATTGATAACGGAAAGGAATATATGAATAGTTATTTTAATGGTTAATTAAAATAATTTTGAATGAAGCATTAGATTACCATTCCCTATACACCTCAACAAAAGAGTGTACTAGAAAAGAAGAATATAACTATTGTAGAAATGGGTAGATGTGTGTTGAATTCTAGAAATATGTATTATAAATTTTGGGTTGAAGCTATGGCTTGTGCAATTTATCATATCAATAAGAATCCTAATAAATATCTGAAGGATGTTACTCGTGAAGAGGCTTGGACTGGTAGGAATCCCAATCTTCAGCCCTTAAATATTTTTGGTTCCATTAATACTTATGTGTTAGATAAATGAGAGGAGGGGTGAATCAGTTAGTTCCAATTATCCTATAGTCCCAAACTCCTAGATGTATATATTCAAACTTTTCAAACAAAAATATCAACTTGGTAAGCTATCAACAATAACTTTCTCTTCATCTACCGATTGACAGTCGATTCAATATTGTGTTTACCGATCAGACTTAATATGTAATGTGTAAAGTAAAATAACAATCCAATCACATCAAATACACATAACTGCACATAGATTTTTAACGTGGAAACCCTGTTAGGGGAAAAACCACCTAGGACTGGTAACCCAAACTAATTCTCTTTTTTGAAGTGATCTTAGTTAGGAGCCAACCCTGTCAAAGGTTACAATGCACACTATAAGGTGTGACCTGGTTAAAGGATTAACCACTAACATGTTGGTAAAATGGTCAGCACTCCCCTCAAGATTTGCGACATGGCTTAACCACCTCTTGTGTCTTCTATAAATCTAGTGGTTGTATCAGGCATTAACAGGTCAATCTTTTGGTGTAACAATAACCACTACTTGTAACAAGTTGTATCAGAGCTTGGTCATAGGTTTGAATGTCCTCAGGTAGCAATGAGGGGGGAGATTGTTGGTAAAATGGTCAATGCTCCCCTCATGATTTGTGACATGGCTTAACCACCTCCCGTGTCTTCTATAAATCTAGTGGTTGTATCGAACATTAACATGTCAATCTTTTGGTGTAACGACAACCACTACTTGTAACTTAACAGTTAACTCTTGACCAACATTCACTATGGGGTCAACAAGAAAACCAACAACATTCCTTGAATGTCATATTGAAATACAAATAAGATTGTTAAGTCCACTTGGTTAAGAGATTTTTCTATAACAATGGTTAAATTGATACAATAGTGATCTGATTCAAATACAACTAAGATTTTCAGATCTATGCTAAGCTCAAAATACCTCCTCTGATCAATAATCACTTCAATCCTTCATATCCTCCAACATATTCAGCTCGGTGAATAATACCATGATGCTTAGTAATGCCTATAGTCCAACTCGGTTATATCTGTAACCATTTTGAACAATGGTGCATGAAAATAGTTCTTTTCACGTGAATTCTCTTGTAGTGTCAATAAGCTCCTGACTCAATAATGAATCTCATGTCTCTTTAAATAGACTCTATAAACCATTTTCTTAACATCCATTAGATTTTGCCTCTTAATCTCCATCGTTCCTTTTGCCGCTTCAAGCTTCCTCGGCAGATGTGTCTATAACACGTTTCATCCTTCTCCATTTGATCAATATTGAATTCTTTCAACCATTAGACCATCATAACAAACTTTATATTTTACCTCAGAATCATAAGTAATCATCCAACTCATCAATTGATTTAGTTGTTATAAAATTTATTTATTTATTTCACTCAGTCAATACCTAAATGTGTCGGTGATAACTAACTTGGTTATTACTGTTACTCGGTATACACAACACTAGCTCAGTGTATACACAAATCTTCAATTACCGACCACATTAACTCGTTCATTTCTGATCTTCAATACATAAAAAATTCATGTAATACAATCAAGTCAACAATATGATGCCATAGACTCATCAATAAGTTACCCAATATATACCTTACCCATATCTTCCATATCCATCTCATCTTCATGTAGATAGCTCATTCCTTTACTATTTTTCTTCTTCAGATGTTTGTAACTATCATGATAAGTACAATCAAGACTAGTTGACATCAATGACAATACATTGACTGATTTAATTGACTTACATAACACTTTAGCAACTTAGTGATCTCTAATCACTGTCTTTTCTTTGTCCATTCAGTTCATCAAGATATTCAATCAGTTGTAGGTCATCAATCTCTTCCTTTGACATTGATGGAAACACAATATGCAATATACCATGGAATACCAAACATCTATACTACAACTCTATAGATAAATGTTGTAACTCGGTAAGCTCTCCCTAGCTTGTACATGTTATATGTTTAATCACTACACAACATTTCAGGCAAACTCTCCCTACGAATTTGATCTTTTGCTTTCCATTTCTGATTCTTCTCTCCCACTGGATAGGTATTTCATTGATTCATTCTCTCCCTTTGACAAAAATATCAAAAATAATAAACAACTCTGTAGTAGCCAAAATATTATCTCTGGTGTTCGGTTAAGATCAAGTACCCTCATATACCAATATATAATTTTCTTTGTTCCAACTTTCACAACCTTAGGAAACCTAAAGTGTAAACAATATGCATCAACATCATTTGATTTTATGATAAAGTATAGGTCGATGCAACCTCCTGATCACCTTAGTGACTGATAAATAGGGGATGGACCCCTAGTCTAGTCATCAAGTACTCAAATGTATCCATCAATAAGGGTTTGGTAAATATGTCTGCAATTTGTTCTTTAGATTTCACAAACTCCAATTTCACTTTCTTTTCTTGTACTTGTTCTCTCAAGTAGTGATACTTTATAGATATGTGCTTTGTCTTTTCATGCATCACTGGATTCTTGGAAATGTTTATAGCACTTGTTTTGTCACAATATATTAGCACTAGATCAGTGATCTCTTCATTCATCCCTTCAAAAATTTGTTTTATCCATGCAATGTTTGAACAATTAGCAACAACAACAACATATTATGCTTTAGTAGTAGATTGAGAATGCTCCACCGGTTATGCTCTTCCGATCATCAATATTTCCAGCCCAATCTATGTCGATGTACAGTTGTAGTTCAAAATTACCATGTTTCTTGTACCATAAACCATAATTCTCTATGTTCTTCAAGTATCTCAGAATCCTCTTGACAAAAGTCATATGTGATTCCTTAGGATTAGTAGAAAATCTTGCTACAATCCCAACAACATGTGCAATATCCGGTCTACTATGCACAACATACATCAATTTTTGAATCATTGATCTGTATAGTATTTGATTTACCTCGGTTGTCTGATTATCCTTTGTTAATTTGCATCTTGTGACCATCAGTGTACCTACTAGTTTGAATCTTCCATTCCAAAATTCTTCAACACTTCTTTGATATACTTTGATTATGTTATGAATATCCCTTCATTTTGTTGTAGAATTTGCAAACCTAGAAATAATTTAATCTCTCCAAACATTGACATTTCAAATTCCTTTTGTTGGAAACTACAATTGAAGCAATTGTTGTATTGTCATTGATGTCAAATCTTAACTGATAAGACTGTTGCTACTTAGGAAAGTACTATATCTATTTGAGTGTTGCTAAGGGGATAGGCAAGGTTGGTAACAATAGCACCTAAGGAAAGGTTGAGTTATCTTGATACTACAAAGTGTACTTGACTATGTTGTACAATGATGAGACAATGTATTGTTTATCTTAGTAAGATTGAAGACTAAACTGGTAGGCTTGACCGAGCAAAAATGGAGAAATCATGTTTAAGTCGAGTGATGTTAGTGTCGACCGAGTCAGTATATGTCAAGCAAAATTCTAGTGTCAACTAAACATTAGTTAATTTCTGAGAAAGATAGTATAAGCCGAGGGAACATTTTTTAGTAATGACCAAGCTTTCTACATGAAGACCGAGTAGTTGATCACAGTATTGACCGAGCATCAACATTTTTATATTTGAAGAGAATTCAGATTTGGAGCCGACATTGTTGAATTCTTGGATTATGTAAAACGAGTTGACTTTATTTATTGATTGTTTGAAACATTAAATACATTGTAAAATATTTTATTGTAAATCTTTAAGAGATTTGAGATGATTCTAGAAAAGGAGTCGAAGAACATAAAGCAGGTAGATTCAATGAATTTGACCTAACCCTAAGATCTACGAAGGAGATTGAGCGGCAAAAGATGAGTTAACCTAATTGAGGAAGTATTAAGGGAACCTAAGCATAAGGTATGTGTGTGCATGGGTGAAGAGAGGATGCTGGAAGATCAGTAGATGTTATTGATTGTATAAGCAAAAAGGCTAAAGGAGAAGTGTGGTGATTGCTTGAAGAAAAGTTCTGAGCAGATCAGAGATGGAAATGACAAAGTTTCAAATTCAGTAAACCAGCATTTGTGTACGAAATTTGGATCTAATATTTGCAAAGTGAGTTTTATGTTTTACAGATCATTACTGCTGCTACTTTCTAACCATTGTAATATTCAAATTCCTTTTAACAGAGGTTGACCTAACAATCATATGTTTAAATCCTTTGAACAAGGTTGCATTCTAATGGAATGTATGTAAGTCCTATAACAAGGCTCACTTTTAACAGGGTGATTGAAATCCTTTAACCGGGTCACACCTAACAGTGTGTATTGTAACCTTTGACAGGGTTGGCTTTTAACCGAGCTCACTTCAGAAGAGTGAAAATAATAGTAGCATGTTACAAAGCGGTTTTTCCCAAATTGGGTTTCCACTATAAATCCTAGTGTCAATGCTTGTGTGAATGTTTTGGTTTGAACATTTATGTGTTTTACAAGTTAGATACAGCTGGGTAGTGGACTGAAATGTTATATGTTTCTATTATTGAATCAGTGATGACTGAGTTGGTTTTGGTTGTTAGATTTGATTTAAAGAAAAGTTTTTGAAGTTTGTTTTATACATTAGGACCTAAAAACAACTGATTCACCTCCCCTCTCTATTGTTCTAAATCATATTAACACCTTTCTCATTTCATTAGCAAATGCTTTGCATAGATTATCATGTCCTCCAAATATGATATCATGATAAAAAAATTCAGCAATAAGAATCTTGTCATCAGTTTCTCCTTTCAAATAAAAATTGCTATTATCATTTGTTCTTACAAAACCAATACTAATAAGATATGAATGCAGTCTTTCATACCATGCTCTTGGTGCTTATTTTAGTCCATGCAATGCTTTGTGAAATTTACATACAATGTTTTTCTGATTTTGATCAACAAAACGTTTAGGTTGTTCAATGTAAACCTCTTCCTCAAGTATCCCATTCAAAAATGCAAATTTGACATCCATTTGATATATTTTAATCCTTTATAAGTAGTATATGCTAGTAATATTCTAACTCCTTCAATTCTTGCAACTGGTGCAAAGGTCTCACCATAATCAATACCTTCTTCTTGTGCATACCCTTTGCATACAAGTCTCGCTTTGTTCCCAATGACTTCACCATTCTCATTCAACTTGTTTATGAATATCCATTTGGTTCCAATAACATTTTTATCATTCGGTCTTGGTACTAATGTCCATGTTTTATTCTTCAATATTTGCTCAATTTCCTCATTCATTTCTTTAATCCATTCATCATTTTCAAGTGCATCTCTAACATTTTTAGGTTCAAATTTACAAACTAAACATGCAGTGTTTTGTCCCAACTTACTTCATGTCATCATGCCAGCTTGCTTGTCTCCAATAATCTGGTTCTAAGGATGGTGTCTTCTCACAAATTTTGCTAACACTTGTTCTCTTCTTTGTTCATCACTTAGTGTAGGATCGCTATCTTCCTCGGTAGCAATTTCTTGATTCTTGATTTCTATGGGCTGATGCTCGATGTCTTTATCCTGTTGCTTGATAGCTTCATCATGTTGCTCAGGTAGAGGGTCAGGTAACTCAATGAATGTATATCTACCATAGTCTTCTGGTTCCTTTTTGCTTTCTTCATCATTTTTATCAGAAAACTCATCAACTCTCACATTAGCACTTTCAATCATTTTGTTAGAAACCTTATTCAAACATTTGTAAGCTTTACTTTTAGTAGAATATCCTAGGAATATTCCTTCATCACCTTTAGAATCAAATTTTCCATTTTTATGATCTTTCAGAATGTAACATTTACTTCCAAATATTCTGAAATAACTCACATTTGGTATGTATCCAAACCATAACTCATAAGGTATCTTGTTTGAATCTTTCTTCATTTGTACTTAATTCAATGTGTATAATGTGAAGTGCTAACAACTTCTCTCAAGCACATTTGTGTAACATCTTACTCAATCATTAGTGTTCTAGCACAATCAACTATGGATCTATTCCTCCTTTCAGTAATTCTATTATGTTGTGGTGTTCTTGGTGCAGAAACTTGTCTTTTAATTCCATGCTCATTACAAAAGTTAGTGAATTTATCAAAAATAAACTCACCACCTCTATCAGATCTTAAACATTTCAATTCTTTTCTACTTTCATTTTCCACTTTAGCTTTATACCATTTAAACATCTTGAAAGCTTCAAATTTCTCTTTCAAAAACATAACTGTCATCATCCTAGAATAGTCATCAACAAACAAAATGAAATATCTATCACCATAATAACTCTGAGTTCTCATAGGACCACATAAGTTGGTGTGAACCAACTCCAAAATAGCTTTAGATGAAAAATTATTGCTCTTGAAACTAGATTTTGACATTTTTCCCATTTGACATTATTTACACATGACATGGTTAGGTTTAGATAAGCTCAGCAAGCCTCTAACTTTTCTTTTCTTACTGATCTTAACCATGTCAAAATTCACATGACACAACCTTTTTTGCCACAAAGATACATCTTCGGTTCTAGCCATTAAACAAGAAGTTTTAGCATTGTCAAGATAGAACATATTACCTTTTGATTGTTCACCAGTACTGACCAACTTTCTAGTCTCATCATAGATTTTCACCTTTCTATTCTCAAATGCAACTCGATGACCTGATTTATTCAACTATGCTACACTCAACAAATTATAGTTAAGTCCCTTCACCCAATATGCATTCTCACATCTAATCTTATTGTTCAACAAGATAGATCCTTTTCCTTTCACTAGACAAGGTGTATCATTTCCCATTTTAATAGATCCTCCATTATAATGTTCAAGGTATTCAAATTTAACTTCATCACTAGTCATATGATGAGTACAACCACTATCAATAATCCATGTATCATTCTTGCTAACTTTAGAAATAAGTGTTATTTCAACATACCTTTCCTCTTCTTCAAAATATTCTTTCAAAGCTATGAATACCACCTTAATGTCTTTGTCGGTGTCGGTGTCAGTCTCATCCTCATCTTCAACAAGGTAGCATGCTTTCTTCCCTTTATCTTTGTAGTCTTGGTTACTTCTTCTGTCATACTGTCGGTTTCCTCTGCGATCTCAGTTATATCTTCTGTCAAACTTTCTTTCACTAGTTGGTTCATTGTCTTTGTCATCGTCTTTTCTATTAGGACACCTAGCTACAATGTGACCATCTTTTTATAGTTAAAACATACCAAAGGTAATTTCCCTTTGTATCTTCCTTTACCTTTTTGCAGTCTCTGAGCCATTAATGATTCAAGTTTGAATCAAGTTCATCCTCATCAGTGTCAGTGTCACTCTCATTCCTTATCATGTGTTTACTTTTTGATTTACCAATTTTCAAAGATGACATAAATGCAGATTCAACATTTGGTACAATACTGTTATCATAGTTATTCAACTCAAAAGTAGTTAATTTACCAATTAGGCTATCAAGTGTAAGAACATTACCCAGTGTAGATCTCATTTCATGAATTGAAAAAATTCTGATAGCATAGACAAGCAACAAAGTTCTAAGAATTTTACTCACAACAATGTCTTCATCAATAATACCTCCTGCTCCTCGAATAGCATTGGCAATCTCCTTGATTCGGTTACTATACTGAGAAATGTTGTCTCCTTCTTTCATCTTCATATCATCAAACTTTCCTCTAAGGCTTTCAGCTCTTGCTCTCATCAAATTCACATCTCCTTCGTAAACTAGTGTAAGTTTGTCCCACATTGCTTTGGTAGATGTACAAGTCTTGATATCTTCAAATTCAACATCTATTAAGGCAACAACAATTTCAATCATTGTCATGTGCTCATATCTATCTCTCAGCTGATCAACAGCCAAACGTCCAATAGTTGGTTGTATGTAATCATTGGTCAGGTAAAATACTGCAGATTCTCCAATTCCAGATATGTGCAACTTCATTCTGCTTTTCCATGTAGAGAAGTTCTCTTTATTCAACTTTGGCACCTCTCTCTTATACATCTTGTGATCTTTAGTTTAAGTTTTTTAAACATTCCTTTCAAGAAACCAATTTTCTCTGATACCAATTGTTAGATAGCTGGGGGGGGGGGGTAAATCAATTATTTCCAGTTATCCTACATTCCCAAACTCCCAGATGTACATATATTCAAAATTTTCAAACAAAAATATCAACTCGAAAAGCTATCAACAATAACTTTCTCTTCATCTATTGATTGATAGTCAATTCAATACTGTGTTTACATACCAGACTTAATATGTAATGTATATAGTAAAATAAAAATCCAATCACATCAAATACACATAACACATAGATTTTTAATGTGGAAACCCGGTTAGGGGAAAAACCACCTGGGACCGGTAACCCAAAATAATTCACTCTTCTGAAGAGAGCTCGGTTAGGAGTCAACCCTGTGAAAGGTTATAATGCACATTGTAAGGTGTGACCTGGTTAAAGGATTTATCACTAACAATTAACTCTTGACCAACATTCACTATGAGGTCAACAAGAAAACCAACAACATTCCTTGAATGTCATATTGAAATACAAATAAGACTGTTAAGTCCACTCGGTTAAGAGATTTTGTTGTAATAATGGTTAAATTGATACATTAGTGATCTGATTCAAATACAACTAAGATTTGTAGATTTTCAGATCTATGCTAAGCTCAAAATACCTCCTCTGATCAATAATCACTTCAATCCTTCATATCCTCCAACATATTCAGCTCGGTGAATAATACCCCAACACTCAGTAATGCCTCCAGTCCATCTTGGTTCTGTTTGTAACCAGTTTGATTAGTGGTGCATGAAAATAGTTATTTTCATGTGAATTCTCCTGTAGTGTCAATAAGCTCCAGACTCAATAATGAATCTCATGTCTCCTTAAATAGACTCCATAAACCATTTTCTTAACATCTGTTATATTTTCCCTCTTGATCTCCATCATTCCTTTTCCCACTTCAAGCTTCCTCTCCAGATGTGTCTATAACACATTTCATCCTTCTCCATTCGGTCAATCTTGAATTTTGTCAGTCATTAGATCATCATAAAAAACTTTATCTTTTACCTTAGAATCATAAGCAATCATCCATCTCATCAATTCAGTCAACTGTTATAAAATTTATTTATTTCTTTAACTTGGTCAATACCTAAATGTTTCGGTGATAACTAACTCGATTATTACTGTTACTCGGTATACACAACACTAGCTCGATGTATACATAAATCTTCAATTACCGACCACATTAACTCATTCAGTTCTGATCTTCAATACATAACAAACTCATGTAATACAATCAAGTTAATAATATGATGCCATAGACTCATCAATAAGTTACCCAATGTATTCCTTAGCCATATCTTCCATATCCATCTCATCTTCATGTAGATAGCTCATTTCTTTACCATTTTTCTTCTTTAGATGTTTGTAACTATCATGATAACTACAATTAAGACTAGTTGACATCAATGACAATACATCGGTTGATTTAATTACATAACACTTTAGTAACTCGGCGATCTCTAATCATTGTCTTTTCTTTGTCCATTCAGTTCATCAAGATATTCAATTAGTTGTAGGTTATCATTATGTTCATAAAACTAAAGAAAAAGGTAAAAGTTAGTTTCTAAATCTTCTTCTTATATATATTTTTGGTTATTATGAACATTCAAAGGCTAGTAGCGTTTACAATCCTATTACTAACAAGGTAAAAGTTGCTAGAGATGTTTGTATTGCAGAAAATGGAGTACATGATTATTCCAAAACTCATGATGTCAAACTTTATCAAAATAAATTTGTGGTTGTGGAGGAAAATCCTCCTTCTCTTAACCCTCCTAATACTTATATTACTCATAGTGATAGTGATAATGATGTTGATAATTCTACTCCTTATAACTCTTCTTCTACTAATGATTCTATTACATCTAAAAGGAGGCATAAGTGGTTTTAGAATTCAATTCAAGAAAGTGAGGATTATTTAGCTAGAATGGATAAATCTAAATCTAAAAGGGGAAATTATTGTAATTATGCTTTGATGTCTAAAGTTATGACTATTAATGATAAATAATTTGAGGAAGCTAAATCTCAACCACATTGGGAGAAATCTATGCAAGAGGAATATGATTCTTTTCTTTCTAATGACACTTGGGAGTTAGTTACCCTCCCTCAAGGTAAAAATATTTTTTCTTGCAAATGGTTATGGAAAACTAAATTCAATGCCAATAATGAAATTACTAAGTTTAAAGCTAGATTAATTTATAGAAAAGTTTCTCAAATTGAAGGCTTGGATTTTAATTTAACTTTTTCCCCTGTAGCTAAAATGCCTACTATCAAACTAGTCCTTACTTTAGCTGAGGATTTTGTTAAGGAAATCTCATTCACTTTTTGGAAAGACAAAAAACATATGAGGAACATTGACAATATTGTGCACGAGTTCAAAAATTCCTTTCATGGTGATTGTAACAAAGAGTTAATTGATTGGATGGTGGAGGTGAACCATGAATTAAAGGATATGAGAAAAGAGCTCCCCCAGTTCAAACATAAAAATGAGAAGCTTAAGATTTTTAGGAAAGGTGAAAAAGTGAAGCTCAAATATATGAAGACTACAAATATCAATGAAAATTTAATGCGGCTCTTAAATCTATCAATTGAGGATTCCCATCATAGGTTACACACTTTTAGATGATAAGAATGTAGTTTTAGGTAAATTAAATTTTAAGTTGCAAACGTCATCACACTAGCTACAATAGTGTTAATTTTGTGTATTTTTGTTATTTTTAGAAGTTCAAATGCATGCCAAACTGATGAGAATAAAGTTGGGAAGTGCTCAAGGTTCAAACAAATAGGTAAATAAAGTTTTTTGATGATGAAGAGTCCAAAGATCTTAAAAAATGCATTTGAGTCGAACTCTACTTTCATTGTTAAAAAATTGATCATTTCCAAAATTTTAGGGTACATTTTCATGGAAATAAAGCTCCAAAACCTCAATAAACTCCATGCACAGGTATTTATGAAATGTTATTTAGTTTAGAATTAGTTTTAGATAGTTTATTTTCTATTCTATTTTTTTGACCTAGAAACCCTATTTATGGATTTGGAAATTTATAATATGAAAACCATATAAACCCTTGATTCATTTGTAATAGGGATTGAAAATTATTTATTTAGACACATGAAATAATTAGTGTTGTAATATCAGTGTGTGAATGTTTTTGAATTTGTGAATTTTAAACAAAGATCAATTTTACACGCCATTTATGTGTCGCTTAGTTTTGGTCAATCAATTTTCTTAGTTGGTGATGATTACTAAATGCATATTTACTAAAACATATAACTTGATTGGATCATATTTACTTGTGTGTTTGAGGAATAGTTAATCTCACCTATGTGCATGGGTAAATGGCTTAGTTGTTTTGATGAATTTTGAGATATTATTCATTATTTGAGTTCCTTTGATGCTTGCATCATGTTTAATATAAATTGTGGGCTCCAAATTTTTATTTACATGGTTGAATATTATCTAATCTTTTGAAATAATTATTCATTTGAAAAATCAATGTCTGTGTTAGTTAAAAATTCAATTAAATTAATTTCTTCTATTCCCTAACCTCTTTTGTAAATTCTTTTGAAAATCATGGTTAGATTAGGTTAGAAAGCTTGTTTTCCATTTTTAGATCTATGACTGTAGGAAGAACCTTTAAAAATCTAAATAAGAGTTTTTAGTAAGAAAAGAGAGTTTGAAAATTACTTGATTCCAATGATTCCATTTACTAGAAAAATCCTTCTTTCGAACATTCATATTTTTCTAATTGACCTATTTACATGGCTGTGAATTGACCATCTAGAACCTTATACTAGTGATTCCACTTTTCAAGAGAAAGAATTTATTCTTATTTTCCCTATTGAAGAATTATGCTAGCTTTGTAGTAAATATTTATTTCAAGCTTGGATTCATAGATTATCCTTCAATGACTATTGCAACATCCACTAATCAACCAACTAGGTTTAGAGCATGAATCACTAAGAATCTACAATATTAGACCCTAACCAACCATAGGTCAATGTCTCCATTTTACATACACCACAAGAAATAATGGATGTGCATCAATATAACAAATACATACAAATTTATCTCCACATAGATAATTAACATCTACATGATCCAATTATAGGCACAGTTACCTAAAATTCAAGGAAATGATCTAGACACAATGATGAGCACCATGGTCACCTCAAAAGAAACAAAAATATAGAAAGGGGGAAGATATGGGTGGTGCCCAAAATGCTATCTGACGTGCAATTGATAAGCATTTCCATAATTAGTGAATTCAAGTGTTGAATGTAAATTCTTGAATATAATCATGTTGTCACTATTCAAGAGTAATAGAATAAAGGCTTCTTTTCTAACAATAATATAAAAATGCTATAAGTACACAATAAGATACATATTGTCCATTACTAACCCAACGTTTCAATTTAACTATATCTAGAAGGGCTCACACATTAGGTACATTTGCAAGCTCGAGTGCATCCTTACATTACAAATCCTTTAATGCTAAGCCAAAAAAATATTGCTTCTATGTACCTCCAATAATTGAATAATCTTGAAAAAGGGTCAAATAAACATGTAAAGAGTTCTAAGTTTACAACCCAAGTTCCAAGACATCTTTTTTAATCCAAAAAAACATAATATATTCATGATTTAAAACTAAACAAGACAGGGTGGTCTCAGTTTATGTAGTTACATGCACTAAAATAGGAAACAAGATGTTCCTCCTCTTATGTCAATTAATATGATATTTGGAATCCCCTTAAACCAAAAAAGTTAATGCTAGAGAAATTTTTTCCTTAAGGTACCAATAAGAGACAACTAAAAACCAACACATAATAAATATAACTAAAATTTGATAGATAAATCTCAAAATAATAGAAGAAGAGAACATTACAAGAAAGAATATAGATAAGATAAAGACCCTAATATTATATATATATATATATATATATATATATATATATATATATATATATATATATATATATATATATATATATATATATATATATATATATATATATATATATATATATATATATATATATATATAATTTTCAATGAAGATTGTGGTATTTTTAAAAGTCTAGTTTATATAATTTTCATATGAAAGTTTTATTTGAAATTTTCATGGGCCTTACCAAAACTTAATGTGCCTAGTGACAGATAAGCAAGTTAGATATTAAAAAAATCTAATCTGACAAACCTTTTTGCACAAAAGAGTTGCACCAAGGAACAACATCATGGTAGATAATAAGCATCAAGAGAAAGTTGTAGAGGGGTGGATAGGCACAATACCAACATAAAAGGAAAAAGAAAATAAACATATTATAAAATATTGCTAAGAAGAATTCTAGTAATTGCATGAAACACTTGTTGAATTGTATGAGACACATGTCATAATGGATATAATCACATGTTGGCTTTCTAAATCCAATTGCATCAATGATTTAAATTTTTTTCACATATAGATGCATTATCCTCATTTGATGAGTTTGATTTTTTTACTAAATAGGTAATTGGTAGTAGTATAAGTTGGCATATTCAAAGAGGATAAGTGTCATGATTATAAATCCTATAGTCAATTGGTGTACCTAGATGATGTCAAAATAATGAGTATGATATATTTTTCTTGTTGATCTTTTTAGTATTATGATTTGCTCATGTATGTTACTATTTTTTCATGTGATATTTGGTAATGATAAGCACTCTTAAGCTTGGTAAATGACTAGATCAATTATGTATATAATTCAAATGAGCTTCCTTTAATAGAAGATATACTAGTAAATTAGATAATTAATTTTTATTTTTTTGGTTATTATACCAAGTGAAACTTTAAATTAATAATATTAAACAAAAATTAAATGCCATTGTATTTGAAAAATTACTTCCAAACAAAGAGGTTCTTGTCAAAGTTAGAAGTAGAAATTTTAAGGCTTTTACTTTAAGAAAGTGTTGAGTGAAAAAATAATTACAAGCATAAAATATCAAAAATAGTTCCCATAGGTTTTAATCTTCAAGAAAAGGCCTACTAGAAGGAAGATTGAAAAAATAATAATTCTTAAGTTAAAATTGGAAATAAAATAGTTCTAAAATACAATAAAATAACTTAAAATTATCATCCCTTTATTTTTTACATGTAAATTTATTATAAATATTTAGCTTGTCTAGATTTTTTTATGTTTTAAAATTATTTTAATATGTCCATTCTTTATTCATTTTTTTCATTACACTATTTATTTTATATCTAGAATATATAATATAATTTTTTATCATTACATATAATATTTTATATAATATATAAATATTCAATTTTATAATATAATATATTTAATAAATAATGTAAATTTTTTAATATTGAATATAATTTATGTAGGCTTGTTTAGGAATTCCCCCAAAGTGTTTGGTTACATGAAATAGTACACGAGATACAAGATATAGGTGGAGTTTTAACATACATGAAATCTCCTCTTTTTGTTCATTTTTAAGTAATACTCTTTCACTATTACTAAGTGGACTAAGACCTCCAAGAAAAGTCCACTTGTCAAAGTTTAGTAATTGAATTGAAATAGGTATACGATGGTTACAAACTTGGAATTTGGAAGGACTCTAAATCAAGCCCTTCCTTCAAAATGACTTGACAATTTTGAAGACAACACAAAAAATTGAGTTTTGTAAATTAAGTTCTATATGGAATCTTGTATTTATTCCTTGCATCTAGCTAAGAACATCAAAGGTAAGGCCCTCTTTGGATCATGATATCTTCATAGGCCTCCTCTTGCTCGACCTTCACATATTTATGGGTAGCCAAAACTGGAAGCCAATAGTAATATCGTTAGTCATTGACCAATTTAGGTGAACAAGTAAACCATTAAGGATAAATACTTATTATACACCTTACCACATGTTTGGTAGAATAGCCGTGCTGCTTTCCTTCTATCCATCCCCTCAGTTAGTTGGTTCAAAGATTGCTTTGGCGGAACCCCTGGTGTACTAAAATGATCCCTAAAATGGCTGAATAATCAAACAATACATATGCAAATTTATAAGTCTTAGAGAACTAAGCAATAACTTATCATAATTAGGTTTTTTAGGTCAATAAGACTATAAAAGCATATGTTTCTTAAAATAAGCATTAAGTCTCCTTGATGTCTACAATGAAGTGTTAAACAAATGTGATTCTTTTAAGGTTTAGTTATGCTTAAATTGTAGGGAAACTTAAATACTAGACCATACCACTCATTTCATTCTAAATTAAAGATATTGTCACCATCGAAGAAAGCTAGAAGAGTGCACTATAATAGATTTCCTAGAGTAAAACATAATGTGAGGAGTTCTACAAATATTAAGTAGTTAGTTATAGTAATGTTACTCACTCAAGAATATTCACTGTTAAACTGTCCATGGATTCCTTAGGTGTCTGATAGAGAATTGGTTGAGAAGGACCTGTCTCCACCATTAAATCTGCATTTGGAATTTTGTAAAGGACAAGCTTAAATTCAATTTGATTATGTAATGCAATCAAGTAACTTAAATTATGTTTTTGGGTTCAATATGCTTACCAAATTGGCTCAAATTAATTTTTTGATTTTCCCCTGAGTCTACTCCCAATTGGGGACTACCAATTTTCTCCCTCATATCTTCTTCGCTAGGAAGGCGACCGCCAAGTCCATCTGGTGTAATATTCTTTCTTTTGGTACTAATTAAATCAAATTTTAAATTTAATAGAAGATTTACATATTTTTTAGTGAATTAATTAATTAATCAATTTGCGATAATACCTTTTATTTGTTGGGATCGAATCCTCATTTACTAATCCCCATAGTTCTGATGCAGGAGTCACCTTATCAGATTTAGTACTTCCTGCAATTGTTAAGCCCTATAAATATGAGTAATGTGTATTAAAATTGATTTTTGAAACTGAACTTGTAAAATGGAAACTGCATAAATTATGACAAATTTTTGAAATGATCTACATCTTTAAAAAAGTCAAATGTGTATTACACTAAGATCTCACGGTGACTATATTTTGTTGTTCTAAATTGGAGTTATTGCTCACTTAAAATATGCATATTACCATCGGTTTTAAAGGAGAAGCAAAACATGACCTGAAGGCATTGGTGTTAATCCCTTTATATTGAAACCCAAACCCAAATCTGGGGTTGCATGTCTAGCCCTTAATTTTTCTCTAGAGTCGGGCACAAGTACTTCTACATCATCAATCATGTTGATATTTTCTTGAGCCTCATTTATAGGCTCAGCTTCACCCTACATAACACAACAAATTATTATTTCAATTAGATCAAAAATTCTCCAAACAACTTTTGAATGAATAGCCAAAAGAGCGAAGTTAAAACCCACCAAATTTATTGGCTTCTCCTCATCTTCTCTCCCTTCAGCTGTCAAAGATGAGCGTCTTATCCTAGTTCCAAGAGTTTCTATAACAAGAAATAAAAGGAAAAATAAGTAAATTTAAAAATAAAATATATTAGATATGTATTATAAAAGAAGATCGAATCAGATAGTGCTGCATTCAAAAGCTTAGAGCCCAGATGAAATATATACCAGATGAACGTTAAGAAAAGAAGAATTGCCTCAGATCTCATAATAGTTAAAAAATCACTAGTTCTGAATTTTTGTTTATTATCTTTCTGTACAAGTAAATTTTGAGATCAAACTAAAAATCTCAAAAATATATGTAACTCAAGCAAATGTTAAGTGAACATACCTTGTATTTTCTCTTTCTTCCGCCCAAGAACATTTTGGTTCCACAACTCTAACAAAGGCATTGCGCAGCAGGGATCATATGACAATTTGGCAGACGTGGAAAAGAACAAAGTTGATGGAAGTGACATTAACTTCTCCGGCCCTCTGGCGGAATTGCGGTGCCTTGCCTGCTCATTGTAGAAAAAGAAGGAATATTTATATGAATATCCAGAAGCTATCGAAATACTTTGGTAGAAGGAAACAGAATAGACTGGACATTCAAATATACAATGTCTAGAAGCTAAACTCTAGTAGATCAATTAGTGAAAACCTCTTTACCCGTACAGATTAATTCACAAATACAGATTTTTGGGGATTGTTTTTTATTAATTTAAATTCACGAGAATCGACCAAAGCAGAACCCCGGCCCCCATCCTGCAAAATACACTATTTACAGTTTGAGCTATACAATTGAATTGAGGCAGAGAGATTACATTTTTAATTTTGAGCCTACGAGCATCATCTTTGACTATGTCGGAGGGATCATTAAGCCATTCCTGATACACTCGAGGAGGAATTACAGTAAAGTCTTCATCCAAAATGATGGATTTCTTCTTCCTTCTTTTGTTAACCACACGCCTGTTAGTACGCTTGATAGGAGGCTGAACGCTCTGTGCATCAGGCTCGGGCTTCATAAACAAAATAACGATGCACAATTAGTCCATCAACAGAAATTGAAAATCACCTTCTCTGTCGTTATCTAATTAACTATTATATATTATCGTGTTAATTAAAGCATAATACCGATTTAGGGCCGTCAGGCTGAGCCTCCCCTTGTTGCTCTACTTCGTGCGGAAGTTCATTAATGTTAAATCCGTCTTGTTCTTTCGGAATTTCCCCATCTGCAAGCGGAAGAGCGTGAACGTAGTGTCTATTATAAAAATATTTTGCTTGCCTGAAAAAGCGTTGTAGTTAACATACCTTGCTGCTCTGTATATAAATTCAACTCAGGAGGCAGAATGTCATTTTCAGGTTCGGGCACCAGCCTATCTTCATCAAACCTGAAATTTTTTTCTCTTGTCTATGAATAAAATATAGAACTGTAATTTACCTTCCATATGTTAAATCGATGTTAAGAATAGCCTATACTAACGCCCATTAAATAGACACAAAACTGGAACAGGGATGCATGGAATTTACATTTGAGTTTTATCGTGGAACCGCTGATCAAATCTCAAATTATCATCCGGTAGTGTGATATTTTCGACATCAGCTACATACCAGAAGAGAGAATTATTTATGTTTGTTTTGGGGGGCAAAGACGTACTCTACAATGTAACCAAATTACCTTGAAACTTCATGTGTTTGAGGGAAGCAGCTGGTTCTTCGTCAGGAATTAGAAAAAATTCCTCCTATAGAGCAAACATAAATTAAATTAAGTTGATTAAAAATTGTACTATCTAATTTTATTTGTGAAATTAATCACTTACCATAGAGATTTGATGGCGTTCCTTGGGATACGCCATCAGCTGTTCAATGTCTTCTAACTCGTCAAGCCCGTAATTTATAGTTATGTTCTCGAATCTGGCCAACAGAATTTGATCATCAAACCATAAAATGAACCGGATAAATGTTGTGTATATTTACTATTTATATATTTATTAAGTATTTGTCCTTGCTTACTTGGCTTGGGATCGTCCCTTCGGCAAAACAGTGGTATCAGCCCCAGGAACGCGACTTTTTGTGATATCTCTCTTGATCTGAACCTGTTAAGCCACAGATCACGTTATAAGTTATTCTTATTAAGCAATTGCATAATCAAGCTTTCATCTCAAAGCCTCCAGATCCCACCATAGATCTTGTCCTACTATTTCACATGAATTAGAAAAACGATTACAATACAAGAATTCAGCCATAAAATACGTATCAAAGCTGTGCGGTGAATGCAGATGAGATTTATACCATGAACCTGGTTGCATCGTCTGCAAGCATGACACACATCAAAACAGAGCAATGTTAGTTGTAATTCACAAAAATGCTTCGCTTAAGCAAAGGAATTTTAAGGAAAGGTGAGTGAACATTAGTTACCGTAAAGAAATTTGACCTTCCTGCTGTAGATAATTACTACACCTCCTGCAAATTTGTTTTTTCAATTGCACTGTAATAGGCTTGAAAGTTTAAGTCTAATAATAAAAATTTGTGCAAATAAAGACAGACAGATTGTGTTTACCCATTAGTATTCCAGAAAGCCTGAGAGCCAGGGGAACAGCTGGATTGAGAATTTGTTCACTGCACAATCCAAATAATGGAGTGAATAACTTCTAAATTATACTTTGTAATTTAGCTTTTTATTTATAATTCCAGACAGGACAACAGTTAAGCTAAAATTGAGCAGAACAAAGAGCATATAATTCCAGATCTCCATTTTAAGAAATAATTAAGCTAAAGCAGGAACAGAGGACATACCAGATTTCGACAATGTCAATTCTGTCAACGTTTCTTCTGTTGATTTTAGTGTGCATTGTGGCCGCGATCCTTCAAAAACGCAAATACTGAGATAAATAAACATAATTCACATTAAAAGTCTGGAGATAAAAGACAAATCATACCATATTTGGCCTAGCGGCGCCTTTCTGGACAACAATTGATGAGAGTAAAACATTTCTTTAAGCCTCTGAATCTCCTCCCACAGAGCTGCCGGAAATCCTCACAGGAAAATAGAAATTACAGCTAAACTTGATCAAAAGGAAGATCAGATGTAAAGAAATTCTCAATTTCTTACACTCACGAGTAGAGAATACAAATTAACCTGGCTGAAATGAGAGGAATGAAGAAATAAAATGAGATGAAATGAAGTAGTAAAGGGGATACTCGAACACAATGAGATACTTCAACCCTTTTGGCGCTCACCAAAATAAAGGCTGTGAAATGCTGAAGCTTATTTCACAAAGGCCCGCCAAAACAGGTCAAGAGGGATACGTCGTTGGGTCGAAGCTTAATGGGTCCAACATGACCGTCAGCTAGAGATGCAGCAGAGGCCTCCAATGTGACCGGGGGCTTTATCGGGAGGCCCCTACATCATTATCATTTTGAGTCTCATTCCCTACTGAGTTTTAATATTATTATTCCGACACATTGCCACCTCATCCATAATTTTACTGCTCCAGTAAAAGAGGCCCCATATTGCTCAATTTATTTTCTTTTACTTTAGAAAATAAAAGTTTGTATCGATGCTATTTGATTTTTTTTTTAAAGTTGGTTTAAAATATCATCTCGGCATATAGGTCATAAGTTCAAATCTTACAAGGGGTAGGGTATGTACACCTCATTTGTAGTGCAATTAGGTGCCTTACGCAAGGAGTACGAGGTAGTCCCATATCAGTGTCACCATATGTAGACCCAAAAATATATGGTTGGTGTTGTAGACTATAAAAAAGATGTTTCATTTCCTTTATAGAATTGAGCAACATCTAGTCCATAGGGTAAATGCTTAGTGCTTGCTTTGGCTCTTTGAAGTCTTTATATTAAATATTAATATTTTATATTTTTTCAAGTATTTTTTGTGAAATATTTATGTTTTAGATATTTTTGTAACATTGAAATATAAATGTATTGTTTTTCATTTAGTATTATGTTTAAGGGAGGTGTTTAGATACATGGACATATGTATACCTTATGTATTTTTGTATAATATTGGGCTCCTTGTTCTATGATATTCACCTATTCCATTACACATATTTCTAAACACCTACCTTTTATCCCTTTCTCCTCAATGACACACCCTTATTCATTCACCCTATTCAAACATTTAGTGCGCTTTTATTTACATTGACTTCCAGGCACACAGTATCTAAAGTGATCTTAGTCATTTTTATCTTGAAACTAGGTCATTATCAATATCATGGACTCATCCCACCCTAACTTGTCTGACCAATCCTCTATTGTTTCCCTTCTCTTGTAGGGCTAACCAAATAGGTAAAGCAAAATCTGATTGGCAAGTTGTGACCAATAATTGAAATAAAAATTAATTGATAATCAAAATATCTATTACATGTATGTGTTGGGTTCGTTGATTAAGTTGACACAATATAACAATAATATCGTAGGGTTGAATCTCATAGCTAATTAATCACAATTGACATGGCAACAAGCTAACTAATTACATTAGACTTTCTAAACATATGTTTGATCAACATGTGGATAGGTCCCTATATTCAAATGCATTCAATCATCTCTCCCACTTAGGAATACAATGTTCATCTTCAAGAGGTTGATCAAGGTACATTTCCCTTATAGCCTAACCATACAATAAATTAACAAAGATGTTTATTGATAATGAGATTCACTCGTAATACTATTATCCCCCAATCCTAGAGTAAATAGACAATATATAAGCTTGAGAATATAGACCTATAAGATACATTGTTGGGTCAAATCTATATGGCTACAATTCTACTTCAGATTTGTTGAATATTAACAACATTTTAGGTCCCTATTGGAATTTCTTTATTGCATCAATGTGATGTTACTACTGAGCATATGATATGAAGCATGGGATAGTCAACAATAATATAGGTACCAATTATGATTAGCTTATATTACTTCATTGTAGAATTGTGTAAATGTTACATTTTTTTTTTCTTCCTTGTATCTAGGTATTTATGGTGTTGTATATATGTATCTAGGGTTTAACAAGGTTTTGGCCATTGTCCTATTCCTCAATATAGAAACCCATCTCTTCTATTTTCTATTAAAAAGGGTGTATTCCTTTAACAAGCACAATCTCTCCCACACCCCAAAGTCTCGTAACCCTCAAATAAATGGAAACAATTTATTATCCTTAATATCTCATACTTGGTTTATTCATCATGTAATGATAGACCAACTAATAAGGGACATGATGAAAAAGGTAGGGTTTTTGAACTCCATCTCCTTAATAATATTCTTAGCCCTTACTTTTGAGTTTGACACATTCAAACTAGAGTTTTATAAATGGTTCAAATGAGTTATAAAAATAGGTGGTTATCAAATAGAGGATCAGGTAAGGGTTATAGTTTATGGGTATTTGGAAACATATGGTTCTACATTATGGCACATAGATCATATGTGAAAATTTATGTCCTTTTGGTAAGCCTATACATTTGATTTCCATCTTAAATATTGATCAATCTCATTATTAATTTGGGTGAATTTCCTATTCCTTTGACCAATTTTCTAAAAGATAGAGCAAGCTAGCTTGGGAGGAAAGCAATGCAAGTCAATTTGTAATTATAAGGATTTAATCCTAATATTTACATAGAATTGGACCTCACCTAACTCCTGTCTAACTCTATTATACTCTTTGGGCCACAATGTTAAAGTCATTTAACTCATCAGCTTCCTTTATAAAACCAATACTTTCTTTTGTTGTAAAAACAATATCATTTTATCAATAATTTTCCAATTTATAAATGTTTAAGGAGAACCATGACAACAAGGAAATGAAAAATTAAAAATCTCTTCTCTATACACTATCACTCAAAATGCATCCAATATGGCTTTATCCATCCTTAATGCCCCTTAGTCTAGATAAAAGAAAAAAATTCTTAGTCCTATGGAACTCTTTGATCTAAAAATATCCCCCACCATTAATATTAACCAGCTCAATATCATTTTTACTAATACCTTGCTCTCACTCTAGTTAAATGTTGAGCTCTTGAAAAAAAATACAAACCTTGAGCCTCACTCATAACCTTCCCAATCATCTTTGAAAATCATTAAATATCATAGTAACCATCTTGCACTTCCTATCAAGATGTTATATTACTCAAACAAACAAGTACATAAGATTTATTCTAGGAACACCTATTAATGGTGAAAAATAGATTGGTAGTGACAATTAATCTTCCAACAAAGTGTATAAATACAACAGTATAGATGCATATTACAATATTTATCAATCTTATTTGACCAATCAACTTATTCTCCTACTTATTGAGACATAGTAACTTCAATTCTCCTCCAGTGAGAAAAACCATAGTCTCCACCTCCCTACCTACAATTCATAATATCCGCCTTATGCTCCCGAATTATCTAAATAGAATAAAAAAATGAAACTCCACTATTTATTTTAAATTCTTTTTAGTTTTCCATAACAATTGATTGTTATAAAATTACCACTGTTATATCAAAACTACCCTTATGGAAAATCAACAACTTTACAAAGTCAACCCTTGTAAAAGCCTAATGCTTTTGTGAATCAAAGTTTTACAGGTGGTTTCTTTTCCTACATTTATAAAATTAGTTTCCTTTAAGGATACAATTCTCCTAGATCCAATTTTACATCTCTATTCTTAGACAAATTCAAATTTCATAAAATTGTATTGTCAATTGAATAGATTCCACTGAATAACACAATCTACACCTATACGGTGCACCCATAATTAGATGCTCAGTTAGGCCTCATTTTAGTGTTCTCAATATTTCATGTTTGTTATGCTTGATCTAGTCTTGATTGTGCATTTCATTTAGGAATCTTCTTTGCAATCCTAACCCCTAGACCAAAATTTGAGACCTTTTGGGGCTAGTAGGCCAACCAGGTCAGCCTATTCTTGAGGATGGGTTGACCTAGCTAACCATTTCCTTGGTTTTCAATCCTATTTAGTGCATCTTTAGATGTTCCTTTACTCTTGGTTGACCTCCCTTTGGGTTTATGCTTCATTTTACACCTTGCTAGAGGTATTCTTCATGATTTGGGTCCTAGCCTATATTTGCACGTTATGTTTTCCTTCCTTGGAGATTGTGATCCATTTGGGCCGACTTGGATGTTTTGAAAATGTTGTATATAATGATGTATTTGTTCATTTAGTTGGCAGCGCTTTGTATTGAGTATTGGATAGATCCACACAAAGTATAATCATGATTTTTTGTCTATAATCAAACCAATATGCATGTAATGTACACTTGTGTATTGTTGGCATGTTGTAAATAATTTTATGTTAATGCAAACATTGGATCTTGGTTTTCCTCTATCTTGTGTTGGTGTTTCTACTATGTGACTCATATTGGATGGTTTGGATTTTCCCCATTGAGTATCCTCTTTCTGTGGTTTCATTAGGTGGTATAAAAAATGGTTGCAAACCTTGAATGGGTTGTGGTCCTTGAGGCATCCCATGGGTGAAGAGATCATCGACTTGAGACAGGCTATAAGTATGTTCAATAGATCACCGAGTGAGAGGCAATTGAAACCTTGTAGTTAGATCATCGAACCAAGGCAGTAATACCTAACTGAAGGGAGAGATGCCACTAAGAAGGATGAACCATAGAAGGATAGAGAAAATGATAGAAGAATTTAAAAATGAGGTGATGAATGAGATCCGAAACACATTAGTTAGTTTGCAGAGGAATCCAGAACTGGAGGGTGAATGTGAAAAGGATGTAGAAGAACTAGATATTGAATGGACTGGAGGACCAATAAATGAGAGAGAAGATCAATTTCTGAGAGTAGAGGCACAACTAAGTAAAATTCATAGAATGGAAGTTTCGAGCTTTTTTGTCTCATTTCATCTAGAAGATTTGATAGACTAGATAGGAGAGTTGGAGGACTACTTTGAGTTTGAAGATATTATAGATCCACTAAAGGCTAGGTTAGCACAAACTAAGTTGCAAGGACATGCTACCTTATGATGGAAAGATTTATAGAAGGACAAACAAGAAAATGGTGAAATGAAAATCATCAAGTAGAGGCAGATGGTTACATGATTGAAGGCTGAATTCATTCTGAAAGACTATGAGTTGCAGTTGTTCAAGAAGTTGCAGAAATTAAAGTAGAAGGATATGAGTGTGCAAGATTATACTAAGAAATTTTACAAGATGACCATTGGACTAACTTCCAATGTCCCCCTTAAAGATTCTTGAAATGGTTTAATAGCCTCATGTATCTTCTATAAGTCTAGTGATTGTATCAAGCATTAACAAGTCGATCTTTTGGGGCAACAATAATCGCTAGTTGTATCAAGTGGTATCATAGCTTGGTCACAGGTTTGAATCCCCTTAGGTGATGTTGAGGGGGGATTGTTGGAATAAATTCCAATATCCCCCTTCAGGGTTTGTGACATGGTTTAACAACCTCTCATGTCTTCTATAAGTATAGTGGTTGTATCGGGCATTAACAGGTCAATCTTTTGGTGCAACAACAAATGCTAGTTGTAATAATGACAATCAAATTTAAACATTGAGAAATAAGTAGGGATAAAGTGTATATATATACACATGGCATTAGATTTAAATTTCAAGACAAGATGAGTATGTTAAGAATCTCTACAGTAGAGGATTCTTACCAATATCCTCTTAAGGTGGAAGATAAAGTAAAGAGAAGACAATAAAGTAACCCCAGAGGAAAAGAGAAGAAGATGAGTAGAATTAAGGAGAAGCAGAAAAATAAAGAAGAATCAAGATCTAAATGGAGTAAATAACTAGATCAAAAGATACAAAGAAGAGGAGGTGGCATAAATGAATTCCTGGGTAAATGTTTCAAGTGTGGAGAAACTGGACATAGATCATTTGAATGTTCCAAAGGATCTAGTAAAGGAACTAGTAAAAATAATTTTATAGCACATGAGGAGTAGGCAACTGGAGCACTAGATGAGAGTATGATAGAACCAGAGATGGGGGAATCCCTTATTCTTAGGAGAGTTATGCTGGAGCATAGAAGAGAGGAGACTAAACCTACACAAAGGTGGAATATTTTCTGGACTATATGCAAATTAGGGGGTAAGTGTTGTTGTTATCTCTACTTGAGCATTAAAGATTGTCATTAGTATCAAAGATTATTTAGTCAGCTACCTATGTTATCTAGTCGGTAAAAGGAAGTACTACAAGCTATACATGCTAGTCGATTAACTACATAAGCCTTCACACCGAGTTATCTAAAGGCAGTACCGAGAACAAAAGATAACAGTTCTAACCGAGCACCAGAGCAGTTTATTGAGCATCAGTGTATACCTATACCAAGCGTCAATAAACACTGAGCAAACTGGACACCGAGCAGTATTGATAGTGTTTACCGAGCAATCTAGAAAATGGCATAGTAATCAGTTTTGGCACATCTATCTATGCAGATGGTTACAATAGAATCATAAAATGTTTTACCAAGATCAAGGATCACTTATTATGGATGTAATCATTAATTGTGATGATGATCTCTATGTAATTGCTAGATCTAGGTTATTTTTGTACACCGTAGATCTTAGGGTTTTTCCTAAGATATTGTAACCTAATTTTGTTAAGCGGTAATAGTAATATGCTATATATTTGTATTTTATGTCATTTTGACACGAGGCATGATAAGGATGATATGTTTGGTATGAACAAGCGAGTGAGATCTTGAAGCAAGAAGCCAACTTCAAGACATCGGTTATCAAATAGAGAAAAGTAGAATACAGAGACATTCAGATTAGGCAGAATCAGACAACGCTACCAATCAGTTGAGAGATAATATTTTCACGTATCAAGGTGATATTTATTCAGTATTTCATACATTTATTTCAGACAAGGCTAAGTTGTCATTTGTAGATACATCTTGTTATTCTCTAATCATTGTAATAGAGTTAGCAAAAATCTCTTAGCAGAGTTAGCAAAAATCTCTTAACAGAGTAGACCTAACAGTATTTTGTAAATCTCTTAACTGAGTACACACTCAAGTAGTGTTGTTAAAATCCTATAACTAGGTAGATCTAGCTGATCTAATTGTTACTCCTAATAGGGTAAAATCATCATAAGTGATCACAACTTGTAGCCCTAGCAGGCAAACTTTATTATCTGTAGTAGTGAAGAATTTATGGGTGTCATCCCCACCGCAGTTTTTACCTTCTAAAAAGGGTTTTTGCGTAACCAAAATACTTGTGTTATGTGACTAAATTGTTATTTGATTTCATGCAATTTACATTTTCAAGTTAATTGAATGAATAGATTCAGTTGGGTAGACTAGTATACTACTGTTTGCATATTGAGTTTCAAGTTGAAAGTTTTTGTGGGCACTGATTCACCCCTCCCCTCTCAGTACCCTATCTCTCCATTCCAACAGTTGTAAGGTTATTACAGATAGTGGTAGTACTGATAACTTGGTATCTGAAGAGATGGCAAAGAAACTTGGTCTAAAGAGGCTTCAAAATCCTTTTCCTTATAAGATAAGTTGGTTGTAAGATGATCATGTAGTAGAAGTGAAAGACCAGTTCTTGGTTAACTTATAGAAGGAACATGGTTAGTGTAGAGGAGGATGGACATAAGTTTACTTTGGTTTCCTTGAAGGAGAAAGATAAGGGAGTTAGGAACTTGAGTCTTGTGAAGAATTATTGTACTGTGAAGAAAAATTCAAGGATTATACTGGAGAATGATGTGGATTTAAAGAAGGATCTTATGGATGGATCTGAAAATAAGATGGTACTGGATAGTAATAGAGGTAGAGTTATGCAACATAAGACTTTGTTTATACATAATATGGGGTCCTATGAAAGAGGTAACTCATGTGAGAAGAAGAAAGAAAGTCATGGTAAATGTCTCTTACCTGTGTGTGTAGATACCAGGTGAAGAAAAGAAGGTGAAGAGAAGGCAAAATTGAAGGATTTGGCAAAAGAAAGAAATGAGGTAAGGAGGAAGAAAGATACAAATGAGGAAGACATTTCTATTGTAGAGGGCTTATGGAATTTAATCCATAATGATGAATATGGTGTTGACACCTTGCGTAGTATCTCTCATCTAATTGATAAGAATGTAAAGCCTATTAGATTTTTTTCTTAAGAGATAGGTTTCATTCCACCTACCACTATTGTTGAGACCTCTATGCCTATTCTTACCTCAATTCCTAGTGTGTCCACATATACTCCACCTATCATAACAACTTTAATTCAGCACTACAATCCTACACATGTTATCATTCCTAACCCTATTATTTCCACTATCCCTTCAAGTGTTCCATGTGTTTCTTTACCTTCATGAATGCCCACTTATAATAGTGTGCCCTTTTTCATATTCAATTATTCCCTCCATTTATCAGAATGCTCCAAATATTTTAAACATATGTCCTCCTACCATTCTTTCTATTGATTCTACCATTAATATTTTGACTCAAACATTTTCCACCTTGCAACAACAAATTACTTCAATGACACAATCCAAGTTTAACATTCCTACTTGTGATATTGCTAGCCCTCTATCTTTGGATATAATTCATTCTATTATTCTACAATACATGGAGATTACTCATCTTGAGACTTATAATGGAAAAGGTGATCCTTTTACTCATGTCAAAACTTTCCAAATATTGTGTTGTGATTTCTCTCATGATCATAGGTTCATGGCTAAACTATTTACTAGAACCTTTTGAGAAAAAGTCTTGCAATGGTACTTAACTTTGTCTCCTTATTCTATTGATTCTTTCTAAAAACTTGCTAATGATTTAATTCAAAAATTTCAAAATAACATTGGTCCTAAGATTTTTTTGATTGATATAATGCATTGTAAACAAGGTATTAGAGAAAAAGTGACTGATGTAAATAAGGTATTTTGTTTGATTGAAGCATTTGCATGCTCATATTTCTTATCCTATGCCTGATATTGATGTACACAACATATTTTTATTTCTAATTCACAAAAAGATATTCGTGATAAGATTTTTCTTTCTAATTTTTTCTCTTTTACTCAATTATGTGTAGTGCTTCATAATTATCAACTTCAAGTGAGTCAGTTTGAGAGAACTCCTCCAATGGCTCTAGTTGATAAGAGTGATACCACATCCAACAATTTTAACAATTTTAAAAAACCAAATAAATTCATTAAATTCAATCATTTAACTAACAATGTTGATGAGAAAGTAGCAGCAACATCCAAAGGTGTGGTTCCTTTATCATCTATTTTTGGAATTGCACATAATTTTACCTAGCTTTCTGAATATTTTCATAATATGATGTTGAATTTGATTAACACTAAGGAATTAACTCTTCCTCCTATTAAGAAAATTAATGCATCCAAACATTTACCCAAACACTTTGATCACAAATATTTCTATTGATACCATCATCAACCTAGTCATGATACTAAAAAGTATTATTGTTTGAAATATGTTATTCAATACCTCATTGATTCTGATGCCCTATCTATTGAGGGTGTTAATGAACAACAAAAAATATATATATATAAATGAGGATTTCTCCCTCCCAACTTTAAAAAAAATCACCAAATCATGTTAAGAGGAAAGATAATGCAGTATTCCACACATTCCAATAAGTTTCAAACATCCACCAATCTGTACAACACAATAGAAATCATTAGAACAATGTTTTACAGAAAAATCAGAAACTTGTCTTCATAAAAATCTTTAATTCTTCAACCACCTATCGGTGTTCGACCCAAAGGCCCTTAAATAGGCCATAAACAACTTCCCCAACTGTATTTTGAATCCTCATGACTATTGGATGAAGTTGGTTGTTCATATTTGAAAGTTGCAATATTTTTGACAACTTTTACATTATGGTTGCAACTTTGACATTTTGCATCCTACCACTTGGAATCCATCACAAATTCTTCTATCATGACCAAAAACACCCTAAGGACCTAATTGAACAACTCTTAGACACTTATTGACCCTTTGAATAGGTTTGATCATGTTGGCTTATGCATGCCTAACATATTAATGGCCTTACAAAATGGGTCTTTATTACATCACAAGAATAACCTACTTGGTCCATAGGACCTTATGACTCTAGGAACACTTTATTACATCATTTTACCCATGGAATATCATGAGCCTTCATGCTTCATATTCATATTATTGGAGTGATCCTACACCATACTCCTTGGGTGAATTGATCTCAAGTCCACTTGAGATGAGCTCTTCTAAACTTCTACCTTTCTTCTTTATGTCTGTTTCATCCATCTAAACTACATCCTCTTCATGGATTCCATGCCACTTCACCAAGTACTTATTTTAGGTGTTCCTTTGGGTCTTCTTCACAATCTTTGTGTATATGATCTTCTCAAGCTTTAAAGGCTTGTTTGGTGGGAAATCCTTAGCTAATTCATCATCCTCCTCCATGTGCATACTTTCTTCAGTACCTACAATGACATATCCTTTATAGGGTCACAAATCTACAACATTAAAAATGGGTGAGATTCCAATGTTAGGAGGTAATTAAATCTCATTTACATTTAAACCAAATATTTGGATAATCCTACAAGGACCAATTTTTCTCATCATCAACTTGGTGTGTTTTTCCTTAGGCAATATTCCCTTCTTAAGGTTTTCCCACACCAAATCTCCATCTAAAACTGCACATATCTTATTCTTTTATCTTCTTATTCTTTGTACTTTTTTGTAGAGGCCTTCACCTTATCATTAATCTCCTTTATTCTTTCTATAAATTTCTCACCATGTGCACTATTCTGACCATTATTTGGAAATTCTCTAAGTTTTAAGATTCCTCTTGGGTTCAATCCATACAGTATTTGTAAGGGGCTCTTTCTTGTACTCTTGTTAACAGAATCATTGCAGGCATATTTTGTTTGGGGTATAATTGCATCCCACTTTTCTCCATGTTGTTTTGTGAGGCATCTCAGAAGGTTACCAAGTGATCTATTGACCACCTTAGTATACCCAACCATTTGAGGATAGTAGGAAGATCTAAATGACAAATTTGTGCCTAATTTCCTCTAAAGTGTTCTCCTGAAGTGCCCTATAAACTTGACATCCCTATCTAACACAATGTTTAGTGGTAACCCATGGATCCTTACTATTTATTTAAAGAAGATACCTGCAACATAGGATGCATCACTTGTACATTTTCAAGGAAAGAAATGGGTCATCTTGCTAAACCTATCTACAACCATAAATACACTATCAAATCCTTTTTATGTCCTTGGAAACCCAATTACAAATTCCATACTAACATTTTTCCAAGGTCTAGTTAGAATAAGAAGTGGTTGATAGAGACCTTCATTTGTAGTCAGTCCCTTATCCCTCTGACATACAAAAAGATTCTACAAACTTTCTAAAATTTGATTGCATCTTAGGCCAATAGTAGAACCTTTTCACCTTCTCTAGGGTTTTATCTAGGCCAAAGTGCCCACTTAAACTTCCATAGTATTTCTCCTTCACTGTATTGTCCATCATTGAACATTTGGGTACAAAAATATGACTACCCTTAAATAGAAATCTATCTTGAATCAAATAATTAGAAAAAAAAAAAACATGATAGGAGCTAGAAAACTCAAAAACATACCTTGTAAGCCTCATGAAAATCTCCATCATCTTTATATAGTTTTAAGTGCATCTATGCCCACACTTTGAAACTATACTTCCTAGATTGTTGAAACCCTTCTTCTTAAGGCATCAACTACTTTTTTGGATTGCCCCTTTTTGTGTTTAATGGTGAATGTGTAAGCTTGAAGTGATTCCACCCACATCATGTGTCTATGGATCAATTTGTCTTGGATATTCAAATAGCTTAGGGCCTCATTATTTGTATACACAAAAAATTCTTTAGGTAAAAAATAGTGTCTACATTTCTTAAGTGCTTGCACAAGACCATAAAATTCTAAATCATAAGAGGAGTCTTTCCTCTTAGCTTCATTCAGTTTCTCACCAAAGAAGGAAAGTTTCCTCTCTCTTGACTGGTCACTACCCCTATTGCCATGTTAGAAGCATCACATTCAATGGTAAAAATCTTATTGAAATATGGGAAAGTAAGGACATGTTGTTCTGATACCTTCTTCTTCAAGAGTTCAAATGCCTCATCTGTAGCCTATGTCCATGCAAACTTTCACCTTTTCCCACCTTTGATTTTCTCTAGCATAGGAGCACATATATGACTGAAATACTTAATGAATTTCCTATAAAATATAGCCAACCCATGAGAATTCCTTACCTCTCCAACTATATTAGGTGTGGGCCAATTGATTATAGCCTCAACCTTAGTAGGAGCCATCTTGAAATTCCCCTTTGAGATCGAAAAACCCAGATAAGTTAGTTCTTCCTATAAGAAAACACATTTCTCCAAATTTATCATTAGTTTTTCTTTATGTACCTTTTTCAAAACCAGATCCAAATGTTTTAAAATTTCTTCCCTAGACTTTCTAAACACCAAAATATCATCCAAATAAATTACCACAAATGTTCCAATGAATTGTTTCAACACTTCATTCATGGGGTGCATAAAAATTACTAGGGGCATTGGATAAGCCAAAAGGCATGGCCATACACTCATAAAGATCCTCATTGGTCTTAAATTTTTCCATCCAATCATCTCCTACCCTTATCTAGATTTGGTGGTATCCACATTTTAGGTCAATCTTGGAGTAATACCTTTCACCTCCCAAACAATCCAATAAGTCTTCAATCCTTGGCATAGGGAACTTGTCTAATTGTGATCATATTAATGGCCCTTGAATTAGTACATAACCTCTATGTTCCCTCCTTCTTAGGAGCTAAAAATAAAGGGATAGCACAAGGGCTTAAACTTTTCCTAATCAGGCCTTTATCCAACAACTCTTGTACCTATTTAGCAATCTCCTCATTCTGCATAGGAGTCATCTTGTAAGCTTATTTGTTAGGAAATTTAGAACCAGGTATAAAATCTATGTGGTGACTGATCTCTCTTATAGAGGGCAATATTTTAGGTATATCTTCTGCAACAATGCCCTTATACCTATCCAACAATTCCTTCACCTCTCTAGGACCTACTTCCTTCTTATTTTCTTGTCCCTTCTCTTCTTGTTTAGGTAAAATGACCAAGGCATAAGAAGGGGTGTCTTTTTCTTTCATGACTTCTAGGAATTCCTTCCCTCTTACAAACATGACACTATCTTCCCTTTGTTTATCTTACTGTCGAGTAAAGGGTTCATTGTGTATCTTAGTCCATCCTTAATAATTGTGTAAGTTTTTGTCTTCCCATCATGTTGGCCCTCTAAATCGTAGTTCCAAGGGTGACCTAGTAGTAGATGGAAAGAATCCATGTCAACTATGTCACACAACACCTTATCCTTGTATTCACCAACTTGGAATTCTACTCAAGGCTATTCATTTACTAGACTTTTTTGCCCCTTTGTCAACCATGAAACTTGATATGTAAATGGACGGGGTAATATTACTAATTTAAGATTCTCTACCATCTCCAAAGACACAAGATTTTATGTTTGACCATAATCAATTATAATTTTACATACCATTCCATGGATTTTGCAATTTTTCCTAAATAGTTTCTTCCTTTGTGGAGGTTCTTGAGTGGTTGGGATCTTCAAAAGAGTCATCCTTATCATCATCGATTCCCCTTCCTCAAGGTCCAAAGAATTGGATGGGGAATTAACACTTTGTGTGTCTTCTTGTATCAAGTGTGTTCTTCTTTCCCCTTGATTATTTGACCCAATCTTCTCAGTGTATCTATAGGTCGGGTGTCCCACTTCATTGCAGTTGTTACATTTCATTGGACCTGAGTTCCTTCCTTCAAACCTTCCTCTACTATTTGGTCTTCTCCCTTTGAAGTTACCCCTAAAACTTGATTCCCCTTGATTTTCACTTTGACTTGACTCTCCTTGGGATCTTGGGGTCTGACCTCTCCCATTTGATCCTTCTCTACCTCTGAAATTATTGTCACCCTTTCCTTTGTTATTTTTATCTTTCTTCCTCTTATTTCTCTCATCTACCCTTAGTGCCAATTGAAAAAATTTATGCACTATTTCTGGTGATAGGAGACTAAACTCATCATGTATACTATATTTCAAACCATTAAGGTAACTTGCAACCTTCTCCTTTTTTCCATCCTAACATTTCTCTCTGAGGCTAAGCTTATAAAATTCCTTAGTATAAGAAAAAAAATCCATGTCTCTTTGTTTAAGATTCTTCAGTTTCCTATACATGTCTACTTTATATATATATAGACACACACACACACACACAGTGTATAGAACCTTTGGATATTCAAGATAGGTCATGTGAAGAATTATGGACAGAAGCACAAGATAATTGCATTCAAGAAAGAAATAACTTGATGCTTGCAAATGAATTGATGATTGAGAATAGATGCAAAGGGAGTCTGAAATTTCAAAAGAGGTTAAGAAGTTGATAAACTTGAGCTTCAGAGGGAGCAGATGGTTCAGTCAACTAGTGATAATCTTGATCATATTGATTGAGAGGGAGTTCACTATTGAAGGTGAAATACTTATGAGGTAAACTTGATATAATTGATTATTATACTAATGAATTGTGAATATTTTTAATGGGCCTTCCCCCTGTGTAAATCATGAGGAAGTGATGACTTCCAAATGATTTTCACTTGTATTTACAAAATTTATTAGAAGGTGACAATCTTACAATAACTTTATCTTCTATTGTGATAGACATCTTGTGATGGCTGAAACAAATCATGATAGATGGCATCTTCTATTGTGATAGAGATCTTGTGATGGCTGAAACAAATCATGATAGATGGCATCTTCTATTGTGATAGACATCTTGTGATGGATGAAATAGATCATAATAGATGGTATCTTCTATTGTGATAGACATCTTGTGATGGCTGAAACAGATCATAATAGATGATGTGAATGTTCTTATGGTAAGTGCACATTACGTATGAACATTTGTTGAGTACTTGGTGGATATCACAAGACTTGATGTTTTGCATGCCATTACTCTAAGAACTTGGTGAATATCATGAGACTTGATATTCTGCAGGTTAATGCTCTCAATATCATGTGATGATATCTTTATGAACTCTTGAGTACTTGGTGGACATCATGAGAATTGATGTTGGTAGGCCATTACTCTAAGCACTTGGTGAATATCTTGAGAGTTGATATTTTGTAGGCCAATGCTCTCGATATCATGAGATGATATCTTTATGAACTCTTGAGTACTTAGGTGAATGTCATGTGTTGACATTCTAACAGGCCAATACTCAAGATATCAAATGGATAGAATCGTTGATGGAGGTAATTCATCCGAGGACTTGTGGATAGAATCACCGATGGAGGCAATCCACCTAAGGACTTGTTGATAGAATCACCAATGGAGGCAATCCACCTGAGGACTTGTGGAAAGAATCACCGATGGAGGCAATCCACACATTGAGACTATGTTTCTATTGATTACATCATGAGGATGATGCCTTTATTTCTTACATCATATAATTGATGTTGTCAAGTGTATTGAGTGTTAACATTGGATTGATTTATCCTCCCTAGCTAAGAGGGAGTGTTGATGTTTTTAGCATCAGTTAGATAAATAATACTGACTATATGAGTATTATAAGAAATGATTTATTATATATATACAGATATATCAATATATAATAATTGATATTACTAGATACATTGATATATATAAAAAGTTAGATTATAATTATTCTCATAATAACTAAATAGTTAAATTGATATAATAAATTAATGAATAAACATGTCCCATGAAGGGACATGTCTATTCTTGTCCTTGTCATGTATAAATACAAAGAGATCTATGCATTTGGAAAACACATAAAATCATAATAGTGTGATTATATTTGCAATCGATCTCTGGAATTTAACAATTAGGAGAAAATTGCTCCTTGATCCTTTCAGCCATCCTATTCCATGAAGGAATCTTATTCTTCCCCTTTTTTATTCTCTCATCTTGGATTTAATTCCACCAAGAAAGGGATGAACCCTTCATTTTTAACTTGGAAATTCTCACCTTTTGATTCTCAGGAACCTCTTCACACTCAAATTGGTTTTTTAGGGATTCTATCCAACCCATTACTTCCTCTACATTTATTTTTCCACTAAAAACATGGATGTTTGTGTTTCCATCTTTCCTTCCAAATGAATTTAGGGCATCAATAAGATACCTCTGATATGTAGGAACCTTATCTTCCTTCCTTGGGGCTTCCTCCTCATCCCCTTCCTCTTCTCTTTCAGAGTCAACCTCATCATCTTTTCTCTTACCTCTTATTTCTTCTTTCAATTTCCTAACTTCTTCAGCCAACCTCTTATTTTGTTAATCAAACTCCTGTGATCTCCTTGTCACTTCGGCATTCATCCCCTTTGGAAGCATGTTAAAAGCCTCTTCTTCACTCTCTTCTCGTGACATACACCAAAATTTTGTTTTCCCAATGACCTACTTCTTCTCTAATACTAATGTGATGCAAATCTAATACAGAAATAAGGCTTTCCTTAGCCCACTACCCATAAAATAGTCCAACCAAAATTCCAAGAAGATAACCACTTGGTTCCTAGACTCCATTCTTAGTACCTAGATAACATTTTACTTGTCACATTCATGATATGACCTTGGGTATACAACTTCTCACATCAAATGCATACCCCACCAACTAGAAGACTCCAATTTTGTTCCAAACTCCATACAAAAGACATAGTTTGACTTCACAACTTGGAGAGTCGATCATCCACCTTCTTCATATATATTTCACATCAAACAATCCAAATAGAAAGAAATTTTGGGACCCCAAGTTTGTTGAGGAGTACTTGACCCTTAGAGACCCAGTCTCCTACTAACCCTTCCAATGAGGTTTTTCCACCTTAGATCCAAAAATTACAATAGAACCATCCAAACAAAATAGTCTAAAACTTTTCAAACTTAGGAACTCAGATCTGTAATCTCCAGGAAACATAACTATGCTCTAATACCACTTGATGCAGTCAATGGAGGAAAAATCCCCAATGGAGATGTCCAACCATATAGTTAGAGATTACATAGAGAAAATGAAAAAAAAAAAGCAATATTCAACACCAGAAAATAAGGAACAATTCTCTTCAATTATCATCAAGTTGGCCTACAAATATAGATTACAAATTTTTCAATAGAAATGCTTCATTACTAAGGACATAAGCCTTATTCTTGATCTTCACTATCAAATGTATTGGCTATCCTCATTACCAATTTCCTCCTCCTAAGAAATAACTACTACCCTACTTATATACAAGATCTACAACCACAAGTTGGCCTATCTGATCAACAATATCCAAGATAAAGGAAATATATTACAACACATAGGTTAGGACCTAAATCCATAAGAACACCCCAAATAGATAGATCATGACATGAAAAAATGTAAGGAGGTATAAAACATGTATAAGAACATGGAATGATGTGCCATGAAGCTTCACATAATGTGAATCTTCATTGCAATCTTAATCTCACCAATCCTGACCATTAGAACAAGAAGCAATATAAGACCAAACCTATCATAAGATAACTTCATCTGGAAACATAAGAATGAGTTGTGAACTTACACATAGGATGCCCATGATGTGTAGATCACATCATAAGGATCACATAGGTTAACAAGCCAATTGGAATGATCTCTATCTAAAATAGAAAAAAAACTTCCCAACTGGAACAGAACATCAAACAAACAGAAAGAAATATTTTTGGTTGATGTAAGATTTCTCTAAACCCAAGATGCCCCTACATCATAATAAAAAGAGACCTCTTTGGGAAAGGAAAACTATGCAGGAGGTAGAACAATTTGCAACTCCTAGAGGCACTTTTAGAGAAAGTAAAAGACCACACAGATTCTCTAGCTATGTTGCATTGATGTGTAATATCATTGTGAATAAACCTTCTAGTGTTGAGGAATGCTCAAATCAGAAAGTTTGGAAAGATGCTATGGATGAATATTATCAATCCATTATTAAAAATAATGTTTGGGATATTATATATAGACCTGAAGGGAAATCAATCATATCTTCTTTGAAGCTAATGAAAGCATTGAGAAATACAAAGTAATATTTTTTGCACATGGTTAATCTCATAAATAAGGAATAGACTATGAAGAAATTTTTTTTCCATTTTCTCGATATACTTCCATCGGGACCATCATTGTCATTACAACATCTAAGGGATGGAAGCTACATCAGATGGATGTGAAGATAACTTTTCTCAATGGTGTTATTGAAGAAGAGGTCTACATTGAGAAACCTAAATCCTTTGTGATCATGAGAAAGAGTCTAATGTATACAAATTACATAAATCCTTATATGGTCTTAAATTGGCTCCTTGAGCATGGTATGAAAGAATAGACCAATACTTGATGAGTTTGGGATTCCACAAGAATAATGTTAACTTGAATCTTTACTTCAAGTTAGTCTATGGTGAAGCCTTAATATTGGTCCTATATGTTGATGACTTATTTCTTACTCGGGGAAGAACATCTCATATCTTGATGCAATAAGGATTTGACTTTGGAATTTGAGATGAAGGACCTAGGATCCATGCATTTCTTTCTAGGACTAGAAGTATGGCAGAGGCCTAATGGTATCATCCTAAGTCAAGGAAAATACACCATTGACATCTTAAAGAGACTTTGGGTTTTATATTTAAATTATATGTCTATACTAATGGAAAGAAACTTGAAGAAGTTGAGTGAATCAATAACTAGTTCAGACCTTGCAGATCCTAGTATGTATAGATAGTTGATTGGGTCCTTGATGTATCTAGTTAATACTAGACTAGATATTTTCTATATAGTGAGTGTGCTTAGTCATTTTATTTTTTAAACCTAGATAGATATATCTAGTGGCAGCCAAGAACATCTTGAGATACTTGCGAGACACAATTGGATATGGCTTGAAGTATTCTTCTAGTGTGGACTTAGACTTGTAGAGCTATACAGATTATGATTGGGTAGGAAGTGTTACTAATAATAAGAACACCTCTATTTGTTGTTTTAGTTTGGGATCTATTATGATTTATTGGTGTAGTAGGAAACAATCGTGTGTTTCCCAAAGTACAGGAGAAGCTGAATATGTTACGACCAATGTAGTAGCTTGAGAAGTAGTGTAGTTTCATAAACTTCTTACAGGATTATTTGGATAATCATTAGATCCTATAGTTATTCATTGTGATAACTAGAGCTATGTGAAGCTCTTTGTCAATCATGTGTTTCATGACAAAACAAATCATGTAGAGATAAAATATCACTATATTAGAGATATGGTACAAAGGGATGCTATTTAGTTGAAGTACATTAGCACTAGCAATTAGATGATTGATATTCTCACCAAGCCACTTTCTAGAGTGAATTTTATGCATTTTCAAGACAAGCTTCGAGTTGTGGAGAATAAATCCCTTGCTAGGAGGGATTCTCAACATCAGTGATTCCTTGAGATGTACTATAATGCATTCTTTTATGTGAGGGAGAAGTTTGAGGTGCAAGCCCTTGTTAATGCATTCTTCTTTGTGAAAGAGGATTTTTAGGTGAAATCCATTATTCCACCATCTGGGAGTAGCTATGGTGGATCCACCCTCTAGGAGTAGCTGTGATAGATGTCCTATGAGATAATCCATGACTTAACACTTTTGATTACTCACCCTCTGGGAGTATCTATGGTGAACATCATGATGAAATAACAACATAACATTGAGTGATTCCATATGGACACTTATGCTCATTTATATTTCCATTCATGGGAGTATCCATGATGGACCCACCCTTTTGGAGTAGCCATGTTAGAGGTCATATGAGTGACTCCATGACTAAACACCTATGTTGATTAACCCTATGAGAGAAGATATGCTGAATGTCATCATGAGATGATGACATAACATGAGTGATTTTGTGATGAACACTCTTTTTTTTTAATTCCATTCATGTGAGAAGCCATGATGGATCCACCCTCTGGGAGTAGCCATGGTGGACATTAATCTATAACTTAGATATCTAAGTAGATCCTGCCTAGCTAAGAGGGAGTGTTGAAGTTAGTGTCGGGAGGATAAATATGAGACATATAATCATCTCAAGTGATGTAATGCATCACTTGAGACAATGATCTAATATTTATTGGCTTGATTAATAGTTCAATACATTATACCTCATGAGAATCAATTACTAATAATCGATTATGTATATTATACATCAAACTAAATAAAAGTGCAATATGAAGATTGTGATTAGCATTAACAAAGTATGGGGTTATGAAGAGGTGCAAGTTAATGATAAATTTCTATTGTGAATGGATGTGATCCACTCCTCCTCTAAATTTTAAAGTGACAACCAATATGACTTCCAATACCACCGAAGGAGATAAAAACACATTCAAATTATTGGTCAAAGATAAGTATATCATAGAGGATATATGTATTGAGATCACAATATATTATATCACAAAGGATATACATTTGTGATTGCAAAATATATTATATCATAGGAGATATACATATACAGATCACAACATATATTATATCATAGAATATATATATTGAAACATATATCAAAGGTTATATATACATTAAAGAAGATAAATGTATTATAGAGGAATATATATATATCGCATGAGATATATTGAAATATTTATTTGTATCCATCAGATGTATATATATAGTAAATTAATATTGAAGTAGTATCCAATTGAAGATCAATCATACATTTATCTTGACTAATTGTAATCAGACCTTGAACATTTTGATAATTATATTCAAAGATTCTTTGCTGGGTTTTTCACCTTCAAGGTTGAAGGTTTTCCCATGGCACTTCAGTGTATTTTGTGTTAATTAGTTTATAACTTTTCTTTATTTATTAATCTGATAAAGAATCAACAATATCAAGATTATGCGACTTTGGAAAATACCATAATGAAGTTCATTAATATTTCTAGCTAGTGTTGTATTGGAAAACATAATATTTGTAAGAGGCCTAGAATCTTCATTATTTTCCTCTAACTTTTTTGGCATATCAAACATTCCACCACAAATTTTTGGACATTCAATTTAATGCCTACCCCAAATAAATATTTCTTTATAAGATGATATCTATGAAAAAATCTTCTATAATATCTTGGTAGACGTAAAAATCCTCTCTTTTTAGGGTTCATATTAATGCCTTTAAGTGACACCAAAATTTATTGAGTATTCAACTTCTTTCACCCTAAAGAAACACTTGTATTTTTTTTGTATAGATTTTATTATCCTCCAATTTATTAAATACTAGAATGTGAATCTTGAATTTATTGGTAATCTTGTTTTTTATTAGATAAGAAGGAAAATGACCCTATTCCCATTACAAGATTCCATTAAATAGAACCCATCAAAGAAAAAAAACAAATCAAATAAACAATAAGGATGGAACCCTAGCCAACATAACAAAAAAATATTAGAAACAACACTACAAGAAAAAGAGTAAAAACAAGCTAAAAAAAAAAGTCACAGCAAAACCAAAAAATATGAAACAACTAACCTATGTACTTTCATCCTTCACTAAAAGAGTCAAAAGACTCCTCCAAAGTTTCCTTCTCCTATTAAATACTAACCATATTATTTTTTTACTCTTTAAGTATCCTTCCTACCACCTAGCATCTTCTACTTCTAAATCTTTGATTGCTTAGTTTCAGTGCACATCATAGATTTCTTTATTATCTCATTATGTCAAAGGATTTATCAATATTATTTACCATTTCCTAATAATTATTGATGAGACCATAAATGATCTTCCATTTTTTATTTCATTCTTTACACTATTTTTGTTCTTCCATGTTTTTATCTTTTTTCCCATCCTACTTTCAAGGATAGGAAATTAAGCCTTGAGTAAGTCTAGAGAGTATTATTTATTATCATTTTGCTTCTCACCTTCAAATTGGTCATCCCTTTGAAACTCCTTAATTTCCTCAATTTCATGAGTACATCTTATCTAGAATAACATTATATTGGGATAAATAAAAATTAGCCTCCTCTTTCTTCTCTCCCTCTTCTTCACCTTCTTCCTTGATAAACCTCTTTATCATATTCTTCTTGTTATTTTTCTTCTCCTCTTTCCTTTTTAATTCTCTCATCCTATTCCTAGTCATCCCATTCTTCATCATGATCTTCATCACTATCTTCTTGTTCTTATTCTTCAACAATCTCTTGAGAGAAAGCTTCCCCAAAAACATCTTCGAATTGAAATAGTATTTACAACACAATTACCCTCTATGTATATATGGATAAAAATAATATATGAAAACAAATTATTATAGTTCTTCACTCCTCTAGATCATATTCCTAATATTCCAATTGGGAGAACTACTATTCTACAATAATTTAATAATAACTTTAGAATCTCCTTCAATTCCCACCTTCTCATAACCTAATTTATGCATTCTTCTTCATGGTTAGCCACATCCTTACCTTCCACTTAACCAAGAGAAGGGGCTTCAAAAGATGCTAATATTTCAAAAGACCCTTGGTAATTATCAAATAGTCACTATAAGGAAATATAGAAGAAAAGTAAAAAAATGCATATTTATTATCTATTATGAATATTTGAATTCTTGTCCATTTTTTTATCCAATAAAAGTGATAGTCTAAATGTTTATTTCACATAGGTGGATCCTACATCCACTTATTCATCCTCACTATGTACTCTACCTTCTCCATCATAAGAATATAACTATACAGTTGAGGACTCTTTAGGTAATGGCCCTTCTCTACCATATTCTCCTCCTCGTACTCATAGAATTTATACCTAGGCACACAATACTTTTTAGGAGGTTGGATTTTTAGTTGGTGACCCTATGAATTCTCACTACACTTGCTCACAAAATTTTAGAAATATAATTTGGAGACAAACTATATTGATTGATTTGTAGAGTTATTTTAGAGGCTTATAACATTACATAGTGGGATCACACTATTGAAAATGAGTATGTGTCCTTAATAAAGAATAATAAATGGTATTTTGAATTTCTTTGCAAGGGAATAATATGGTTTGGTGCAAGTGGGTGTATGATGAAGGGAATTCTCCATACAAACCAACACACACAATAACAATAGAGAAATAAATAAATAATGCAAGAAAGAAACATTTTCTTTCTTATCCCAAAGAGAGGAGAACTACAACTCAAAAAAATTACATGCTATAACTACATGGACTCAAATCATTACAAATAAAATAAAATTTCTAAGTAAACACTACAATCTAGAGACACAATCTATATTGATGGAGGCATCCCTGTAAACCTCAGTTCACCTCTTTATTTAGTACTAATTACTACCTTTATATGTTATAGAAAGTGTAACTTATCTTGTTTTGGTGCTCAATGGTCTAACGGTTCATGTTTTTTCCAAGTCAAATTTTCTTTGGAACTTGAGCTTCGGAAGCACAACTTTCAAGAACCATCTCTTTTGACTCAAGCATTCGATTTTCTAGTATAACCTATCATTGGAAAGATCATAAAGAGATCTAAAAGGCGGCCTAAAATATGTGTTTTTTAACCTTCAAACTTTTATAGGGCTTCTAATGTTCTCAATTTTGAGTTTGAAACTTCATTGGAGAAATTTATTGAGATGAAAAATTTAATTACCTTCCATTTGGTGAAAGATATTAAGATCACTCTTTCATGAACCATTTTGTTTCTCAATTTCTCTCCTTGGGGTCAGTTTTTATGTCCATACAACTTGAATGGGCTAATTTACTAAAATTATCAGGTGAATATTTGTTAAAATGATAAAGAACAAAGTATGGAATTGCAGAAAATTATTTATCTCAAGAGCGAGCAGTAGGGAATTTACCATGAATTAGCACAAGAACTAGGAGCAAACACCAAAATAAGCAAGGAGGAGACAAGAATTTGAAAGGGGAAAGCAAAGAAAACCCCTTGTGAATTATGAATGAGGCATGAAAAGCCTAAAGAGAGAGAGAGAGAAAGAGTATGAGCACTTAGCTCAATACAATATGATAGAACTACAAGAGAGGAGAGAAGGAAAGACGGAGCTAGATGCTCACTTACAATAACTTCAACATCCTTAGAAATGAGAGAGAGGAGCATCTCTTAAATAGAGATGAGAGAGAGGAGTTAGAATGTAACTCCCAAGTCTATGAATGCCACCATTCATAAGTGTGTGTGGGCCAAGTGTGAGATTCCTCTTAAGGAGGAATAAACTAATTTACAAATTACAATAAATATTTGTCCTCACATATTCCACTAGAGGACGAAATAAAATGTAGTGGAAAGAAGACAAAAAAGAAGTATATTAGGATACCTTGTCTTATATCCTAATATATTACAATAAGAAAAGATTAATAATCTAACCTTGGTTTATAAATACACCAAGGAAAGATTACAAATTCTAACACCCCCCTTTAATCTTTACTTGGGGTAATTACAAAAATCTGCAACTGGATTGTCCTTCTTGTAGTAGAGGAGGAAAGCTTGATTTTCTTCACTGTGTGTTGATATAAGGTGATGGTGTAATGATAAATGCTTCGATCTTGAAATAGGACTCCTTTGATTTTTGAAATGCAAGAGTGTAGGTGTTTGTGGATATAGGCCCAAATCTTTAGGTAAACTTTGAGATTCTTCATTGTTTATCCAAGAAGGATCACCTGAATTTGCAACAAAACAAGAACAATGAGGGGATCTCCCATGATTGGGATTTCCTCCTGAAAATGAATCAGTAAAATCTGAATGTGAATCTTTAAATGTTATTTCATCATAAAAAGGTTTTGGAAACCAAATAGATTTAAATGTATAAGCACAATCACCATCAATAATATTATCAAGAAATTTAGAGTTTAGAGAAGGAGGTTGGTCCTCCATGAGAGCCATTTGAGTGTCATGAAATTCATGATCTACTTTGGAGCATATAGGAGCATAATCAATATTTGAGCCTGCAAGAAGGCAAAGACCACTAGTAGAGCACCCATCATTGGGATCGCCTAGTGCTAAATCAGTAACACTTTGGAAAAAATCATATTATGAATCATGAGGCAAATAATCAGGAATGCAATCTTCAGTTGCATAAAATAAATCTGCAACGTATTCATCATAATATAAAATATGAAGAGGAGAGCTAGTATAAGCATCATCATTATTATCATTAACCTCCGCAATAATCATAGGATTATTATTATCATCATAAGTTTCATCTTGAGTAATAGACATATCTTGCAAAGTATCATTAATAAATGTAGATATAATTTCCTCTTCTTGGTCAAATATATCATCAATATGAGAGCAATGAGGAGTAAATAGATTATTACCATTATTAGCAACATGTAATAAGTTATCTTTATGAGAAAAATAAGAAGCGAGGGGATCATCCCCAAAACAACCATCATCGCATGGGTCATCCCAAATAGGAAAAATAGTTGAAGGGTACATAATAAGGAGAATAGGTTTCTCGTAAGTTTGAAAAGTGTTCTCTAAGAGATGCCACATTTGATGTGCTGTAGTACAATCTGAGATAAGATGGTATAAATCTGGATTTAGTGAGAGGTCAATTAGGCCAAATGCTTGGTCATCTTTCGACTGCTAGGAATCCTGGTCAGCCTGAGGAGCGGTGGAAGTCGGTTTAGGAGAAGACAAAACATCAAACAGGTTTTGAGTTTTTAAAAAATCGGTCATGTGAGTCCTCCAAACAGGATAATTCAAACGAGTGAGTTTAAATGTCGGCATTAGATTATACATGATGAAAATAGCAAGATAATGATAACAAAATTACAATTATAAATTTGAACAGATTGAAATTTAAAATTTTATTAAATGCTAGTTAGTTTAATTTTAGTAACAAATTAACAATTGAATTTAGATGAAGAAATAATTAATACAAGTGAATTAAAACTGAAAAACACAATCCTTAGATGAAAATTAAAGTGAGGTTGAAAAAATTAATTTTAAACTATTTAACAATATAATTAAACTAGTAATTATTTTTAATTTTCAAATGAACAATGAGATATTTGGAATAATAAACAAGGTGAGAAATGTTGATTAGATGAAGATTAAAGAGTTATTTTAAATAAAAAGAACATGAAAAAAATTATATAAGATTAAACTTTCTTTTTAGAAAAAAATTAGTTAAAACTTTTAAATTAAAGAATTGAAAATTAAAGTGTCAACTTGAATTTATTTTTATTAAAAAAAATTAAGAAGTATTGGAGCAAAAAGTCAAACATGTAAATAGAAATACTTTTAGGAAAACTTTATTCAAACCATTCATTTAAGAAAAAACTGTTGTTAAGATATATTAAAATTTTGAAAGAAAAAAGTATGAAACGAAATACTTTCAAAAGAGAACTTAATAAAAGGTTTTAAGAAAAGATGTGAATAAATGCAAACTTTTGACTTCTTTAAAACGGGATAGCAGCGAAGAAAATTATAGCAAATAAGCCCACGTAAGATAGAAAACTATTTAAAGGACAATGTAATAAAATTGTATTTTTATAAACAAAAGTAGCCAAATTATTATTAAAAAATGGTTAAGCTAATGATGGTTGCAACAGTAAAGGGAAAAAATTTAATAGATTAAAAAGATATGGAGAATGCGGGGGCACGCTAAACAACAAAATGATAGAAGCTGAGGCTGAAGTGTATAACAACAGGAATAATAATAATGTTTTCTAAATAGGGAGCCGTATACTGATACAACCTGCAAGATAATAATTATCTATTAATGTTACAACCTTTGCAATATTATGGTGCCTTTAACCACAGGTTGACTGCAATAACAAATAATCAAAATGAGATGGAGGTAGGGGACGACAAGTGGGTTTTAGTCCAGTAGCGTGAAACGAAACTACAATACCAACCAGTGAAAAATGTTAATACTATAATAGCAACCAGAATTTAAAAAAGAATAAACAAACATTATGAAATGAAACTATTAATTGAAATAACTTTTCATTTTTTATGCACGTTTATATGCGAGAGGATTGAAAAGAAGGAAACGCAATACAAACAAGGAATGCTCTTACAGCACGCAAGGCTGGATACAAACAAGGTCGGTGCCCACACAAGCAGAGGAAGAGATAAGAATCAGAACAGAAGCTTACACAAGGAGCAAGAAAAAAAGAGATTTTAGTTAAAGCAAGGAATCAAAACGTTATGAACCAGAATGAGATAAACGTTATGAAACGTATATGTAATGATTATGATAAAAACGTAAAAAATGTTAATCAAACATAGACTATGCAATGTTAAAAAATGATATGCAAAGATAAAAAGAAACGTCTACAATGATAATGATAACAATGATAATGGTAATAGATAAACGTTTGCAATGTTAATAAATAACCGTCTGCAATGCTAACATTAATGATGTCTGATATAATAACGTTCTGAATCAGAATGTTAACGTTAAGAACCAGAATGAGATGAAAAATTCCTAACGAGAGGTGAAATTCTGATTTGAATTTTGGATGCAATTTTAATGAACTCAAAATTCCCAATCTGCAAACTTTCTAATATTTTTGTTATATTTTTGCTATGAAATAACGTTATTGCTGAACTAATATGTTTGAAATAAGTTTGCTATGTTTGAAAATTTCCAAGAATATTGCAGTTCCTCAGTGTAATTTAACAATGGGCAAAAAATTTGATGACTAGTGCAGCGTAGAAGATGATTTCCCAGTTCAGAGCCCACAACCAACGCAAAGGCGCCGTAGAGGAAAATGGAGAAGAAATTCAATATCATAAATCGCTGGTGTGTTTAGTAGATTTGTGTATATTTAATTTAGATAGCAAACACTGATTACTTTAAGAAAAACGTTAGCAGAGTTTTTTTTTTTTTTTATGTATAAAGAAACATTTTTGATATTACTTTGAGATAGATTTTTGAGATATTGTTTTAAGAAATATTTGAGCTTAACATTATTTCTGAATATACTTTAAGAACTAACATTTTTGTTATTGCAGTTATATTCCATGAATAAACAAATTAAAGAAATTGTTCTTGTTATTGAAATGGACTGAGATATAAACAAATTAAAGAAGATATATGACAGGCCTTGCAAGACAAGCAAATAGATGTAGTAAAATATTAAAATCTGCAAGGCTATTAGAGCTGGAAAAGACGTTAGAATCAGATATGCAAGAATGTGAAACCCTGCAAAACAATAGAATTTTGTATAAAAAAATGAGAAACCTGCACACAAAATAATGAATAACAATATAACTCTTTCCGTGAAATCGTTAAGAGAACCTGCACAAACCAAGATAATGAATCCAATAGATAGATCGGGGTTGGCGGTAAACTAGCCAAACCTTTTTTTTTTTTGAAATTTTCCTCTTAACCAGATTAGTAAAAAAACAATAAACTCTCTCAAACCTACACAAAATGAAACCAAGAGTTAATCGGGTTTGGCGGTAAACCAACCAAACCCAAAAAAAAAAATTCAATTTTTTACCAACTTAAGAAGATTAAAATTTTTTTAGTGAAATCTCTCTCAAGAGTCTCCGATATGGAGTGCTCCAAGATATGGTAGTTCTATCACCTGTACACTCAAAATGAGATTAAACCAACCTGCTCTGATACCATGTTAAAATGATAAAGAACAAAGTATGGAATTGCAGGAAATTGTTTATCTCAAGAGCGAGTTGTAGGGAATTTACCATGAATTAGCACAAGAACTAGGATCAAACACCAAAATAAGCAAGGAGAAGACAAGAATTTGAAAGGGGAAAGTAAAGAAAACCCCTTGTGAATTATGAATGAGGCATGAAAAGCCTAGAGAGAGAGAGAGAAAGAGTATGAGCACTTAGCTCAATACAATATGATAGAACTACAAGAGAGGAGAGAAGGAAAGATGGAGCTAGATGCTCACTTACAATAACTTCAACATCCTTAGAAATGAGAGAGAGGAGCATCTCTTAAATAGAGATGAGAGAGAGGAGTTAGAATGTAACTCCCAAGTCTATGAATGCCACCATTCATAAGTGTGTGTGGGCCAAGTGTGAGATTCCTCTTAAGGAGGAATAAACTAATTTACAAATTACAATAAATATTTGTCCTCACATTTTCCACTAGAGGACCAAATAGAATGTAGTGGAAAGAAGACAAAAAAGAAGTATATTAGGATACCTTGGCTTATATCCTAATATATTACAATAAGAAAAGATTAATAGTCTAACCTTGGTTTATAAATACACCAAGGAAAGATTACAAATTCTAACAATATTTTTTACTATTTTAAGCTTCAAATTTTCATACACCTCATAATCTCATCATGGACTCAAAATAAACTAAATTAAACTAAAGAAAAAAGAAAAATACAATATTTCTAGGAGATGCAAGATTTCCCTTATAATATTGGATGCTCTTGCATCAGTGTACCACACCAAGTATGTAGTTGATAGTTCTATAGAAATGTATAAGGTATGTCTTGTAGATAAGTGGTTTTCATAGGTTTAGAATATTTATTATTCTAAGAAATTTACCCCTACAACTAAGGTGGATTTATTTCATCTTTTACTTTTTGTAATTGCATCTCTTAAAAGATTAGTTTTCTAGATGGGTGTGAGTAGTGCTTCCTTTCATGGTGATATTCATGAGGAAATATATATAAGGTAGAATCTAATATTTGTTTGGTACTCTTTAATTTTTTGGATTCTTTTTCATTGTTTTTTATTTTATCAAACAAGTCCCTAGGGCTTGGTGAGAGAATATTTACAGTTTCTTACTTGCATTTGTATTCTCTTATTACCACTCAAATTGCACAATATAAATCCAAAGACATTGATATAAGAATTTGATACTATTCTTGTCTTTAAATTATTTTATTCTTACTTGTAACTCCTTATTAATGCTTTGGTATATTCAATATAATTTGATGGAGCACTTTAACATGATTGGTCTTGGTCTTCTACATTATTTCTTGGTCTTCAGATTCTATAGGATACTAGAGGTATCTCTACATACCAATATAAGTATGCAATTGAATTTCCTCATCAGCCCCACATGGCTAATTGTAGGCCTAATCCTAAACTATTTTAGTTTGGCATCAATTTTATTGCCACTTGTAGAACACCTAGTGTTGATGCAACTTTGTAAAGATAACTAGTTGGAAATCTTTTGTAGTTGACAAATCACCCTAATATCACCCTTCTTTTTGAGTTTTTATCCTATTTTTCACAAAACCCTTCTAAGATTCATCAAAAGGAATCCAAACATATTTTAAGGTATATTCAATACATCACACATCTTAACACTTGGTATAGACCACAAGCTTGATCAAAAAATAGGATTCATAGGCTCATATTTGGTAGGTGATGTTAACTTATGGAGGTCCACTTCTAGGGTGTTTTTCCTTTAGTCTAGTCATTGTAAGAAATTTAATTAGTAAAACAACTTCTTATACTAACCCTAAGGGGAGAATAATGTAAAAATATACCTTTTTCAAAATTATAGAAACTTAATAGAAATAATATAAATAACACGCATGGCAAAAAACAATGATTTACATTGGGCAAACCCTTTCGAGAGAAAAAACCCACACTCTAAAAGATGCCTAATATATTATTCAACAATCAATAAAAAATTACAATATACTTGTAGAGAAAATTTCTCTCAAGCGTATCACCAACCAAAGATCCAGAGCTAACTTGAAAGCTATAAGACTCTTACACAAACCCTCCATCTCATGCACTTATTATATAAGAGATACAATAAAAGAAACCATCAAATGGTATGATACTACCATGGGCCACTAAATCTACCCCAAAAAGAGGCACCCTTATCATCTCCAATAAAAGATTGCCTATGATGTGTCAATACACACACCAACATGTGTAACTCCCTTTTACATCTCATTTTCATGTCCAACACATTTTACATTTCCTATTTTGGGAGGCCCAACTTTTGAAGGCCATAACTTTCAAACCGGGTGTTTGATGGACAATTTGTTTGAAGTGTTGGAAATATTATGTTCTCTACAATGTCCCAAGTGGCTACACTTCTTGGCCACCATTTTACCCCTTTAAGAAGCCTATTGTGTGTGTGAAAATTGTACCTGATCTGTAGACACAACACTTAGTAAAATATTAGAGGTTAGCAAAAATCAAAATCGTGCAAAATTGAAATCTAATCTAACCAAGCGATTTACTACCTTCTAATAGGTGCGAGATTGATGTTCTCGGATTGTAATCGAGATCAGTGACCTAGACGACACCTAAATAAAGGATTTGAATGCAAAAGATGGATATGAAATTGAATGCAATTAATCTATTCTTTTGATATTTTCTATGCAATAAGAATGGTAAAAACTGATATGAATCTATGCTAATATGAAATTGATATGCTATGAATGCTATTGAAAATTGATATGCTATGAATGAAAAAATAAGATTGATCTCACAAAGATGTCGATTCGCAAGAGCTTTGATTCTTCAATTCCAATTCTCCAGCGTGATTGTGCAAAATATGAGATGATTTGTGAAGAGCTAAAGCCTTAATTTATAGAAATCTAGGGCTTTGGAGGTGCATGGATAAAAGCCATAAATCACTCAAATTAACTCATCTTGATTTTTGAGTTATCTGATCATGAAAGATAGTTAATTCTCAAAATCATGCAAAAATAACTTTTTAACTCAAATTAGAGTTTAGATCAGCTTTTTGAACTCCAAAAGGATGTTGAGTTCCAAAAAGTTAACAACTTGCATTGATTTTCTGATTTGGAGTTTAACTGTTTCTTTTGAATATGCATAATAATTAAGAATTAAATAAATAAATAAAGTGATTTATCCTCAACTCAACTGATTTTTGAAAATAAATAATTAATTTATGGGTTAATTAACTATTTTTTCAAACTTTTATTAAAAATTATATTATTAAATAATGACAACATGCTTTAATTAATTAAATAAGAATTTAATCAATTATTCATAGGAATTTTGATTTATTGTCAAAATTAAATAATACAATTAATAATAGATAGAATCAAATTTAATTAAACAATTAAGTGGCAAATATTAAATCTAATTAATTAAATATGAAAATATTCAATTAATCAAACTTAGGATAAATGTGATTTATCGCCAAATAATCATTAATTTAAAGATAATTAAGATAATTAGGAATATTGCTAAGAATATTCCCCGATGCAAAATTTAAGATAATCAATTATGATTCAATGATGTTTAGATGTGCCTTAGGTTAGGACTTTGATGTCGATTTTATCCGATTTGTCGATGTAGGAGGTTAATGAACTTATAGCCCATTTTTGGGGTATTACATTTTGCCCCTCTTTGAATTACTGTGCGAAGCGCAGTGGTTCAAAGATAGTCTATGTTTGATAGAGATATAAAACTGATGTTTGAAATTGATAATTGATATGAGATAGAAGCTGATTGATATTGAATTGATATGGAGATAATAGGTCCTGAATGACCAAAGATAATGTTCACTATAGTAGCGATGAACCTATGATTGCGAAAAAGTGTCCAAAATGCCTGATTCTGAACCTTAGGATTGATAAGAAGTGAGTGACCCGTTCTAGACTCGATTGTCTTAGCAGAACTAGCAAGTATCACATCCAAACCCTTCAGTCATCGAAGAACCAAGGAAAGAACACTATGATCTGATGGTTGCAAAAACTGATACAGTTTACAAGATTAGGAGAATACCAGATTGATATGGATCTTGATGAATCTGATATGCCCCAAGTGATGATAGATTTGCCCCGAGCGATGAGGACTTTTGATGAATCAGCGACTAGACGTGATTGTTGTCTTGATCACTAATGAAAGATATTGATAGATTTGATCGATAGAATTTGATTTACAGGCTTTGAATGATGTGCAATACCATGCCCCCTTCGGGATTAAAATTGAAATCTGACAAGAAAAAGTCAGCGTTGATTATTTAGAAGCATGTTAATTGATTTGAGAAGTGGTTATATACGTCCGAGAACGCATTCTGCATCGTTTGGAAGGTCCTAGAGACCAAGGTTGACCAAGTTTGACCATGAGTTGACCATGGTTGACCAAGTGGAAATTTTGATAGTTTGATGTAAGATAATCAGTTGATTTGAATACTGGATTTCTGTGATGATTGAAGGTTGATTATGCAAGCAGTAGACCGTCTTGGTTCTAAAAAATTTAAATCATAATTTTGACATAATAAACAATCTCAGATTTCAATTTTGATCCTGAAAATGGATTCAGAACGTCGAAATTAGCCAGGGGTGCAATTTTCATGGAAAATGGAGCACTTTTAAAAATTAGGTCAAAAGCTATATAAAGGCCGGAAGGGTCATTTTCAATTCATTTCAACCTTTTGACTTTAGAGATTCTGTGGAGCCCTCTGAGCAAGAAAAATGGCAGACCAGCGAGAACTGAAGGTACCTGTGAATTCGCACCATTTTGAGTGCAGCCGGAGACATGACAGACCTCGACAGTATGGACATCCGGTAGGTGGACCTCTGTTCCCCCCTGAAAATGCATGTTTTTGATGATTTATAGCATTTTAAATTTTTTTCATACGCATTTTTAGTTTTTAAATTTTGCATGTGTAGAAACTCGTACGAGTCTCAGCCCAGACTCGTACGACATTTCATTCCAGTTTAGATTTTCGTTTCGTCCATGCCCAAGTGTGGTATGATAGGGACCCTTGTGTTGTACGACATTTCGTCGGGTTCCTTAAAACTTGTATGAATCCGGGTGAAGTGTCGTAAGACTATGCATTGTTGTTTGGTATGTTGTGGAATGTCGTATGACATTTCACGCCAGTCTGGAATGTCGTTTGAAAAATAGTGTGAAAAACTCATTTTTAGGTCAAAAATCAAACTTTTCTGACCCTTTTGCCTGATTTGGATACTTTGCCCCACCTCCTGAAACTTCAAAACTGTGTATTCTGATACTCTTGGCTTGATTTTGAACTGAATTTCTGACAAAACACCATGTTTCTCTATGATTTAGGTCACCTATCCTGATGTACATGTTCGCCATTCTTATCTGGCCACCTAGAGATTGTGTGTCGCTTTGCCAGACCCGATGAGGGTTCATCTCGCTGCCTGTGGATTTGAGCACCTGATTCATTTACCCGATATTAGGGTAAATCATGGTTTATTGACTGCCCTGATTGAGAGGTTTCATTCTGAGACCCAGACTTTCCACCTTCCAACTGGGGAGATTACTGTGACCCCTGAGGATGTGTATAGGATTCTTCGCATTCCTTTTCATGCTCCGCAGCATCCCGAGTATGTCAGTGGAGGATCAAGGGGACTGCATGCGTTCAGATGATTATTCGGTGATGATACCCAGCTAACTGGGTCTATATCCTGGGAGACACTTGTGCAGAGATATGGTCAGACACATCGTCTAGAGTGTATCATTGCGGGGATGATCGGAGAGTTGATTATGCCTGGCCGTCAGCAGAACGACTTCTTGATGGGATGGTCACCGATGGTAGCATTGTTGATGGCTACACCTACCGAGCTTGCCTGGGGTCAGTGTCTATTGGTGCACTTGTATTCTGAGATGCACGAGGTTGTGTATCAGGATTGTAAGAGCTTTTCTTCTGGAGCTCTTGTTTTATAGATATGGGCATGGGAGCACATCCCAGTTTTGAGACCAGTGTTCCAGAGTCAGCGACAGCCACAGGAGCTGATTATATATACGTATGTTGGTTATGTTACTCAGGTTCGCATGGGTCACACCGAGTATTTCCGCCGATGCTTGGATGACATGACCTTCGTGATCTGGAGACCATATGTACAGATAGAGGCCTGGCCTACTGCGAGAGAGCAGTTTTCATTCATTTTTCAGAGCAGGATATTGATAGGACGGACCTCCACCGTCTTGGAGAGATTTTTGATTACCAGAGTCTAGCGTCAATATGGACGCATTCAGGATGTCCCGCAGGATTATACTGCTTATGCCCGCATTGTGCATGAGATAGGGCTTGGATGGGCACCACGACTGAGTTATACTGTATGTTCTGAGGAGTATAGCTAGATTATTGGTAGGGATTGGGACTACCGTCCACAGGTGGTTTATGCAGGTGTGACAGATGCATATGTGGCATGGCTTGCTGATCACCGGATTCACCAATTTTCTGATCCGACAGAGCTGATACCCTCCATGGAGGAGGCTATGGATGTTACAGGGGCTCCTATGAGAGCAGGACCGAGACCACAGGCGGTACACCCTACTCCTCTGAGACAGAGAGCTATGGCTCTTTTACAGAGAGCACCAGGGCATGGGAGGCCTCCACGTCCTTCTACATCTACAACGGGCACATCTTCCGGCACATAGAGATGGAGTAGAGGTGAGAGTGGCACACTGGGTGGAGTAGGATCTGTAGATGATGTTCTAGGAGCTAAGTAGTTTCTAGGTGGGACCAGTGGGGATGACACATTTGATTTGGGTGCTGAGGTTAGACGCCGTAAGGTGCACAGGGTGAGAATTCCTTCACATGCAGATCAGCCAGCACAGCCAGCACAGGACACAGATATGCCATCAGTTGATGCAGAGCCTGCAATTCCTCTTACTTCAGCCGAGATTATCAGATGGCTTAGAGTTCAGGTCCGGGACCTGAAGATAGAGTAGGCCAGATTAGAGGAGAGGCATCGAGAGGCAGATAGACAGCGCACAGAGCAGCACGTAGAGATACAGAGATTACAGGTAGAGGTGATTCATCAGACTGAGCGGGCCTCATATTATGTATCTGCGTACTATGCAGTAGTCCCTGCGGCACAAAGAGTGCCTACCTATTCTCAGTATATGGCAGCATCAAAGGGAGCTAGGGCACAACGAGTGGAGCAAATACCAGATGCACCACCTCCTCCTCCACCAGATGCAAAGGAGCATGCTGACAGTTGATTTCTCTTCTCATCTGTTACTTTCTCACTGATACATTGTTGTGTCTGATAGCTCTACGGAGTTCATTCTTTTGTACCCTGTGCCAGTAGTGCACCCCTGACTATTTAAAATTTTTGATATATATATGAGATCGATATTTTTGGTTGTGACATCATGTGTACTTGTCATTCTTTTTATGTATGATGATATCATGTGATGTTAATGCTATGAGTAGTGTAGAATGTATGTATAGATCAATGCAATGCAATGATTTCTTTCATATGTATGAATGTTATGCAGATGTAATGATTATGGAAATATGTATGTTTATGCAATTGATGTAAATGTAATGTAATAAATGTTTATGATATGATATGTAAATGCAACGATACACATGATATGTTTCATAGGTTGATGAAGATAAGTACTCAGTCTTATGTCAAAAAGATGGTTAACCCAGGAGGATCATTGTTTGCGATTCTGTGAAGAGACCTTCAAGTTAGGTTCAGCTCTTGTTAGATTTGAAGATGCGATTGATTAATCATTTACGCATTGAAGTTCATTTAATCATTGTGAGATCATGCAAAGATTCAAAATGAAATGAGACATGCAAAATGAAATGCAACCTAAGACCTAGGACCTAGTCACTGATCATATGTCGATTTGTTATCATCATTGAACTTTTAGGTAACCGGATAAATCAATACAATGCCCACTAGCTATGAAACTATAGACATATGAATATCGATTTGTATGCGCAAGAATCAATACAACACCCACTGGTCAACAACCATGGATATATGAATATTGATTTTGTTTTTGGAATGTCGGATTAGATATAAGCATCAAAGCATAAACACCAGGATGACCTGAATATCATGTCCATTTTGATATAGCAATTTGTACAAGCATCAAAACATAAACGTCATGATGACCTGAGTACGCCTTGCATTGCAAACACATCAAACAGTCAAGAGATCATTCTAAATCCAATGTGAATTACTCGTAGTGACCCTTTATCGTTCACCTCCTTAGGCAAGATTGCATTCCACAGTAGGAGAAAGAACTTACTCAAAAAGACAATAGTTAGATCAAACTTCCTTGAATTGTTTGGGTATCAATGGTCAAGGTACACATGGCCATCCAATTCGAGATAGAGGCTCTTATAGTCGGACACCATTTCAATCCAGAATTTCCAAAGTTATTAGATTTTACATACGAGCAAAAAACAAAGAAAAGATTATGCCCCTAGTCATCACTCTCTAAATCCTATAAAGGACATCATCGAAGAGCTCGAAGGGACACAATATGCAAAAATCTCAATGCGAATCAGTAAGCATACAAGGAGATAAAAGCATGAAGCACAGATTGTTTTCAGTTTGAGTTTGATGTTTGATTGCGTTGTTATAGATGCAAAATCCTTTCTGGAGACAAGACTGACTGACTAACTCACATGAAGCTTCAAAGGACTCTGACTGGACAGGATACGTCTAAGATATATTGGAGGCCATAGGATATGACATTGATTTCCCCCAAGTGTTAAACATTGATAGGATACAGACGCTTGAGCTGGTTGGTGTACAGACCAACTTATTGAAAACTGGTAATGCAGAAACAAACCGGGAGATATGTACAAACTAAAGCAAGACTGAAAGCTGGGAAAGACCAAGATTGTGCTGATAGATGGAGCATTTGGAACAAGTGGTGCCCGTTTGCTGGGTTTTCACCATCTTGGTAGAGATTCTATTTTTGCTACCAAGGCGCCTGTTTCCAGGTTTTCACCAAGGCACTTTTTCTTTTTTCTCATTTTTTTTATATTTTTCATTTTTTCAATTTTTTTGTACTTCTGATATTTTTTGATTTTTTTGTGAATCATCAAGGCGCCTATTGCTAGGTTTTCACCAAGGTTGCCAATTGGGTTTGAACTTCCCCTTGCGTTCACGATGGGATTGATTTTTAGGATTTTCTCTCAACACTAGATCACCAACCTAAAATTCTCTGTGTCTAACTTTCTTGTTGTAGCCTCTAGACATTCTTTTCTGATACACTCTGAGATGATCATACACTGCTTGCCTGCGCTCATCTAGTAATTCAAGTTCTTGTAACCTAGACACTCTGTAGTCTTCATCAGTGACAAGTCCATGCATTCTGATTCTGAGTGATGGGATTTCAACCTCAATAGGTAGTACCACTTCAGACCCATAAACTAAAGTGAAAGGTGTAGCCCCTGTAGGTGTTCTGATACTAGTTCTATAGGCCCAGAGAGCTGGATTGATCATGAGATGCCAGTCTCTTCCTGTTTTATTCACTATTCTGTGCAAGATTTTCAAGAGATTTTTGTTTGAAGCTTCAGCTTGCCCATTCCCTTGAGGATAGTAGATAGAAGACCAATGTTGAGTAATCTTGAACTTAGCACATAAGTCATCTAGGTCCTTGTTTTTGAATTGTCCCCCGTTATCCATGATTATAGAGTGAGGGACCCCATATCTGCAAATGATGTAGTTCAGGATGAACATAGAGATCTGTTTCCCTGTTGCTTGTGTTAGAGGAACTGCTTCTACCCATTTTGTAAAATAATCTGTAGCTGTGATTATATGGGTATGTCCATTAGAAGAGTGCGGATGGATAGCACCTATGAGATCAAATGCCCATTGTTGAAAAGGCCATTGGGTAGTAAAGGGAATCAGATCTCTCCCTGGAGCATGAATCAAGTTGCCATGTACTTGACACTGTTGATAGTTTTTAGCAAATTTAATAGCTTCTTTTTCCATTTCAGGCCAATAATACCCAGCCCTAATAAGTTTTCGAGCTAACGTTAAACCGTTCTAGTGTGACCCACATATACCCTCGTGGACTTCCTCTAATGCACGTTGAGACTCTTCTCGTTCTAAACATCTAAGTAGTGTACCATCTAGACCTCATTTGTACAGATCATTACCAATGATGACATATCAGGATGCAGATCGGATAAGGTTTCATTTCTCAAAATGGTTAAAGGACTCAGGGATGATTTGGTCGTGGAGATAGGAGAATAGATTTTTGTAGCGAGATGAGTCATAACCTACAACAGTGCAGATCATGCGGGTTTCAGGGGAGTCATATGCAGGATAGGATAGGGCTTCCACCAGGAACTCATAGCGTAGTTCATGTTCGGGCTACTGTAAAAGAGTAGATAATGTTGCCATTGCATCGGCAGCCTTATTCTCCGTTCTAGGTATTTGCTCAAATGTGATAGAGATGAAGTATTTCTTTAAATCATCTACCATTCTCTTGTAAGGAATGAGCTTTTCATCTTTGGTTTGGTACACATCATTGACTTGGTGGATGACCAATTGTGAGTCTCCATGGATGTGCATCTCTGTAACTCTCCACTGTATTGCCATTTTCATACCATTGAGAAGTGCCTCATATTCAGCAATATTGTTTGTGCAAGGAAAATTTAATCTGAATGCTTTGGGTATCGAGTATCCTTGAGGAGTGATGAATAATATGCCTGCTCCCGATCCATTCTGTGTGTAGGAGCCATCAAAGAATAACCGCCATGTTCTAGAAGAGAGGTGCATGATAGAAGAATCGGGAAATTCCATTTGCATGGGTGTATCATCAAACAGTGGTGCTTCAGCTAATTGATCAGCAATGACCTGTCCTTTGATAGCTTTTCTTTCAACATATTCAATGTCAAATTCGCTCAAGAGCATGACCCATTTAGCTAGTCTACCTGTGAGGGCAGCCTTGCTTAGGAGATATTTCAGTGGATCAATTTTAGCTACCAAATGAGTGGTATGAGCTAACATGTAGTGTCTCAATTTTTGTGATGCAAAGATCACAGCTAGACATGCCTTCTCTATCATTGAGTAGTTCTTCTCATAGGCCACTAAAGTTCGGCTGATATAGTAGATGGCTCTTTCTTTCTTGTTCTCATCATGCTGTGCTAGCAATGCCCCCAGTGATGTATCTGTTGCGGAGACATATAATATTAATGGCTTCCCATGAATAGGAGGCATCAATATAGGCGGATTTGATAGATACTTCTTGATATGTTTAAAGTTGTTCTCGCATTCTTCATTCCATGCAAAGGTCACACCTTTATGTAATGTTTTTGTAAAAGGCTGTGAGATGTCTGCTAGCTGTGATATGAATCTTCTGATAGATTGAACTCTACCTTGCAATGTCCTCATTTGACTAATATTTGTGGGAGGTTGCATCTCTATTATAGCCTTGACCTTAGCTGGATCAACTTCAATGCCTTTCTTGGAGATGATGTATCCTAGGAGCTTTCCAGAAGTGACTCCAAAAGCACACTTTTTAGGATTTAGTCGAAGACTAAATTTTTCCATTCTGTCGAGGATCATGCTCAAGTCTGTTAGATGTTTAGTTCTAATCATGGATTTTGCCAAGGTATCATCTACGTAATCCTCCATTGTTCTATGCATCATATCATGAAAAATAGACGTCATTACTCTTTGATATGTAGCTCCAGCATTTTTGAGTCCGAATGGCATAACATTCCAACAGAAAGTTCCCCACGCACATGTGAAAGCTGTTTTCTCTTGATCTTCTGGAGCAATTTTGATTTGGTTGTATCCAGAAAAGCCATCCATTAAGGAATACATTTCATAGCCTGCAGTCATGTCCACTATCATATCAATGTTAGGTAGTGGAAAGTCATTCTTAGGGCATGCTCTGTTCACATCTCTAAAGTCCGTGCACACTCTGATTGAACCATCTAGTTTGGAAACAGGTACAATGTTGGAAATCCACTTAGCATAGTCTATGACATGGATGAATCCAGCTTTGAGGAGTTTTTCTAGCTCTGCTTTGACTAAGAGTGCAACATGAGGATGCATCTTTCTCAATTTTTGCTTGATTGGTTTTACTCCAGAAGCAATGGATAGATGGTGCATAATGAGATTGGGATCCAATCCTGGCATATTTGAATATTTCCATGCAAAGTTGATCTTTTTCTCTGATAAGAAGGTAGTGAAGTTCTATTTCTCTTCGTCTGATAGAGATTGTGCTACATGTACCAATTGTGGTGTCTCTGTTGTACCCAAATTGATGGATTGAGTTGGCTCAATCAGAACTGGAGATCTATCCTGTAAATGACTCGGAAGGACATCAAATATCTCATCCTTAGGCACCTCAAAGAGGTTTTCACCTTCAGATATGTCTTTTCTTTTTACTTTTGTCAGTTCTGAGACTGCCATAAAGTGGTTTTCACCCTCAGAACTCTTTTTCTTTTTCTTTTTACTCTTGTTTTTCTAACTAAGATATTTGATGTCCAACTCGGTCATGCTGACGCTCGGTTCACTGATGGAAGTACTCATAGGCTCAACTGCATTGAGGTAGTAGGCAAGGGCATAGTCATTTGGGAAGGTATACATACCATGGTTTGGGTTTGTGGAAGTTTGGTCAATAAGATTAGGGCATTGGATAGTCAAAGCGGGAAAGTCTTGGGATATGGTGTTCACAGATGTGGATATGTCATCATTGGTCCTAACCCGACGCTCAAGTTCAAAGGTGATATTACAGCTCAAAATGTTCAATTCGTGAATAGGCTCAACATCATCATGGGAGTCCTCTTCAGCCATAGGTGGATCAGACACATTAAGTGCATTATTTCGCTCTAGACCTACGTCGGGTTGAGATACATATTGGTGAATAACATCTATATATTTCTCCGTTATAAGCTCATCTTCTTCTGGAATGGCACCCCATTCATAGTCATTTGACTCAGCTTCTGATTCAGGATCTCTGGGAAATCTTAAAAAATGTGTGAAATCAAGATGAATACCCCAAGAAGGATTACCCTCAGTCTCTGACTTGAATTCATATTCATGGGAATCAGTGTCAGAATAACTACCCCCTTCTTCTTGATCAGTTTGATTGCCTTCGAGATTAGTTGGTTCTTGTGGTGCAACCATCTCTTGCGCTACAGTAGGTTCTTGTGTGTCTACTACATTAATTCTTTTGATAGGATCATCTTTATCGTCAAGAAGATCTTTGATCTTTTTAGGCAATTTTTCATAGGGGATAAGCTCAGAGCTATCTGAATCATCATCAGAGGGTTCTGTTTCTTCTTTCTTAAGAAGGGGTTCTCCTGGTGCAATTTTTTCTATGACATAAGAACAACCACCTCTAAGATGATAGGGTTTCTTCTTAAACCCTATGCCACCAGTATCTTTTTTGTCTCTACCAATATGTGAAATGGGTGTCACAAGACCCTTTCCCCTGATTCCTAGAGGTCCCTGACCGGAATATCCCATCTTGGCTATCAATTTGTTTCCTGGACCATATGAATTAGAAGGGATTGTAGGTGCTATAGATTCACTAGGTTGAACAATTTTGGATTCAGAATCATCTTTGTATAGCCATGCAAGCACAGCTTCATCTTCTTCAAATTCTTGTTTGGATACTTGCTCCGCCACAAAATTTCTTTTGTATGCTTCCATAGGTTCTTTAGGTTCTGATTTAGATTGCTTCAAAGATTGTCCATATGACTTGGGTGAGATAGGGAGAGATGTCAGAGACAAGACTGGCTCTATAGTGTATTCTCCCATCCCATTTTCTTTGATATTGATCTCTTTAGCAATGTCATCCATCTTAGATGTGGAAGCAACATTTAGCTACTTGATGGAAGATTCTCTGTTATTGGGAACAAGCTTATCGGCACTTTCCTTCAATGTATTGCAAGTTGTACTCAGATCTGCTGGGATAGTAACCTCCACTCCTTCATAGGGAAATTTCAAGCAATGATGGTACGTAGAAGGAATAGCTTGCATTTCATGTATCCAGGGTCTCCCTAGAAGGATATTGTAAGCCAATGGTAGATCAAGCACCTGACATGTGGTATCTTTGATGACCGGACCCACTCGGATGGGTAAGACAATAGTGCCTTTAGAAGCTCTTTCTTGTTCATCATAGGCTTTTATGGTGATCTTCTTTCGAGGATCAATAGCCATCTCTGAGAATCCCAACTGTGTGATTAAGTTGTAAGAACAAATGTTGAGGCCTGCGCCCCCATCTATCAACACACGTTTGACTCGACGGTTCTGGATCAAGACTTCTATGTGCAAGGGCTGATTATGTGGGTGACTTAGGGAGTTTTCATCCTCTTCTGAAAAGGAGATATATTGCGGAGACGTTAGATGACCAACCATAGTCTGGAACCTGTCTAGATCTAGATCATATGGAACATTAGAGCCGAGAAAAGATTTGTCTAGGATATCTCTGTGAGCTGGAGATATTCAAAGTAACTCAAACATGGAGATTTTGGCATTGGTATGTTGGAGTTTTTGGATGATGCTGTAAGATGTAGGTCTTGTATCCTTTGGATTGGAAGATTTCGAGGCAACCTTCTATCTAGAAGCAGATGTGAGATTGAAAGGTATCTTAGGGACATTAGATGAACTTGGTGTTTGTCCTTTCAGATGAGTCTGAGCTTGTGATCTGGTAACCGCATTAGCTGAGGAATGATTTCTATTCCTTCGTACAATTGTGATGACATTGCAGCTCTCAGAGATACATGGTTCAACCATATTGATGACAGCATCATTTCCAGGGTAGGCATAGTTGACTTTTGCCCCCATGTTAGGCTGGGAAGTGGAAACTCCTTTGCCATGTTGTGGAAATGGTTCTATAAATGCTGTGTGATCATTATTGCTGGTAGGATTATCGATCATGATATCCCCTTGATCTATCAAGTCTTGAATGGTATGCCTCAAGTGAAAGCATCCATTAGTTTTGTGGCCTTTAGTCCGATGGAAAGCATAGAATTCATTATCTTTCAACCAATATGGTTTTGGATCCAGATCAAGTTTTCAGATTGGTGGTAAAGAGATCATGTTATCAGCTATCAAGGTTCTCAGGGCAGATTCCGAAGATTCTCCCAGGGGAGTAAACTTTTGTTTATTATCCCATCGTTTGAATGGCTTCTTTGGAGATGGTTCAGCAGATTTTTGCTCTGAAGCTTCAATGGCTTTGGTGGCAAGGGTGAGATTGTAGGCCAGTGCATTTGATGGGGCACAGATAGTGTCAACAACACCATCAGAGATGATACCTTTGTTTCTATTCCAGCTCTTGTTTTTATCTTTTGAGCTAGATCCAGATTCAGACTTGTCCTTTTGAAGTGTGATTTCTCCTTTCTTGACAAGTACTTTCTCAATCTTGATTGCATTATCCACCATTTTATCAAAAGATACATGATCTTGCATTTGTAATGGATAGTTGAGCTCTGGAACAAGGTTATTGATAAAGATTTCAAGTTTCTCCATTTCGAGAATTGGTCTAGCATATAGAGAAAACTTCTTTCGCCACCTCTTGAGAAAAGTTAGGAATGATTCCCCTGGATATTTCTTGAGGTTACAGATATCAATCATGGTAATTGGATGTTGAATATTGTAGGAATATTGTTGATAAAACAATTTAATCAATTCCTCAAAAGTTTTGATCGTAGAAGGTAATCTTGAAAACCACTGAATGGATGCTCCTCCCAAGGATCGAGGAAAAAGATGCATTAGATAAGTCGGTTCATGCATGAATTCCATGGATTGCATACAGAACTCTCTAACATGATCTTGAGGATCAGAGTGTCCGTCATATTTGTCATACTTTGGTATCTCCACTCTTTTTGGGAATGGAGGCATATACAAGTCTTTGTCAAAAGGGAAAGGACAAAGGGCCTCCATGGAGAATTCCTTGGGTTCCTTCTCTTTCTCAATTTTATTCATTTTGACCTGCATAGCGTGCAGCTGGTTCATTATGGCCATCATCAGAGTTTCTTCCTCATGCGTGATGATATCTTTGACATTGAAGTGAGGAGGAAGTTTAGCTCCTTCCTGGGCTAATTGCAAAAAGTATGCCTCTCTATCCATTTTCAAGAAATGCCTCATCATTCTTTTGAATTCATCATCATTCTGACACCGATGGATTTCAGAGGGTGTAGGGTCTTGGTCGGCATTATGTTGAGAATGGTGTCCCTGGGATCCTCCTCCTAGAGAACCGTGGTTTGTCCCTGCTTGAGACATGGTAGGAGTTTTTGGGCTCCCTGGAATAGATTGAGGAGGAGTTTGCTGATTACCTCTGTGAGTTGATAGAGGAGGTATGTAACCAGTTTTCAATCAAAAGTTACCGAGACCGTCGTCTTCGTAAATACCTGACTTGATGAGTTGTTCAAGAGTTGGACCCGGGGTATTGGTCAAAAGTAATTTTTGAGATGTTTCTTCTGATTTCTTGTGTGAAGAAGCTCTGGTCTCCACCATTAACTTTGAATGAAATAGAAGAAAAGGATGAAGACAACTGAAGAACAATTTGATTCGAGAAAGTTGGATGACGCAACCTTGTCAAGATTATGATAGTTTTGAAGATCTGATGGGATGTGGGTGAAGGAAACTGTGCCCTGGATGTATGGGATAGATCACCCAAAAGATAGCGGACACGAGTTCTCAACACTTAGTTTGTTTTTGAAGATTGATTGAAGATTGATAGTTATGACAAGGTTTTGACACAAGATAAAAAGGACTCAAATTGATCAAACAAAAGACTAGATCAGATTCAAAAGATCAAACTCAGAAAAATGGTAGAATGCTCAATAGCTACTGCTCTGTTCCTGACACAATGATATTTTTGACAGATTCTGGAACTAGGCTGGAAACATTGGATATCTCGCAAATTGACAATTTCTGACAACTCTCTCAAATTTTTTCCAAACAACACTCTGTAGACTCGTACGACACTGGTTAGTCTATGAAATGACAGTTGCAAAACTTGTACGACAGTTGGGTAGCAATGAAACGACAGTTGACAAAACTCGTACGACAGTTGCTAATAGATTTTTGGCTTCTTGAATTTTGCTGGTTTGAAAACTCGTACGACACTGGGTTCTCAATCATACGACATATGGGCGATACTGAAATGACATTTGACAAAAATTCATGCGATTTTTGACTCCAGAAAGAACTTTATGTCAATTTTTGCAAAATTTAAGGTTTTCAGTTCTGGATTGTTTGCAAATTGTACTGTCCAGATTTTGAAGGTTATACCAGATTTGATCATTTTTAAGAGCCAAGTAGATAAACAAGCACGCAGAACAGCAAGCAAGTGATTCCAAGCACGTCTGAAAACAATGAACAAGGGCAAAAGAAACCTTGCGCATGAACAATCAAGTGACCAAATTGTGCTAATCCCTGAGAGTACTAATTGTGTATGTTCTGAAAATTTTTGCAATAACACACATATACCTGAAAGTGAAAAATTGGCCTCTCTAGGGTTTTTAGTAATGGTTTGACTCTGCAACTTTTATGATTCAAAGGGGTGAACTCCAATCCCGGTGCACCAGGGTTTTGACACAGTCTGAGAACTTAATCTTCAAGAGTTGCTAGGGAGATCTGACAACCCAACAATGAACCATACCTGTGGAGATTTCTTCCACAAGGACATTTATATAGCGGTTGTCACTACCACGGCGAAAATGGCTATGACCGCTTGAGGTTCTGTCAACGCAATTTTCCCTGTGAAGGGATTGTCTGCTACGGTTAACCCTCTCTAAAGATGACTCACAGATTTATACCACAAGGGGACTTGGCTCTAGATTCAAGGTTTTGACACCTCTTCACTTTTAACCCAAACAAAGCAAGCAGTTTAATCCGACACGCTAAGACAAAGTTTTGTTCCACCAAGGTTTGTGATATCAACTCCACGTGATCTATCAACCTCTCTGGGGAGAGAATGTATCAATCAATAAGAGAAGATGCACTAACCAATTTTGATTCACCAAAGCTCGTGATATCAACCCCACGTGATCTATCAACCTCTCCGGAGAGAGAATGTGTCGATCAATAAGAGAAGACTCACTAACCAAGTTGAATGTGAAACGCACTAAGTACCCTCCCTACCTACAAGGATTCTGTCATCAAGAAAGATTTTGCTAGGAATCCAATCTCTCAAGAATCTCGAATAGTGTTCATAGGGCCTAATTACTATGTGAGCACAGATATATGTTCCGAAAGTAAATCTACCAAAAGCATCCAAAAAGTAGAAAGAGGAACACTTAATGCTTAAAGCAAATATGAGATGAGTCCACAAGGTGGAACACTTAACACCTCACACAAGCTAAAAATGAGTCCACAACTTAGAAAACAAGTGAGTTCCTAAAAGCACAAAAGGGTTGCCAAGTGGAACATTTAACGCTTCTGTCTTGTTGACCCCTCCCCTTTATGGCGCTGAGATTGCAACAACAGGGCGAAAATGAGGGGCCAATGGATTAGCGAGTCCAATAACCCAAGATAGCAATCAAGATCAATCACAAGTATTCTAAGGCTACTTAATGAATTCTTATGGGATTACAACCTAGTATCAAATTATGCAAGTGTGTAAAATGAAAGCATGAGAAGACGCACACAAGCTAGACACATGAGAGATTTATTTTAAGCCTAAATCAAAATGTTATTAGATGAAGGAGAATACCCGGTGATCCTCGCAACGTGCTTAGTAGATTTTACTTGATTTTTAGCAATTCTTGTGCTTTTCCCAATCAAAACCAGCAGAGAGCAATCAAAAACAAAGAATTTCAATTGTCAAAATTAGCAGTTAGCCGAAATATAAAAATCAAATCTGATACTCTGCTGTGAAAAAATGAAATGATAGTCAAAAATTGGTACGGAAACTCGTACGATAGTGGATATGCTCTCAGACGACAGTCCAGAAACTCGTACGACACTGGGTATGCTACCATACGACAGTTGAGCTCCCAAATAACAGTGGGTTTGTGATGAAACAAGCCTCGATCCGATAGACTATCGTACAACAGTGGGTCCAGTATCATACGACAGTGGGTATGCTCTCATACGACATTTGTCAGAAACTCATACGATAGATGTACAGACAAAAATTAAAAATTGCAATTTTGCATAGATCCCGAGGAGAAAAAGATAGAAATTGATAGAATTGAATTGGAAACCCATTTCAGGGCCCCACGGTGGGCGCCAAAAATGTGTGTGTGAAAATTGTACCTGATCTGTAGACACAACACTTAGTAAAACATTAGAGGTTAGCAAAAATTGAAATTGTGCAAAATTGAAATCTAATCTAACCAAGCGATTTACTGCCTTCTAGTAGGTGCGAGATTGATGTTCTCAGATTGTAATCGAGATCAGTGACCTAGACGACACCTAAATAAAGGATTTGAATGCAAAAGATGGATATGAAATTGAATGTAATTAATCTATTTTTTTGATATTTTCTATGCAATAAGAATGGTAAAAACTGATATGAATCTATGCTAATATGAAATTGATATGCTATGAATGCTATTGAAAATTGATATGCTATGAATGCAAAAATAAGATTGATCTCACAAAGATGTCGATTCGCAAGAGCTTTGATTCTTCAATTCCAATTCTCCAGCGTGATTGTGCAAAATATGAGATGATTTGTGAAGAGCTAAAGCCTTAATTTATAGAAATCCAGGGCTTTGGAGGTGCATGGATAAAAGCCATAAATCACTCAAATTAACTCATCTTGATTTTTGAGTTATCTGATCATGAAAGATAGTTAATTCTCAAAATCATGCAAAAACATGCAAAAATAGCTTTTTAACTCAAATTAGAGTTTAGATCAGCTTTTTGAACTCCAAAAGGATGTTGAGTTCCAAAAAGTTAACAACTTGCATTGATTTTCTGATTTGGAGTTTAACTGTTTCTTTTGAATATGCATAATAATTAAGAATTAAATAAATAAATAAAGTGATTTATCCTCAACTCAACTGATTTTTGAAAATAAATAATTAATTTATGGGTTAATTAACTATTTTTTCAAACTTTTATTAAAAATTATATTATTAAATAATGACAACATGCTTTAATTAATTAAATAAGAATTTAATCAATTATTCATAGGAATTTTGATTTATTGTCAAAATTAAATAATACAATTAATAATAGATAGAATTAAATTTAATTAAACAATTAAGTGGCAAATATTAAATCTAATTAATTAAATATGAAAATATTCAATTAATCAAACTTAGGATAAATGTGATTTATCGCCAAATAATCATTAATTTAAAGATAATTAAGATAATTAGGAATATTGCTAGGAATATTCCCCGATGTAGAATTTAAGATAATCAATTATGATTCAATGATGTTTAGATGTGCCTTAGGTTAGGACTTTGATGTCGATTTTGTCCGATTTGTCGATGTAGGAGGTTAATGAACTTATAGCCCATTTTTGGGGTATTACACCTATAAGGCCTCTATAATTGGAATTATGAGTTTTTCTTTGATAATTTATAGAAACAAAAACATTAATATATTTTAGATATGATCTTGCAACAAAAATTTGTTGGTTTGATTATATAACCATTTTGAACATTCTTTGAAAGTATGGGGAAAATTCATGATCAATTAAAATTCACTAAAAATAGTAACCCCATATAAATGCAAGGTTGATACACGTTTACCAATAGTTACTTGGTCTTAAGAAGAAAACCAATACTACATTATCATCTACTAAGGTCAACTATCAAGGTTTTTTTTTGTAAGCTCGAAGTTCCTATGGCTTTGAAAAATTATGATACATTTTGGTTTACTTTTTGATCATCTTATTATTCTTTGGTGTGACAACCATAGTTCCATTCCAATTTTGTACAATCCAATGGAGCAATAAAGGATGAAAGACACCAAGACTCACATGTATTTTCAATTCAAGGGAAATATATTATTGAGTTCTCTCCTTATAATATTTATCTACTTAGAAGTAGGTTGAAAACACCTTTACTAAACCTTTGAATCACCTTATTTTGATTTGTCACATATGATTGAGATGAAGCAAGTTGCTCATGAGGGGTCTTGAGTCCTCCTTCCTTTATATTTATATTTTTCTTATGAGGGGAATTTTTTTCCACATTTTCTTTGTGTTTACTATGTTTTTGATAAAAAATGTATTCATCAATGCCCATCAAATCTTGTTGTTAGGAATCATTTTTAATGAATTATTTCCAAGTTATTATTGATACTCCTAAGAGTCAATTTTGTTGTCATTAGTTATATGAAAGTTATTATGTTTGTCAAAATAATTCAGTAAGGAAGAAAATATGAGTCGGTAAGGAAGAGAAAGCATTCGAAAAAAGGAATACGTTAACAAGGAATTTTGGTAAAGAGAAACCAAGTATAGACATTGAGAAAGGCAGAACCGAGCAGTAAGAATCATGTTCTATTGAGCACCTAACCGAGAATAGAAATTAGTCACTGAGTTAAAGAAAATGTGTTACCAAGAAGAGCAGGCTGACACCAGATGAATTCTAAGTACATTGAACTTAGAAAATGATTAGAAAATGGTTTACCGATCTTGAGGAGATCGAATAACAGAACATTGGAGATTGAAATCTAATGATTACACAAGATTACAAGGTGATTTTAGCCAATGGGAAAAATAGATGAGATATGCATTGGAAGTGTACCCAATGCTAGCACCACTTGAAGATGAAGATTCTAGAACATCTAGCACCGCCCTAAATTTTATCTATAAGATGTTTAGAGTATGAAGATCAGATATAGGAGAAGAGGGTGGCATATGCATGTTTGAAGAGAAATTGGAGATTGTAGATCAGAGAAGAAGGTAAATAAATAGAGAAGCTACCGAGTATTAGAATATTGAGGAAGAGATTCAGAATTGAGCTACTAAGTACTAAATTGGTTAGTATGATGGGTACACAGTATGGGGTAATAGATTGATGAGCATATAGAGTCTGATAAGCATTTGTTGATGCACATTTGATAGACATTTTGTATTCCTAATTAAAAGTTAATCATAATTGTATAAGTCTCTTAACCAAGAAGATCTTAACAGATCTTATGTATAAATCCTTTAACCAAGTATAATTCTTAGATTATATTGTGAAATTTTTTAACGAAGTAGACTTAGCAATCTTAGAACTCTTAACTGGGTTAATACCTTTAATAGGGTAATCTATCTACTATAGTTAAGCATAGTATCTCTAACCGAGTAACTTTATTCCTGTAGTAGTGAAGTATTATGGATGTCATCCCCACCGCAATTTTTATCCTCTAACAAGGATTTCTATGATACCAAAATTATTGTGTTATGTGATGTTCGTTATATGTTTTATTTTCATGTGATGAATGAAAAAGCTAAATAATTAGTAAATGAATGTGAAAGAAGTTTAGAAAATTTTAAAAGTGATTTGAAGTACTGACTCGCCCCTCCCCTCTCAGCACTTACTTTCCACACCTGAATCCAATAATTGGTATCAGAGCTCAACCTCCTATTAAGGATTTTAGTCACTTGAGAGGAAAGATCTAGAAGGATGGAAAGCTACAAGTACAAAAGAATAATTGATAGTATAGAAATAGAGCTAAAGATGGCTAATGAGAAAATTGAAGAATTTAGCATAACATTGAAACATTCAATCGGGAAAAGGAAAGAGCTTTCATTACAATTGAAGGAAACTCAAGATCATGTTGAAGAACTTGAAGAAAAATTTGAGGGATTCATGTCTGATGAATCATACGCACTCATATCAGAAGTATCTAAAAAGAATAAGAATCTAGTTGATTAGGTGAAAACATTGAAAAGAGAACAAGAAGCACAATTGATAAGGATGTGTGAGATCATGGAACAAAAAGGAAAAGATGAGCATGAAAAAAGAACTACAGAAGAAGAAAGAAGGAAAATGAATACAAGATTAGATGAGAAAGATAGGGAAATCATGAGGTTGACACAAAATCACTACAACTTGATAGATCAACTTGTTATGGAAAATCAAGATGTTGCTAGGAAAGTCATGAGATTGTAGAATTGAGATCTGAAAATGAACATTTGAAGAATGATCTAAAAGCTAAGAAAAATGCAAATGAAATCATGAAAAGAAATGAAGGAGCATGGAAGATTCTAGATAAACAACTAACAAATCAAAGGCAACCTAATGACACCTCTAGACTCAGTTTCAATGCAAACAGTAGTATCGAGAAGGGTCAGTCCTCTAAACAAGAAACCAACCGAGACAAAGTTGCTACCCCACTAAAGCCTAAGAAGCGTACATGTTATCATTGTGTGAAACCAGGACATACAAGTAACATCTATAGAAGTAAGAGAAATAATCAACCAAATTCTCCTAAATTCAAAGGTCATTGTTATGTAACAATAAGTATGAACATAAGGCATTTGAGTGTAGATCAAGAGTTTTGAACACTCCAAGGAAACCAATTTTTGATGGTTACTGTACCAACTACAAGAAATATGGTCACAAATCTAGAGAATGTAGGTCACAAAGGAGAAATGAGAAATTCATCCCTAACTGACAGAATATTGACAACAACCAACAAGGACCTAAATACCATGTGATTATAATACAAGGATTACTTGTACTACATGTGGAAGATTCAGTCACATTTCTGCAAATTTCTTCAGGATGCATGGAATGAATAATAGGAAGTCATGGAGAAACATTGGAATGGATTGTTTCCATTTCCACAGAGTTGATCAACTTGCTAAGGAGTGCAAGTACTGAAATAAGGATTCAATCGAGGAGAAACTAAGTGAAAAGACTCCAATAAATATTGATGAAATATGAGAACAGATGAATACAACTTGGAGATGAAAGTCACAAGATAATGGAATAGAAATGGGAACTAGTGATGGAACCACATCCTCTGGATCAGGTGCACCTATCTTTACCTAATCGGTCAAGGTATGAATAGGATATGATAACCTAAAGTTAATCTCAAATAAGTTCCTAGATTTAGCACTAAGATCCATATCAACATATTAAGATGCATTTGGATAAGTATTATGAAGTATGATTTCATATGTCGATCGGTGAAGAGTTTAAGTTATTCTGTTGCATTCAATAAATTAAAGTATAGTTTGGTTAAATAGTAATATAAAGTTAGGCAAGGAAGCATTAAATGCATTTATAGCCATTGGGAGCCCTAACCTAAAGAAAAATCTATAAATAGAGGGAAAAATACATCATTTTTACTTTACATTATTGCGAGCACATTTGATAAAAGAAAGATACGAGATCAAAGAGATAATTTTGAGAATTCAATGAAGCATTTCGAGTACATTCAAGATCATTTGAGGTATTTATAGTGTTCATTGAGATGAATTGAGAGATTCTAATAGCTATTTCATTTGAACCCTAGAATTTGTTTAGATATTTTTGGAGATCAATGGCACCTAAGATACAAAAGCCAATAGTAGTTGAGAAGATTGACCCTATTATTTCAAAGTACAAACTTCCTCCAGCCATTTCTATTGAAATAGACAAAACCAGAGCCCTATCCCTAATCCCGCCAAGAGTCATTTTGATTGAAGACATTCGTGCCTTCATTCATTGCAAGATTGAGGATATTTGTCAAGCAGAGATTGATGCATCTTACTAGTAGTTGTGTATTAATGATAAATTGAAGAATGACTACATTCACCTATAGACTAAGGTTTTGGTTTTTGCAATGTATGTTCCAACAATATTCAAGCACAAATGGATAAGAATTGTTTAAGCATAGTTCATGACAGGTTCATTTAGCTAGATGGGCTAGTAGAGATAACAAAGGATGTGTTACACATTGTTACTGGATTTTTGGTCAGTGATAGACCAAGGGCCTACAAATAGACAGATAAGAACAAACTTTGTGGGTTGACTAAAGCCAAATGGGATGGAAGAGGCTTTAAACTTTCTACAGTTGAAGATCCTGAATTGAGATTTGCATCGAACATAATATCATATAGAATATGGCAATCATCTAGGGTAGATAGTGTACCCTATGGAGCTATGGATATTGCATATGAGATGGTGAAGAAGGATATGAAGATTGACTTGTGTGAAATTATACTAAAACAAATCGATGACAACATGAATACCATTCGGAAAGCCAATTCAAATACACTGAATTTTGGTCCGTTGTTGGTATGTATATTCTTTTACTTTTAGAATTCATTTCCAACAATCAGTGAATTTAAATGGAATACAGATTAACCCATCATTTATCAAATCAATGATTTTATTCAAAGTATAGGTGACAACTTTAATGTTATAATGGATGCTTATTTTCATAAATTTCAAGCTAGGATGCATAAGAGATATAGGATTCCACCACAGTTAGTGGAAGAGTTTAAGGATGAGTTATGTTTTGAAGTGGACACCAATGTATGCATAATAAGGTTAGTAGAGCCTAGAATTGAATGGATACCACTGATGGGATATGAGATGAATATTGATGTGGCCACTATATAGATAAAAGGACATTTGGAGAAGCCTAAGGATAGAACTACAATTTGGTATAGCACCTATGAAGAGGTGAAGGATAAAATTAGAATTGGTATACTGATACTGGAGGCTATAAGGAAAATAGGTAAAATAATTAGTGATTTAATAGAGAAATTAGGTATTGTTGATGTTGATGAAATTGAGGAAGATGTTGTTGAGCCTTCAGTAATAAAGGGGAAGAAAATAAGAATTGAGGAGGAAACCCCTAGCCCTGTCAGTGTAAGACCATCTACTCAGTCTACCTCTACACCAAGAGGAAAGAAGAAAGTTGAAGATAAACCATTAAAGACAAAGATTTATGTCAAAGAAGGAAAGGCTACTGGAAGGCCTAGGAGGAAACTGCAATTACAAAAGGATAGTGACACTGAGTCGAAATACTTGTCACAGTTTAAAGTAGCACTGAGCAAAAAGAGTGGGAGTCTCTATGAACTACTCAAAACACTAGAGAAATATGGAGCATACTCTTTCATGAAACAATTGAATTTTGACACAAGGACAGATGAAGAAAAGGAAAAAATAGAAGAATCAATCATTACTACACTACATAAGTTCATAATTCTACCAATTGAGGTAGTTGAACATCTTGATAAAGAACTATATAAAAGGATTGATGCAAGATGGAAATATGCCATTGCTGTAGAAAAAATAAATGAGGGAAAGATCCCTTGCAATCATAGTCCCAGATTTAAAAAAGAGAGGGATAAGAGATACTCTAAATGATTACTCCAATAGATTCATAGTAAAGGGAAGATCAATGAGTATAATGGTCACTCAGTTATAAGAAGAACAAAAGGATACCGATGATCTTTGGAGAAAGATATTTTTCATTGAGCAACTGACAAATGAAGGTATAACAGGTGAAGAAGATAAATCCAAGCCAATTGGACTAATTACAAACAAATAAGAGGTCATCATAAAAGACATTACTGATAAATACCTTGATGACATAGTGAAAGAAGATGAGAATATCATGGCTATTGATGCCATAGAGTTAGAAGCTATGGACATTGATGACTCGACTACAACATGATTGCTGATAAAAGAGCCAATAATTTTACAAGTAATGGATTTTCCTGGTATAGAAGCGGTTATCTTAGAAATTACAAGTGGAGAACCTACTTTTGCTAAGACTCCTACTGATCCATAAAAAGAAAAATAACATAAAGAGACTGAAGAGATGAGTATAGAGTCAGATGCTACTCAAGGTTAGAATACAGAGTTGGTGACCCCAACCAAAACTATAGGTCAGCAAGAACCTGAACAAGCACAAGAAAAGGTAGCTAATGAGAAAAAGGAAACACAACAAGAGAAGGAAAAATAAAAGGTAACGGAGATAGAAAAAGTAGAAGAAAAGAAAGAGGAAAAACAAGAAAAGAAGGAAAAAATAAAAGAGAAGAAACAAGAGGAGGAGAAGAAGGATAAGGAAGACAAAACTGAAGTAACTTCAACACAATCAGATGCAAAGATGGCATCAAGTTCAAAGAGCAAGTCAAAGAAAATAAAAATAGAAAAAGAGATAGATATAAATGAAGTTATAGTCATACCGAAGGTTGACTATACTACTATGAGCTTGAAGGAACTCTCTAAGTTTGGTGATTTGTTGAAAAGGAAAGTTGCACAAGACAAGATTATATCTAAAAAGTAGAAGACTGATGTTTTGGAACAAATAAAGAGTATTTTAAATTAAATTGTTCCAGAGGCAACAATAAATGAAAAGGTAGACATATATAGTCAGTTAAAATAAATTTTCAATCAAATCAATCAACCTAGAACTGACACAACTGAATATCTAAAGAAGGTTCACAAGAAAGATATGGAGACTAAGGTGATTGAATGAGTTCTTCAATCAGTAGCATTAGACAAGGTAACTCTATCTGAGTTAATCAATGTATTAGAAAGAGAGATGCAATACATTCTTTATATATTTCACAAGATTTGTTTATTTTAAAACTTTACAAAGGAAATAGAGGATAAAGGTGAGAATGTGGAAAAGAGCTTATTGAGCTACTATCAGATATTTCCACCAAGCCAAAAATAATCACAGAATATTATGAGAAGCTCAAGCACTTAATGGGAGTACAATTTGAACTAAGAAAGGAGGAGAACCAGATAAGGATGGAACTCTTAGAACTTCAAATAGTTTTGTTACCAAACATTGAATCACTACAGAGGCAGATATAGAAAGCAAAAGATCTAGTGAGCACATCATATGTCAATGCCATGGACAACATGGTGAGTCTAACTACAGATATAAGTGAGTAGATAATAGTGTTGCAGATACTATAGGATACTTGCAAGGCATCATTGAAGGATGCACAAGAGAAATATAAAGGTATTTTTGATAAAATGCCCAAACCAGATACAAAGTAAATCAACATTTTTGGTCTTTTTGTTAAAAAGGGGGGAATATACATCTAAGTTGAAAAGGGGGAATTACATATAGGATTTTGTTAAGTAAAAGGAGAATAGATATATACAAGGGAGAATATACAGAACATTATGTATACAATATGGAGATGTACCAGAATTATTACTTCAGGGGGGTAATAAGTTTTATCGAGGAAGATAAATAGACAAAGACATAATTTTGTTTTATGACTTTGAAGATTTTGAAGGTTTTTAACAAACATACCAAACTAATTCCAAAGGGGGAGATTGATACTCCTAAGAGTCAATTTTGTTTTCATTAGTTATATGGAAGTTATTATGTTTGTCAAAATTATTCGATAAGGAAGAAAAGATAAGGCGATAAGGAAGATAAAGCATTTGGAAAAAGGAATAAGTTAACAAGAAATTTTGGTAAAGAGAAAGTAAGTATAAACACCGAGCAAGGCAGAACTGAGCACTGAGAACCATGTTCTACCAAGCACCTAACCGAGAAGATAACTTAGTCACCGAGTTAAAGAAAATGTGTTACTAAGCAGAGAAAGTCGACACCAGATGAATTCTAAGTACATTGAACTTGGACACCGATTAGAAAATGGTTTACCAATCTCGAGGAGATCGAATAACAAAACATTAGAGATTGAAATCTAATGATTACACATGATTACAAGGTGATTTTAGCCAATGGGAAAAATGGATGAAATATGCCTTGGAAGTGTACCCAATACTAGCACTACTTGAAGATGAAGATTCTAGAACATCTAGCACCACCCAAATTTTGTATATAATGTGCTCAGAGTATGAAGATCAGATATAGGAGAAGAAGGTGGCATATGCATGTTTGAAGAAAAATTGGATATTGCAGATCAGGACATAAGGTGAATAAATAGAGAAGCTACCGAGTATCAGAATATTGAGGAAGAGATTCAGAATTGAGCTATCGAGTACTGAATTGGTTAGTATCATGGATACATAGTATGAAGTAATGGATTGATGAGCATATAGAGTCTGATAAGCATTTATTAATGCACATTTGATAGACATTTTGTATTGCTGATTAAAAGTTAATCAAAATTGTATAAGTCTCTTAACTAAGTAGATCTTAACAGATCTTATGTATAAATCCTTTAACCGGGTACAATTATTAGATTAGAGTTGTGAAATCTCTTAATGGAGTAGACTTAGAAGTCTTAGAACTCTTAACCAGGTTAATACCTTTAACAGAGTAAGTTATCAAAAATAGCTAAGCATTGTAGCTCTAACCAAACAACTTTAATTCTTGCATTAGTGAAGTGTTGTGGGTGTCATCCCCACTGTAGTTTTTATCCTCTAACAAGGATTTGTGTGATACCAAAATCATTGTGTTATGTGATTTTCATTATATGTTTTATTTTCATGTGATGAATGAAAAAGTTAAATAATTAGTAAATCAATGTGAAAGAAGTTTATAAAAGTTTAAAAGTGATTTGAAGTATTGATTCACCCCTACCCTCTCAGTACTTACCTTTCCACACCTAAATCCAATAATTACTTAAGGGTATTTTTAGTGTCGTAATAGTTGTTATTTAAATCTAGATAAATTTATTAGATATCTCCTATGCTTAGTAGACCTATTCACACTAGCTTAAGTTCACTTAGTCATGGAGTTGTCTCAACTCATAGGAACATGACATACTCTCTCACACTTGTCACAAATGTTTTACATGCATCACACCTCTTGGAGGGGTAGTTGGTATTTCACTTTCACCTTCCTACTTCCTTATTTTCCAACATACGCAAGTAGATCATTATATATTCTTATACATTATTATTATTATTTTGGATTATTTTGTTGCATGCATTTGCTATGGAAGTTATTGGATATTTTAAAATTATTTCTTTATACTATAACAATATAAAGACAAATAGGTCATTTTGAAGTAATCACATAAATTATTTGCATGAAAAGGCTTCATTCCTTCAACTAGAATGGTTAACATTATTCTTACCTTATCTATTATCTTACTATCTAGGAGCCACTTATTATGATAACTATATCTATTTATTTTGCATTCTCTACAAAGCTCATCCAAGTATATCAATTTTTTTTGTATTACATATAATTGATTCAAAATACATGATATCAATGTCTTAGTTGTGTGTTCACATCACAACCTAGTTCAAAATTAGAGCCTAGCCGCACTCACCACTAGATCAAATCATCATATACATTATATACAATTTTTGTCTTATAAAAAATCTAAACACATATAAATTGTATGACCATTAATAACATATGCCATAAATTCAAAGTTTTATCTATATTAAGTTTGTTTTATATAACTGCAAAAAGTCTATATATAGCTACATAAATCTCTTTGGAAGATACATGTTGGTGTTACAAGTAGTAGTTGTCGTTGCACCAAAAGATCAACCTGTTAATGCCCGATACAACCACTAGACTTATAGAAGACACGGGAGGCTGTTAGAGCATGTCACAAATTCCAAGGGGAGCGTTGACCATTTTTCCAACAATCTCCCCCTCAGCATAACCCGAGGGGATTCGAACTTGTGACCAAGCTCTAATACCACTTGTTCCAAGTAGTAGTTGTCGTTGCACCAAAAAATCGACCTATTAATGCCCAATACAACCACTAGAATTTTAAAAGACACAAGAGGTTGTTAGACCATGTCACGAATCCTGAGGGGAGCACTGACCATTTTTCCAATAGTTGGGTCTATTTCATCACCTCTCCTCTCTATCCATGTAGTCCATCTTGTTTGTCCTTCTATCCATTCCAATTCCTTATTCTCCTGAATTTGATGCATGTATAGGTGTCTCTCAATCTCTATAACTGGTACATGTATAACTGTAGCTAGTGCTTTAGATATAATTGGTGTTATAGCTACTAATGGTACCACTACAACTAGTTCTTCAACTACCCTCACCGAGCTCTTTCTCTCTATTTTTTTAGTTCTTCCTTAAATATATGAATTTCCTCTAAAAGAGTGATCTCTCCTCACTCCTTCTCACCCATGTATAGGAATGGGATATCTCCCACTTGAAGACTCTTGTTGTCCCATCCTAGCTTAGGTCCTCAAAAATTTTCCTAACAAGCTTCATGGTGGATATTACCTCCATATCATTGTTATGGAAAAATGAGTCTCCTTGTAGACACAGTAAGAGATCTAACCCCGCCATTGAAAATGTTGTCATTTCTAAACTTTGAAATAAGCTATAGAATCTCAATTGAGAGGCTAGAAAAAAAAAAACATTGTAATATTTTCTTGGGATTAGGATATAACCAAATACAATGTTGAGAATACTAATATTCACTTTAATGGAGGGTCCAAATAAATTCTATATCTCTTTGGGAATCATGCAGTCAAAGAAAAGATGTCTCAAATTCCTAGGGATTTTGCGTAAGATGCATAATTTATAGTACCAATTGGTCTATTTAAGAGGGATTCTGTGGAGAATTAACTACCATATATATCAATTTTTAGGTTCCAAAATATCTTATGCAAAAAGGAGTCATGGTTCACACCTAAGTATGAATTAACATGGCTAAAGATGTCATCATTATCAGAAAGGAAGGAATATATAGTTTTGGCTTTAACACAAGGAATAGGTGATCCATCTAGACATTTAAAGGTTAATAATCTATTTTTATTAGTATTACATTTCTTAGGAAGGGAGAGAGATTGGCATGCCTCCCTTAGCATAGAATAAATTCTCCACTACACATGTGGGATACAAAATCTTTGACAAACCTCCTCCCATTATAATAACTTCCTATCCTGAATGATATCTTCAAATCTTTTTGTTCCCTTTTCTTCCCAACTCTTTGTTGAGAATACTTGAAACAATACAAGAGGCTTCTCTCTATGCATCAAACTCCACCATATTGGCCTTTCACCATAAATGTTTTTATCCTTTGAGATGATTCCATTATGAGATATGAGATGTCTCACATGATCCCAACCTTTCCAAAAGGATTTAAACACTTCTGATCCTACCACTTTAATGGGGAAAAGACTAGAAATGGTATCACAAATATGGAGACCTTTTCATGAGGGTCCTTTACATGGGACTTCTCTACTAATATTATTTATAACCAATATCTTCCACGGATCCATCTTATTAGTGATTTTTATTTCTACCTTAAATCCTAAGATTAATCAAAAGACCTAAACTGTATACTTAATTAGAGGTAATAAAATGTAACATCAATAAGGTTATATGAGCCATCTTCAGTTTGAGCTTCACCAAACTCAAGAGGGTGTTCACAACTTACAGGTGTGCACATATGAAAAAATCACTTTGAACAAAAGACTATAGAATTATGATGGTGAATGGTTCTTAGATTCATAGGTAACATGTGTTCAATATTTCACCAACATCATACTATTAGGATTAGGGAGCACCAAGATGAGGGGGTGAATCAATGTAGCAATATTATTTAAAAATTTAAACTGAAAGCATAACTTAATACAAAAGATAAATGCAAGTAAACAAAATAAAACACATAGCATAAAAATCACAACACATGTTATCATAACTGATGTAGTGATGATAAGTGTTGCATTGATGAAGATTAGTAAAAATTTGGTGATAGGTGAATCAGTTATTAGGTTGTCATTGATGTCAACTAATTGACTTCACGTTTTCAGTATGTTACCAGATATTGTGTGAGTAAATCATGAGTTACAGTATGTTTATGAAGTTTCTATTCTAATGGTAGAATATTTATGTATTGTGATGTTAAGTTTTTAATTGTGACTTTTGATATGAAGTATTGAGTTGGTTATTTTTTAATGAAATTAAATAAGATAAGTGTTAAAACAATCAGTGACAAACACTAAGTGATTTGAATGTTATCTCAAATCGGTTTTAAGTATTTGATGGAGCGGTCATAGGATATGACTGATAATAATGTCAAGCTACTATGTTGAGGATCACAACTCATATTGTTGACCGGTGAAGATGGTTTAATTGAATATAAGTGGTATTAAAATAATGAACAGGTAAACAAGACAAAGTTCTTGAACAAGTTATGTAGATTTTTTAATTAGTGAAGAAATTTGAAGTGGCAATGGGATCAGTGATGTTTTTAGTGAAGTAGTAAGGTAGTTCCATGATTTGTGGAAAGTATTTGACATCACATTTCTTGAGGTATGCATTTGAGGTGGAGTCTTCAAGAAGTCTCTTTTGGTCAAATAATTTTTTGAAGATGGTTAAATTTCCAAGGTGAAATCCATATGGAAGTCGATGAGGTCAAAGAAAAAATATTTATGAGTTGTTAGATACATTTTATCTTACCTAATATGATTTGGATCATTCATATCTTAGATCTAGAGTTTATTTTAAGTTGATGGAAGAAAATCTAGATATTGGAAAGTTCAAAAAGAAGTTATTTGTTGATTGTGAATTGTAGAAAGATTCAGTGACAATGACAGGAAGGATTTAAGAACAAGAGATTTAGGAACTTCAAAGACAAGAGAAAGAAGGCATGTTACCTAGCAGAAGAAGGAGTGACTTATAAAGAATCAAATGGAAGAGATGATGAGGAATAGATAGTCTTTGTTGTAATAAAAGAATAACCCTCAACCGGTGTAGATGGACATAATGAGGAAAAAGAATTAGTTTCAAGAATGAATTGCAATAGTGATTGGATAATAGAAAGTGGGTGTACACATCACATGACTAGTGACAAAAGAAAATTTATTTCAATGGAGGAATGTGATGGAGGAGTAGTCAAATTTGGTAATGGTTCTCCATGTGTGGTAAGAGGTAAAGGTTCAATAGAACTTAATAAAAACACTAATTGTAGTGATGTTTATTGGGATGATGGATTAAAGTATACCATGTTAAATGTTTCTCAACTAAATAAAATAGGTTTTAGATTGGAATTTAGTAATGGTATTTGCAAGATCTTAGGAAACTCTAGAGATTTGATTGCTATTGGTGAGCATACTAGAGGAAACCTATTTTGATTGAACTCTACTAATAAACATTGTTTGTTTGATAAAGTTGAAAACTGTTAGTTGGAGCATAAAAGATTTTGTCATGTTAATTTTGATAATCTGGTAAAGGCCAGTATGAAAAGATGTGCTAGAGGTTTTCCTACTTTAGCTAATCTTGAGAATGGTATGTGTAAGGAGTCTTAGTTGGGAAAGTTGACTAGTTCTAGCTTTACGAGTAAAGTCTATACATTATAGAGCATTCTTAACCTTGTACACATTGATTTGTGTGGACCGATGAGAACTCAAAGCTACTATGGAGATAAGTACTTTATTGCGTTTGTTGATGATTACTAAAGAATGATGTTTGTTATATTTTTAAAGGATAAGTATGATGCATTCTACATGTTTAAGGTGTACAAAGAAAGATTTGAAAAAGAAATAGGTAAAGCACTTAAGTGTCTCATATCTAACAAAGGAGGTGAATTCACTTCACAAGAGTTCACAAAATTTTGTGAAGAACATGGAATGAAGAGAAAAATGCCAGTACCAAGGACACCTCAACAAAATGGAATTGCAGAGAGAAGGAACACAGCCATAATTGACTATGCAAGAACACATTTGATACAAAAGGGAGTGACTCAAATCTTTTAGAGAGAAGTAGTAAGTACTGCTATCTATACTTTGAACCAGGTACAACTTAAGAAAGGTAAAAACAAAATACCTTATGAGCTATGGTATTTTCATACTCATAGTGTCAGTTATTTCAAAAAATTTGGGAGTAAATGTTATATAAAGAAGGATGAACAAAATGGTAAATTTGATTCCAAGAGTGATGAAGGGATATTTCTAGGATACTCTACTAGAAGTAAAGCCTATAAGTGTTTGAAAAAGAATACCAAAAAGATGGTTGAAAGTGAAAATGTTAGAATAGATGAATTTTCTGAGAAAAATGAGGAAGAAATCAAGAAGGAACCATAAGACTATGACAAGTTTTTTTTATGTTCAACCGGTGGAACTAGATACATTACCTTAGATAAATGAACCACTAAAAAATCCACAACCAGTGAATGATCCACAATCGGTGAATGATGATGAAGGTAACCAAAGAATGGAACCTATACTCCCAAGTTATGTGAAACTTAATCACTCTCAAGATCATATTATTGGAGATAAAAATGCTTGAGTGATGACAAGGAGCAAGGGAAGGGAAAGTACTTGTTTACTATCTCAATTATAGCCTAAAACTATTAAAGATGCTTTAGAAGATGATGATTGGGTTAAGGCTATGAAAGAGGAATTAGATCAAATAGAGAAAAATCATACATGGACTTTAGTACCTAGGCCTACTGACAAGAATATTATAGGTACTAAATGGATCTTCGGGAATAAGCTAAATGAGAAAGAAGAAGTGATCAGAAACAAGGCAAGGCTAGTTTGAAAAGGGTATGCACAAGAAGAAGGATTGGACTATGGTGAGACATTTGCACCTGTTGCTATACTTGAAGGTGTAAGGATACTTTTGGAATATGATTATTTTAAATGTTTTAAGGTATATCAAATGGATGTAAAATCTGCTTTTTTGAATGGCATGTTAGAAGAAGAAGTATACATTGAACATCCCGAAGGGTTTTCTACTAAAAAAGGTAAAGACATGGTATATAAATTGCATAAATAATTGTATGGATTGAAAAACTATCAAAGAGAATGGTATGAAAGGATACATGCTTATCTTATTCAAATTAGTTTCACAAGAACTAGTGATAATAGCAATGTATATCTAAAATCTAAAAGTGAAGACAGGGTATTGATTTCTCAAATTTTTGATGACATAATATTTGCTAGAAATGAAATGTTGAGTAATTCATTTTCAGAAGAGATGATGAATTAATTTTAAATCTAAATGATAGGAGAAATTAAATTCTTTATTGGTCTTCAAGTATAGTAGATGAAGAAAGGGATATACATCAGTCAATCCAAGTATGTGAAGGAGATTCTGAAAACTTTTGGCATGAATGACTCAAAACCATTGGGAACACCTATGGTCATAGGCTGCAAACTATCTAAGGAGGATGAATCCAAAGAGGTAAATGAAACTCTATATAGATCCATAATTGGTAATTTGTAGTATGTTGTTCATAGTATACCGGATATTACACATGGTGTTGGTATTGTTGTAAGGTTTTCCTCAAATCCAAAGGACTCGCATATGGTTGCAGTGAAGAGGATCTTTATATATCTCAAGGGAACTGAATATTATGGCCTATGGTATGGTAAAGATGGATATTTTACTTTGAATGTGTTTACTAATGCAGATTGGGCAGGTAATGTTGATGATAGGAAGATCAGGGTGGTGCATTGTTTCTTGGTGAAAGATTAGTCTCCTGGACTAGTAAAAAGAAGAATTGTATTTCTCAATCTATTGCAGAGCTAGAGTATGTTGCTACTACAATTAATTGTCAGCAAGTGATATGGATAAAATAAAATCTTGAGGGAATTCATGAGAAGGTCACAGAATTGGTTGTTATGTATTGTGATAACACTAGTGCAATAAACATTTCCAAGAATCCGGTGATGCACTCGAAGGAAAAGCACATTGCAATAAAATATCATTTTCTAAGAGAAAAGGTATAGGAGAAGGAGGAAATACTTGACTATGTGCCTACTAAATAACAAGTTGTTGATATATTCAAAAATCCAATACCAAAGGATACCTTTGAGTATTTCAGAGGTAGATTAGGGGTTGTTCATCTATTGGAAGTTAAATAGAGGACAATGTTGATTTCATCATTTCATATATGTTTATCATAATATCATGTGTATGGATTGATGTACAGGTGGAATACTCTATAGGGGGAGAAGTATTAGTATGATTTTGTAATGCAATGATAAGGAAAGAACAAGAAAAGAATAGTCAAGTATAATCCAAGATGACTGAATGATTAGACAACTTTGGCATTTCTATCAAAGGGGGAGAATATGAATTATAAAGGGAGAATATGTATGAACACAAGAAAAACATTTTGTTGAGATGAAAGGGGGATTATATGTAGGTGATGAATCAGTATGACAAGTGAGAAGACATATGATCACATGTACAAATAAAAGTGGAGACCTTTTGTAAAGTCAGTAAGAGGATTTCCATGAGAGAGACACAGTGTTCGCAAGTAGAACTCAGAAGTTAAGACAAGAAGTTAAGAATGTTTCCATCAATGCCAAAGGGGGATATTCTTAGCATAACTAATGTAGTGATGCTAAGTGTTTCATTGATGAATATTGGTATAGATTTGATGATAGGTGAATCAATTATTAGGTAGATATTGATGTTAACTAATTGACTTCATGTTTTCAGTATGTTACCAGATATTGTGTGAGTAAATCATGAGTTGTAGTATGTTTCTGAATTTTCTATTCTAATGGAAGAATATATTATGTTTTATGATGTTAAGTTTGTAATCACAACTTTTGATATGAAGTATTGAGTTGGCTATGTTTGAATACAATCAAATTGGGTAACTGCTAAAACAGTTAGTGGCAGACAGAAAGTGATTTGAATGTTATCTCAAATCGGTAAAGTATTTGATGGAGTGGTCATAGGATATGATTGATAACAATGTCAAGATACTATGTTGAGGATCAAAACTCATATTGTGGACCAGTGAAGATGGTTTAATTGACTGTAAGTGGTATTAACATAATGAATACGTAAACAAGACAAAATTCTTGAACAAGTGATGAAGATTTGTGAATCGGTGAAGAATTTTGAAGTGGCAATGGGATCGGTGATGTTTTTAGTGAAGTAGTAAGGTAGTTCCATGATTTTTTTAAAGTATTGACATCACATTGCCTGAGGTATGCGTTTGAGGTGGATTCTTCAAGAATTCTCTTTTGGTCAAACAAGTTTTTGAAGATGGTTCAATTTCCAAGGTGAAATCCATATGGAAGCCAACACAGTAAGCGAAAAATGGTCTATGAGTTGTTAGATACATTGTATCTTACCTAATATGATCTAGATCATTCGTATCTCAGATCTAGGGTTTATTTTAGGTCGGTGGAAGAAAATCTATATATTGGAAAGTTGAAAAAGAAATTATTTGTTGATTGTGAATTGCAGAAGGATTTAGTAATAAAGAAAGTGAAGGAATAAAGCAAGATCAAGCTAGGGGAGATTATAGCATGTGAAGAATATTTTTAGAGCTTAATAGGATCTGATCATGCAGAGGTAGTGCAATTTTACAGATCATTTTATTTGTTTCTTTCTAACAATTATAACTGTAAAATCTCTTAACAGGGTGGATCCTAACAGAACTTTGTTGTAAATCCTCTAATAAGGTGGCATTTTTATTGAATTTTTAAAATCCTCTAACTAGGCTATTCCTAATAGAGAAAATATCCTAATAGATCTAAAGGAAAATCCCTTAACCAGGTAGCACCTAATAGTACTTTTGTAAACCTTTACCTAGGTAAGCTCCTCACATGGTGTATTCCAGAAGAGTAAAGATTTAGTGGGTACCAAATCCCACCATGTTTTTCCCATTTGGGTTTCCACAATAAAAATATGGTGTCTTCATTGTGTGATTGATTATTTTTGGATGCATACTTTGAAATTTTCTATTTATATTAGTTTTTGTTGAATGTTTTGGTGTATAAAGTTTAAAAAGGTTGAAATTAGAGAATTTGTTGATTACTGATTTACCCCTCGCCTCTTTTTAATTAGACTTGTATTAACAAAACCATCATTTATTTTTCAAGGAAAACTTGATTAAGGGGAAAAGCCCAGTGGGAATGATACCCACAAATATCTCACTACTATAGTAATAAGTATCTGGTTAAGACCATAAGTAAAATAGGTGGGAATGCACTTACATTTAGGCTTACATCCTTCAGCTCACTACTCAATTACATAGAAAAATTATATAAACAAAACATGGAATTATAGTCTTGTACTGAATTGACAACTAGTAGCATCAATAATGCCAATACAGTTCTGATGAAGCCTCGAACATAGATTTTCACATCAACATAGTCTCTTCTTACTACCTTGTCATCACATCAACATCAATTTACATTACACAATATTTAAATCCTTCGCAAACAAGGTTCGATCTCTTATATGAAGTTATAACAAAAAATATAACACTATTAGCTTGCCACAGGAAATGTGCAAACTAAAATTTTCTATACTCACTCCACGATATGATAAACACAAAATAATTACTCTATAGTTGGTTCAATCATAAGAAATACCCTAAATGTTTCTCCTTATTCAAATTCAAGTTCGACTGATGAAATCTTTTCATCTCTTTCCTATTCTTGTCAAACACTATGAACTTTGATGCTCATACATTAATATATCTTGAATTCCAAAACTCCAACACTTACAATCATAGGGTTAGATCCTTCTAATTGAACTAATACTAAATCCAGAATCACATATCATAATATTGATTCATATGTCTGTACTAATGCAATTACCATACCTGTATACTACTATGTTTGCTATACTTAGTTGATTGTAATAATTTTTGTATCAGTAAACAAAAACTCATTAACAAAACTAAGAGAGATGTATGTAGTTTCCATCAATGACAACATAACATCCATTCTGAAGTGATCTCTTCCCAAAAATCTCCACCTTTAGCATTGATGGAAACACTTAGTGAAAAATAACTAAGTGTCCAATCAATATGCTAATACTCTTAGACTCAAAATAATTCTCCCCCTTTTGGTATGCATCACTTCTATACATTTTTTATACTGAATCTCTCCCCCTTGGACATCAATGGAAAAGGTGGGGAACAAAAATAAAAAACTCCTACCAAAATCCTATACATGTCTCATACTTAACCTCCATATTTACAAATACTTGAAGACATTTGAGAAGCTCATTCTTAGAGCTACCAAATCAATATCCCAAGACTTCTTCAAGCTGTCCAAAATTTGGTATCTTCCCATATATGGAATAGGCTACATTCTTTGCTTCGAGAAGGCTTGTAGGGTTTAATATACAATAGGCTTTCTCTTCCTCCTTAAGTGATCTTTGAAGAACATCTAACTTAAGAACAATTATGTCCCTTAACTTATCATTCATGTCTATCAACCTTCTCCTCTCATCCTCTAAAGATCTTATTTGATCATTCATTTTCACTACCTCTATCATGTACTCTGATGCAAATCCTTTTGATGAATCAAAAGTCTTTTCCTTAACCAATAGATTTCCTTTGGTTTCCTTTATGATTTTGTCTATATCTAATACATGAGCAAAGGAATCTATTCTCATCCTATATATCTTGATTCTTTCTTCAATAGAATCCTTCGATATACTTTACTTCTGTATCCAAAGAAGTTTTATCTTGCAAAATTAATGAACAAAGAAATTTAAACCTTTTGTCATGAAATTCTTTCTATACCCTATTCATTATTTCTTTCTCAACTAACTAAAAATTAATGTCAAAGTTATCATCTATACCCTTTAACTGATCAACTGTAGAATTTTCAAGTTTAATTTGATAGTTAGTAAACAACTTCTCAAAAATAGTTACTAACCTGACCATTAATTTTGTGCCTTTCTTTCCTTTTTGCAAGGCTTTTTCTTGGCCTTCTCTACTACCAAAACTGATATCCTCATAAATTGATCTTCATCATAATTTTCCAAATCAATTGGTCCTTTGAGATATGTCTTAGAAGATTTAATCAAAAAAGTCATTCTTGCCAACAATGTATCATGACTAGTTATTGTTCTATCATCCCTGGCATCGTTTAGTTTCTCTTATACTTCCTATGCCTTAGGAATGTCAGATATATTATTTTTTCTATTCTCTTATCCTTTGATATCCTTAATCTTTTTTTTTCATATGCTTGTTTGTTTCCACTTCCAGTTTAGCCTCTATCTCAACTAGCTTGTCCTTATGATGCAGTCAAGGCTGGTGGATCCAATTAAGGACTAGCCGACCTTGCAGCCAAACAAATATGCAACAGAAATATACAGTAACAACAACAAATCTGAAATCAAACAAAAGTCTTTATTCATCAAATCACTGATTACATGCAATGTGTCAGGCTGTAAGGCCTTCCCGATTACGACTAATTACAATGTAAGTAACAGTCTACAAGATCTCGTAGGATCCAAATATTTTCCACAACATCAGCATTCAGCTAGCCCAAGTGTGTAACATATAGCACACTGGTAGGCACCCAGGAAAGATCTAAACTTGTACTCAAACTTCCAAACAATCTTCCTGCTCCTAAGCTTGCAGGCTACTAACCTTCCTTCCAACAATCTTATCTCCTAAACATCTACCCAAGAAACCTACAAATATTGATTCCCAACCACAAGTCAGCTGAAGAAACAATTAACCCTTACAAACAAATAATAAATGCTAAAACATCAGTCGGCTCTCACATAGCCTTACAAAATAATTAAACTCTCAAAGATGGCCCCAAATGATCATCAGATCTGCATAGAAGAATGCAACATGCCAGATCTAGGTCCCCACACATCCAATGGTCAATCCATAACTCGAGGAGCGTGACCCAAATCAATGGAACCAGTTGGCCAAGCTGATCCAACAAAACAATCCAGTCAGTAAGCAAGAATATCGAGCAACAGAGGAAATAACCGAGTACCAGTCGACCGACCATGCCAAGCATGACCAAGAAATGTTGTTATCATCGAGTGCCAGTGAACTGATGCCTTCAATCACTGAGTGCTCTTCAAAGACTGAGCACCCTGGTAACCACATAGACCGAGCAACCAGTCACCCAAACTGAGCAAGAACTCCACCAAACCTAGATCAAAACTAACAATCTACCTTCAAAGACAAACATATTTTTGGTTGATACAGGATTGCCAATAATCCTAGGATGCTCCTGCATCACCTTAGAGAGTCCCTTTTCTACCATGATTTCATCCAACTTCTCCCTAGTTATGATATTTTCAGGATTTGTGTAGGGATATTTTTCTCTTTTCTACTCATCAAATACTTCAACCTTGTCGGTTTCCTCTTTCTCTATCTCATCATGAGCATCAATAACAATGGGAACTCCTCTAATGTATACATTTGATTCTTTAACTGTGGATTGAAAGCTTTCATCCTTGATGTATAAATTTTCCTCCCTTCTCTTGGTTCTTGGTTTAATTTTCTTGGGAATATTTGCACAAGATTTTATAATCATTTTTCTCAATATGTCCTCTGTCTCCACTATGATATCCTTTGACTTTCCTGCCATTAATATATTTACCCTTTTCTTTGTTGACAATTTCTTCTTTGCCCACTCAAGAATCTCATCTAATCATGGGGCTAAATAATAGGAAACATTTTCAGGATTGTTCCTTCTCTTATCTTCTTATCTACATCTAAAGATACTAATCTCTTTTCTTTAATCATCTTATACAATTCATAAGGAATCTGATTCTTTACTTCTACTAAAGTCTTATTGAACTTATTTATAAATTTGATCATAGCATGAATGATTTATTCTTTTTCCTTCTCATTAATCATTTCATAATATCTAACTATCCTTTTCAAAATTTCAAGCTTTTCAATATCATTAATGACTTTCTTAAAAATGCTATATCATCATTACCAACTATGGTAGGCTTATTCATTACTACTTTAGTTACCGTAGCACCTTCATTTATGACTTTCTTCTTCAACTGATGTGAATTAGTAGATGAATCATATTTATTTCTCTTCTTCTTCTTTGGACCTGAGATCGTGGCCTTCGGTCTCCTCCTTGATGGTTCAGATTTCTCTACTTTGACCTTTGGAGCCTTCTCTGGATTCTTGACAATACTCCTTGTGACATGGTTGGATGAAGGTTTAGTAGCAAGTGGAAAGGCTTCCTCTTCTATATCTATCGGTGAAGGTTCAATATTATTAGCTTCTCCCTTAAGCTACTCCATCTGTTATTTGTAAATTTCTTCATTTTCACCGATCTTATCGACCATATTCTTGACCTTTCTTGTCAAGGCTACTTCCATATGCTCTATCATGATCTTTCAATAGTTCTTAGAGTATATACCAAACCACTCTACTTTCTCATCATGAGCTTGAATCAACATATTATTAACATATGCAATAACAATATTTGATTGTACCTCGTAACCAATAGGAATTATCCATAATGCTCTATGTTCAACTTACTCCATACAACATGCTTCAGTTTCCACCATAAAACATATAGATTATGCATACTTCTCAACAATTTTCTTCGATATCCTTTACCTTTTCTACATTTGTTTCTAAAACATTTTGAAATATCCATACATTTCCTTTGTTACTTCATTCATATCCTGCATTTGGTGGTACCTACTAATATAAAGTTCTATTGGTATGTCCTTTTTCCATGTGATATTCCCTATACCTAGAAAGTAGTTCATGATGTAAAAGGAAATGTGGATAAGTAGGAAACCATATTTAAATATTCAAGATCTATCCTTCTTTATCTTTGCAATGTTCTCCATAAGTTGATCTCTCAAAATTTTATATACATCAATTTTTGCATTCTCCTTTAGCATTCGGTATGCACTATGAATAATTGTAGCTAATATTGAGTTCATCTTGCTATTGTAGTAAAATTTGTAACTGAGTATTATAGAGACCAATTTTACATTGGGCTGAGTGATATCATTTACAGTCATTGCTCTTTTGTCCAATTTAGATTTTGTCAATTGTTCAACCACATTCTTCTTTGAAGACTTCAATTAGGGTTTCTCTCCTTCTGTATTGAATCTGGTGACTTCCTGTATAGGTTCCTTTGTTATTTTGACCGGTTTATCATCCAACCAAAAAAATGGATCGTGAATCTGGCTCAGCACTATTCAAACCCATTTCATTTCACCAAATACATGAAAATTCCTAAACTGCACAAGTTTGACTTCTTCCAAAAAAATTATTCATCTTTCAATACTCCATTGATAAACATCAAATCAAACTTTTTAGTGATCTTATGGTCACCTAGTTCTTCAATCTTGCAATGAATATAGTTATGGATATCCTAAGCATGAAGAATGTCATGGGGTACACTCAAAGATGCACCATCGGGATCATTTTCCATAGATTTACAAGATTTTTTCTTGAATTCATATATAGGCTTCTCTAATACACTTAGAATATTAGGGGCTTCCATATTCTCTGATGAAATAGACAAATTTGTGATGAGATAAATACCTTTTAAGTGCCTCTAGGGTTTTCTCGTCAAATTTGTCGGTAGCTCAAACCATTCGCCAAATTTTCTCTACTCAAGTTCACCAAGTTGTAATGTGAAGAATGAATCATAAAATATTTCTTTTAACTTATCAATCTACCTAATTTGATCAGTAATTATCACTTGTACCTAGGGTTTCAGTAAAGCTGCTAAAAACCAGTAAACTCAAAAATCTTCTCTAAACACCGAGACTTCAATATATCCACCTATGAACCAAGACGTAGCCAAATAGAGTCTATCTCTAACTGCTATCACATCATCTCATGATGCTATTTTTAGGGGATTCAATATATTCTTCTAATACTTCCCTATTAGGTCTAAAACCTAATTAGTTTTTCATTGAAGGATGCACACTAGAAACTTGTGTGATCTATCTAGAAGCATCATTTTTTTCTTTTCTCATCCAAATTTTTTTCATCTTCTCTCTAACATCACTTACATAAATTTTCTTTCATTTATCATTGTTATTTGCATTGTTTCTATTAACCAAACCATTTATTCTTGTTTCATTACTTGTATATCTGTAATCCTTAGTAATATGTCCATAATTATTATATTTGTAAAAAATAACCTTCTATTTTACATACCTCTAATTATTTAGATTAGTCCTCAATCTACAACTCCTCGCAATATAACCAAAATTATTACATTTGTAACACATAGGGTTACCTCTAGTTGTAATGGGTCTCCAAACACAATGAGAAAGAATTAGAAAGAATTAATGAAGCATTACAAAGAAACCTAGCTGATGCCAGAGAATTTCAAGAAAGATTGAGATCTATCTTTGAGAAACTTGATGAGAAGATTGCAAGTACTTCAATAGCTCCTTTAGCTTCCATTTCTTCAGTGATCTTGATCGCCATAGATTCCATTTAATTTTTTAGGTTGTTTCTTTCTTTCACAATCTTCTCATAATCATTGTTTGATGTAGAGTCAGTGCCTTTTTTCTAGTGATTGATCTACTGGTCCTTTTCTCCTATCTATGGATTGCCTTAATTTCTCCTTTAAGTTGTTAATGAATCTATTAGCTTCTCTCATTTTTTCTTCCAAACTAATAATAAGAGAATTTAATTTGTCTAGATCCTCAAGTGAATTTCAAAGCTAAATCTGAATATTGCTTGGTGTTTCCATCAAGATCTTCCTCAAGTTGTTAAACTTCTTCCAAGGAACTAAGCTCTGATAGCAATTTTTAGGATGTTGGAAATATGGACACATATCTAAGGAATGTAGATTTAGATCCAGAGATACAAGAAATGGACCTATAGATCAGTCATTAGAAAAAAGGCACTGAGTCTACATCAAACAATGATTATGAGAAGATTGTGAAAGAAAGAAACAACCTAAAGAATGAAATGGAATCTATGGTTATTAAGATCATTGAAGAAATGGAAGCTAAAAGAACTCTTGAAGTACTTGCAATCTTCTCATCAAGTTTCTCATATATAGATCTCAATATTTCTTGAAATTCTCTAACAGTAGCTAGGTTTCTTTGCAATACTTCATTGATTATTTCCAATTCTTTCTCATTATGTTTGGATTCTTCAAGAAAAATTTATAGTTGTCCAACTTCACTACTTAGTTTTAACCTTTAGGGTTTCTTCAAGATTTCTTTTAGCTTCCATTTCTTCAGTGATCTTGATCGCCATAGATTTCATTTCATTCTTTAGGTTGTTTCTTTATTTCACAATCTTCTCATAATTATTGTTTGATGTAGAGTCAATGCCTTTTTTCTGATGATTGATGTACAGGTCCTTTTCTCCTATCTTTGGATTGCCTTAATTTCTCCTTTATGTTGTCAATGAATCTATTAGCTTCTCTCAATTTTTCTTCCAAAATAACAATGTGAGAATTTAATTTGTCTAGATCCTCAAGTGAATTTAAAAGCTGAATCTGAATATTGCTTGGTGTTTCCATCAGGATCTTCCTCAAGCTCTTAAACTTCTTCCTAAGCTCAGATACCAATTGTTAAAATGAGGGAGTATCGAGAAGGGTCGGGGGAGGGTGAATCAGTGTAGTAGTACTATTTAACAATTTAAACCGAAAGAATAACTTAATACTGAAGATAAATGCAAGTAAATAAAACACAACACATAGCATGAACATTACAACACCATCATTTATTTTCAAGGAAAACCCAATTAAGGAAAAAACCTTAGTGGGGATGATACCCACAAATAGCTCACTACTATAGTAATAAGTGTCTGGTTAAGAGCATAAGTACAAGAGGTGGGAATTCAATTGCATTCAAGCTTACATCCTAGAGCTCACTACTCAATTACATAACTAAATTACATTAAAAAAAGATGAACTTGCAGTCCTATACTAAACTGACTATTAGCATCACTAATGCCAATATAGTTTTGATAAAGCTATGAACATATATTTTCTCATCAAAATAGTCTCTTTTTATTGCCTTGTCATTGTATTAATGTTACTTTATGTTACACAACATTTCCATCCTTCAAAAACAAGACTCAATCTCTTATATGAAGTTATAACAAAAAATATAGCATTGTTAGCTTTCCATAGGAAACATGCAAACTGAACCTTTATGTACTCACTCCATAATATGCCAAACACAACATAATTAATCTATAGTCAGCTCAATCATAACCAATACCCAAAACATTTATCCTTACCAAAATTCAAGTCAAACTGAAGAATCTTTTCCTCTTTGTCCTATTCTTGTCAAACATTGTGAACTTTGATACTTAGACATTAATATCTCTTGAATTTTGAAACTCAAACACTTGTGATCATAGATTTATATCCTTCTAACTAACCTGATTTAGAATTTAGAATTACATACTATAATATTGATTCATCTATCCATACCAATGCAATTATCGAACCTATATACTACTTTGTTCACTATAATTGGCTAATTCTAAGAATTTTTGTATCGGTAAACAAAACCTCATTAAAAAAACTAAGAGAGATGTATGGAGTTTCCATTAATGACATCATAATATCCATTTTGAAGTGTTCATTTTCCAAGACATACATAATCCCATTTTCATTTAGCATTGATGAGAATAAAGATAACATAATCCTACTCCTAATAACATGAAATTAAAGATTATTTGAATGGTGGGACCAAATTGAAACATAACTTGTACCTAATTAACCAATGCCTAGATAAGGGCATCATAGTCAAATAGATAATATATCACTTGATCTTAAAAATATTATTGCCTAGCAATACCAAGATCACTATAATATATCATGTATCCATACTTGACAATAGACATGAAGAAATAAAATTCTCATTACATTTATCGAAGTAATTATACTACTTGTAGAGAGGAAGGCAATAACAAATAAAATGTACGAAAGAAAATGTGCCTACAAAGCTAAACAATCCTTGATTATTTCAACTCAAAGAAATATACATTTTTAGTAAGGAGACAACTGTATGATAATAATTAATCATGAAGCCCAATTAAAAACATAGAAGACATCAAAACTTAGATATCACTAACAATTTGCTTGCATCCTAACTCAAAATACTTTACATTTTTTGACAAATATTCTACCTACACTTGCAGAAATCATAGGATTGGAACCCTTTAAAAAGAGAAAGAAGAAGAAGATATAGGAAAGAAGAAAATTACAAAATTGAACTACATGTGACACTTTTCCTTCCTTCACAAATGATATACTAATGACACTTTTCTCTCTCCCCCAAACTAATTTTCTGGGTCATCCTCTTTTTCTTTCAAACTAAAAAATCTGATATGAACTATCAATGAAATATTCCCCATTTTCTCTAAAAATATCTACCTTATATTCTTCAATTGATTTGGAAATATTTGCATTCTAGAAAATACTCTTCTTCTATTCCCTTTTGATATGAAAATACTTATCCATTCTTTGCAACTGAAAAACTTGTTTTATATCCCCTTCTTATTTTTGTGCTTTGCGAATGCATTTTTCCCCATCCTTCTTGCATATGAAAATATATAATTATCATATATTCTACTTTTAAGGTCTTTTGCTTATAATAGAAGCCACTCATAATCATTTATAATCATTTTGTCTATTGTAAATACACTTCACATTATTTGGGATAACAATTCCACCTATTTTGAACATTCTATGAAAATATCTCCACTATGGAAACATTTTACTATATAACTATGTTCCTCATGTGCTTCTTATTTACAAATTTTAATAATTGGATAGTTTATGTAAAACTCTTTTTACCTTGAGTGAACATAGCTTATTTGATAGTTGTATTTTACTTTTGGTAAAATCCCTATCTACAAGTGTCAAAAATGATTACCATGTGTTTTGATTTCACCCTTTGCCTTTTATCACTTGCATTTTTTCCAACTAGGAAAATAATACTCTGTACTTTGCATTTTGTCATTTTGGGAAAATAGTTTCACTTTTCTTTATTTTATCTAAAAATAATTTCTCGAATAGAAAATAGAAGTTCCACCATTGCATTGTGTCTTGGTATGAAATATATTTATCTCTAAAATATCCCATCATTAATATCCAAATGAAAATAAATCACCACAAGTAAAATCCATTCATCCCCTATCCTTTAGATTATTTTCAGAAGTGGAAATGATGAAAATGATGTTTTGTATTAGTTTCTGGGTTTGATTGTGTAGAATTTTTTGTCATCAACATTTTCGATCATACTACATGATCCATCATCAGGATGCCAGAGAGAAAAAGAACATAAGATGATATGTTGTAGATCTAGCATACAATGAAAATGATGTCAAACATTTTTACATATTTTTCAATTAAGACCCCCCAGTTTTAATAGCTTTACATTATTTTTCTAAAATTCCATGTGAAACTATGGTGATGTTGCTCAAAACACAATCTACACAAATGCCTCTCATTCTGATTTTTGTGACTTTTGATATGTCCTTTAGTTTTTTCTACGTCTTTAAGCATTTGGTGAAAATTTGGTTTCTTAAAACATATCCAAAATCCAACCATACCCAAATCATATTTTAGGAGATACAAAAACATTAGTGATTGAATGTAAAATTTATTCCATATTTACAATTTAAATTTGCTTGAAGACTTCATGATTGCTCCAACAAATTTATTTTCTGCATATTCTCATAGCCATGTAAATTCTAAGACTACATTTATATGAGCATCTGTGTCAAATAATTCACATGCCTTTCCCATGATTTCACATTTAAAATCTTCTCTTAACATAGTGCATTTTTTATCAACATCTCATTCCATCTCTATATTTTACTATTTAAATACCTTCATTTTTTATAAAATTATCCTCTATGTGCCCAAACCCTAACCGAGAGAAAGAAAAATTTAAAAAATATTTCAAATGATTTATGTTATATTTTTTGCTTTCGGCTACTTTGCAACATTTTTTATGGAATCTCATTTTACCTTGCATTGTAGCTAGAGGGCTCCAAGTGGTTGGAGAAAATGTGATGAAGCTTTATTAAAAATTTCTTACCTTTCCACTACTTCACAAGTCATCCTCATGGTTTGAGTTTTGGGTTGTGAAGATTCACTTGTTTGCTCGTGGCCAAGAGGGCCCACCATTTATCAAACTTAAACTATTAAAAATGACTTTAGTTCTCTCTTTAAAATGTTCACCTTGCATCTTCGTAGCCTATTTTGAAAAAGATATGGATGCCCTGCAGATTAGTGCCTTCATGCCAAGTGTCTAATATTTATTTTTAAATATATCTCTCTCCCTGCATGTCCTTTTTCTCTAGCCCGCCATCATTTCTCCACTTTGCATTTTTATAAAGCCTTATATATTTTAAATCATTGTAAAAAAAGATTCAAAATAAAAATATATTTCCGCTTCTCCAGTCATATATTTTGCATGAATATTTAAATCATTCAAACTAAAATCATTTATATAATCTTTATTTGATATCACTCTTGACATTAAAAAGGAAATTTATTTGTAAAAGTTTCTATTTAAATAATTAAAAATGATTTAAATAAAAATTTGATTTTATACTTGCTTATTTGGCTCTCTAATCTCTCTGATGACTGTCGGGTCCGTTGTCAGCCTAGCCTTTTTTTTTTGAACTGAAACCAATTTTCACATCATCTACTTGGTTAGTATGGTCCCATGTGTGTTTGCAACAAAAAGCATTAGGTGAGCGACCATTAATACAAATTAATATTAATACAAACATACTAAACTAGCTTATCTAACATTAACTATCTTAATTCTAAACTAAAATTATTAACATGATATTAATATCTAATTAGCATTAAATCTACTTTCTAAACTAACTTATCTAAACACTAAACTATCTAATCTACTAAAATAAACATCCTACTAATTACTCTTATCTACTAACCTACTCAAACTTCATATCAAAACAACCTATTAACCTATCAACTCCTAGCCTACCCCCTACTCACACCTCCCATCATGCAAGTACATGGGGGTGCGTTCCAAGAAGGAAGAAGAAAAAAAAAGTTTTCAAACAAATTTAAATGCCCCTCTTCAAGGACCTGCGCCTAGAATGCATGGGAAGAGGGAAGCATGGAAAGGGTAGTGGAAGGTGGGTCCCACTCCCTTCCATGTCAAAATAAAGTACCCTCAACAAGTTTTGAATTTAAAACAAGGTATGGTCTTTTAAAACCTGCGTGAGTTTTGAAGACAAAGAGTTTAAAGCTAATAAAAAAAGTCTAGGTGATGTGTCACTCAAGGACACTATTCCATCCAATTAAAAGGTTGGAATTAAAGACATTGACTTTCATTCCTTCACATGCGCCTAGAAAAGGGGAGATATTTAAGAAGGTAAGAGGTAAAGTAGATTAATATTTTATTTGTTCATGGTTATTTGATTATTTTAAAATTGTTCAATGTTTATAATGATATAGTGTGTAAATATTACTAATTAATATATTGTGGTTTATTAATTTAATTAATAATTTTATTAATTAATTAATACATTATAAATATTAATTAATAATGTTTATATGTTATTTAGTAATAATCATTGGTTATAAATCTTTAATTAATATACAATGGTTAATGGTGTAGTTCATTATTTAATTTTATTCACAATATTTTCATATATGATAATCAATTTGACTTTGATTTATATATATAGGAAATTATTTACCTATATATATAAGAATGCTATATTCGTTTACCCTTGAAAATCTTTATGACAAATAGATTAACGTTGATATTGTTCATAATTCGAATTAACAAAACCTCTTAACTTTGAAATAACTTAGTATCTTAATTAAACTAAGTTATGTTATTAAGACCTTCCTTGATCGAATTCTTGGTGGGAAATGGTTAACCTAAGTATAGAACTACACTAACGATTAACGTTCCATTCCACTTAGTTAACCTTTTAGCCTGATAGACTGTCGATCGATGAACTTCTTTTGATCATGTTCCAACTAGCATCTTTTAGAAACTACCATGTTGAGGTGTGACCACCTGTCTCTTGAGACGTTGACATATTCACTCTTATCCCGCATCATCGATCATGACAAACTTTTAACCTATTTTTTTAAAAAAAATTTGGTTGTGTTTTGACCCAAACTTTTGGGCATTACAATTTGGCTCTCTAATCTCTCTGATGACTGTCGGGTCCGTTGTCAGCCTAGCCTATTTTTTTTTGAACTGAAACCAATTTTCACATCATCTACTTGGTTAGTATGGTCCCATGTGTGTTTGCAACAAAAAGCATTAGGTGGGCGACCATTGAAATTAACTTTTGATGGCTTTGTATTTTGACCCAAAATACATTGGATAACCTCTGGAAAGGCATTGAAAAACTAATCAAATGGCTTCCTCAAGCTATTAAAACTAAAAAACATACACATTTCCAACATGTGAGTACAGATGCCAAGTGGATTTGCATGACACTTTCAAGATTATGAGATATTGAGATTCAAATTCAGTAATTTCATTCCTTTTACAACTAGACATATCAAAGCATATGCAAACCTTGACAAAATGCAACTTGGAAAAATACTAAATCAAACCTTGAGAATCCACCACTTGGCGCATTGATTCATTCATATACAATGAGTATGCATGAAAAAAGGTTTTATCTGCTTCAATTATGTGTTCAATATTTAGGGATAAAAAATAACCATTCTATAATTATTTGAAACTGCATCTACAAAAATGCTATAAGCTACATTTGGAACTAGCCCATGCAAAATATCAAATTTTGTCAGAGGCTTTGCCACCGATCCTGGTAGTAAATTTACATGCATGGAATACAAATAATCAACTCATTTATCTTGAGAATCATCTCACACCAAAATACTAACCCTCAAATTTGGGCTCTAAGAAAAATATCACTGTGCATACTAAAAACTAAATGAATTCCATTTGGATTGGGCTTGATAAACATAGAAAACAAAGGTACTAGGGTCTCAAAAATGATATGGGGCTCTTTGATATGGTAAAAATATAGAGGAACACTCCCTCTAACTTAAAAATCAATAGGGTTCGAAATGTAAGCCTCCAATGTCGGGTACTTGGATTAGTCTGAAAATGTGTAGTATACAAACCATTATGGAGCCCTCAAATTAGGTACTTCAAAATCTCATCAAAACTAACTACAGGGAGATTTAAATGGGAAATCATACTCAACGATGTGCACTCAACATAATCCTAAAGGCATTATGCATGACAATCAATAGAAATCAAGTTATTACTTCTCAAACTAAGCCACCTAGAATATGTTTTTTTTAGGGGTAATACTAGGTTTCATAATTTAAATTACTTAAAATTCTTTCAAATTCCTTTGGAATTTGAAGGTGCCAACATTGGCTCTAATTGGTAATGTATACCCCTTGTGAGAATAGAAAGATTCTAGATCTCATGCAGACCATGTACTCAATCCCATTGGGTAGCAGGGTCAAATCTTATCTCTTCCCCCTACTGCATTGGTTTGAAAGTTCAAACCAGTTGACTTGATGGCCCAAGGCCACCAAAAAAATGAAGGCCTCTACTTACCTCTATCGTACACAAAATTTTCATAATCTTATACTACAATCAATATGAAAATATCATTGTCATATGCTTGACCAAATACACTAACACTTCCCATTAGCCCTCATACACAACATTATTAGTATATTCACTGTCAATATCCTTTTGGAAATTAGGCATAATCTAAAAATAATAATCACTATGTGACATGTGCAGGCTACATTCATTGAATGGATCAAACCCAAGCTCACCGTAACATTCATCGTTGTCAAATGCAAGGCAACATTTCATAAAATTATCATCAAAGAAACACTCATATTCTACCTCATAGCTAGAATCGTCAGGTTTAAACTAATCATTGGTTTTCATGTCAATAGAAAAAATCTCAAGTGGACTTACTTGTAAATCAGACATATCATGTAAAATCTCTTCAAGTGCATGAAAAAATAATGGATCATACATAGACATTGCTGGTAACTGCAACTCAAAATGCTAATAAGAGTTTTCATTTGCATAATTTGACTCATCTCTCCTTGCTTTAGCATCTTATAGAGAAAAAAACTTGTATTATCAATATCTGATGGCTCATTGGAAACTTTCACTTCCGATTCAAATATGTAATATAATTTTTTATTCAAACCAACATCCGTGTCAATGTCAAAATTATCAGAATATGGCTTATCAAAATCTGCACTAAAATAATCATGAATATGATCACTATTTCCATAAAATTGATAATCATTTGTTGTCCTCACTTCATCAAGTTGAAAATTTAAAAACATATTAGAAACTACACCTTCTAAATCATCACATACTTCTCTATTAAAATCAACCAACTTCTTATCTTCATATGCAATGCGATCTTACAAGCAGTTAGGTTCATATGTAGAAGGAAAATCAAGAACACATATGCCATACCTTGCATTGTTAAAAATACCATCATCATAAAAACATATGTGTGTTGGGCATGAGAGAATGGAGCCACTTTTAGGTGCATGCCTCTTATATTCAACATTTAACAACTCTAATATTTGTTCATTACTCAATAAACCATTATTTTCATCTAAATCTTTCGCACGATCTTCCTCATGGTTGCAAGTATCACATGGTTTCAACTCATAATCTACAACATTTTCATTGTCATTCCTTAGCTCTAAACACTTAGTGAGTTCATCATTACATAGAGTTCTCATATCATTGGAGATTGAATCTCCAACAACCTTATTCCAATCACTATCAAAATCTGATTTAGAACGAAACTTTTCATCATGCTTACTCACATTTACATATGAACTATCATAACCAAAAAATTCACTTACAAATTCATTGCTTACATACAGATCACAAACATTAACCCTTGCAAGTTGACTATACATACGTTGTTTAACAACACAAGATGAATCACCAATAGTAATGGATAAATCCCTATCAATTTCATGTTTTTCATTAGTGTTACTAGCATAATACGACTCCTCAGTGAAACTGCTTTCAAATCTGATTCTCACCTATATCCAATCAAGGATATCACTAATACTTGTTGGCCTCAAAAGATTAGACCTAAAAGATGAACCAAGATCATAGATTTGCACAAGCATATCAATACATGTAGACTCACAAGGTCTAAAATCAATAGTGATTCAATTTTCTCGTTTACTTAAGCTAGATGTTGAATTGAAATGCCACAAGCTAAGTGAATGCAAAGGGATCAAGTTCAAGTGTTACCTCATTTGATGCTAGTAAAAGGCTACACACATTTTTTATTATTTATTTGCATTTTTCACTTACCCAGGCTAATGCTCCAGCTCCTTAGCATCCTCTTCAAACACATTATTTCAACACAAAAATAATCCAAGGTAAAGAAATCCCATGTAGATTCAAAAGATATTGATCAACTTCAAATAGGAGTATCAAAGGGAGTGTCATCCAAAGGAGAATATGTCACGTTATAAAAATCTTGATAAAGCTCTACTATCCTCCAATAACGATGCATACTTATTCTGTCTTGAAGCTTATTTTGAGATTTAATAGAAGCTTTCACCTTGTACCACCTCTTGTTTGCCTTCTTCTCTCCTTTCTTCTTGTAATACTTTGGATTGGAAGTTGTAGGATCTCTCCCCTTTCTGTGTTTAGCCATCTGTAAACATTTATATCAGATTAGATATCTGAATTTTAAATTTGTAGATTTAATAGACTACATGCTATTTTAACTTGATTTAGGTGTCAAAAGACTTCTTCTACGCACTACAATTTTGTTGATACATGCTATAAAAAAAAATTACGCATTAAGAGAAACTTTGCTAATTATATGCGCTATAAAGTAGACTAAAAGGTGTAAGAAAACCCCCTGTTACACATTGAAAGAAGTTTAGACAAAAGACTGAAGGATTATTATAGGCACCATAAATCTTTGGGTACATGCCAAACTTTTGAGTATACATGCCATAGGAATGCTTGTACACGCCATTATTTTGTGCACAGGCATCAAAATTTGTCATATAAGCGCTCCTCTACTTGTAAACTTAAAATATGCAACACAAAACAATTCAAATTTACCAAAATGTTAATTCAATCCATTAGTAGAGGCAAGTTGCCCCATGGTGGATGTCATTTTGTATACAATTAAATGTATATCTATGTAGCATTACATTAAACTAATCAGTTTGATCAAATAAAAGCTATAACATGCTAAGATATTCAACATAAAACCATTCCATGTCTCTCTAACTAGGAAGCTAAATAATGCTCTCAGATTTAACACTCTTTAGTGACAATCCTAGAATGAGAAATCAAGCTAAGATGAAGATGAAAAGCTAAGATGTGAGATAATTTCCCTATAAATGCTCAATTGCTATCAAATTCTGTCCATTCTCTCCAATTGCCTAAGATCTAGAATTAAATTCACTATAACATTGATTTTATGCGAAAAAAGAATGATTTGCTCTTAGAAGCCCCTTCTATTTATAGTAATTTCCAAGGGTAGGGACTAGAGTGAGATTAACCATGATTAGAGAAGAGTTGAGTTAATGGTTTCAAATATTTGGACACAGAGACCAATTTTGTTTCAAATGTTTAGACAAGATGACAAAATAAGTGGCCAAGATTGCAAAGCCAATTTGAATGGTTGAGATAGCAAAGGTTTCCTTGATCCATGTGATCAAAATACTCTCACCCCATTGGTTGATTGTGTTTGTCCATTTGTGGTTGGTGAGAATTATTTGATTTATTAATTAATTTAATTAATTGACTTAGCCATGTCTCCCCTTTGAATAGGTTGGATTTAAATTTGATTTAACTATACAATTAAATTGCATAATTATTTGATCCTTTGATTTAATTAATCCAATTTGGCTCAATTTTCAATTAATTAATGTTTTGATCATCAATTGCTTTATTTGACTATGTTTGAATTTGCTTGACCAATTTTGGATGTATACTATAATGCAACCATTTGGTGAGTGATCTACATCTTGACATTGCTCACCATTTCCTATTATACAATAATGTATAGCCTTTTCTAAAGTTGAGTAATGGGAAATTTATTTTAACCAAGTGTTTAACCTTTGGTGTTTAGTTGTTTTGTTGCAAACATTGATTACTCATCACCTGGTTCTCTCCAACTTGAATTCTTTTTACCATCTAAACCAATGTATCAAGTATATTATTTGGTTGATCAAAACACATTTGTTGTTCTTGTGTGATTGATTCAATTGGTTCCTGCAAGACACGATTAAATTCATTCAGATAGTCATAGTGATAAGGAGGATCTCTTTTGGATTATTGAAGTAGAACTTGCTGATGAAACTTCCCAGCCAGTTTATTGAAGCCATAAACCTTACAAAGTGCCTAACATCTTGAGTTAAGACAATAGAAAAAAAGCATACATCATTCAAATTTTTTTACTCCATTACCTAATGAATTGAAGGCACTGATCAATCGCTCCCTAAACATACTAGTTTACAAAATATTTTACATACACTTTTAATTTCATGTAGTAGGATTAGGAGTAGAGGATAGGTTACTCTCTTTCAAAAGTTTATGCCATTCTGAGGTAGATATAGAAGGTAAACTATTAGAAGATATAATCTTCTTATTCATAAATATGCACTCACCTTGGTTTGAAAGAGCCAAAAGAGCAAGGAATTCAAACCAAGTTGGTTACTCCATTTGTTGGCCAAAGTCGATTTCATAATTTGGTCATAGAGCTTGGCATCCTCTTAGAATTTTGCAAAGACAGTGATTTTGGGAACCAAAACATGCAACCTTCATTGCCAATTGAAATTGTTGGTTACTCATCCCCAAATAGTTGCATGCACTGAATTTAAGTCACAAAAAAAGAACCAATGGTACAACTCAAAAATAAGTGTTAGATCTCTCACACTCTAAAGGAGTATTGTGCTACCATATTTCTTGTTAAATCCTTCCTCTAATGATCACCTTTGTTGTTCCATTTAGTTACATCGACCAATAACACAATATGATATGCTTTGTCTAACGGGCTCCCAAAACTCACACATGTGTGACAAGTGACACAATGTGAAGTGGCCCTTATTTAAAAGCTTTTTAGGCTTTTTAATTTTAAAGGACATGTATGTTAGACTTCCATGTGGCTTGCTGGAGCTGGAAGAAGAAGGACAAATATTTTGTTAGGAAAGAAATGCATTCTAGGATACCACACATGCCACTTTTGAAACAAAATTTATGTAGAAAAAATAATTACGAAGATGACCACACCAAAATAAAGATCCCACCTTGTTGAAATATTTTCATTGCTTTGGGCACAAACCTATAAAATGTAGAATTTCTTTATAGACAATATCCGCAAGGAAGATTGCAACATCTTTTAATCTCCTTTCCCGTTTTTCTAGAGAAACCACAATATATAAGTTAGGAGTGACAATAATCTTCCTAGGGCCAATAAGAGAGTACTTACCTTTTTCTCCATGAGTCGACTACTCTCCAATAGTCCCACCATTCTCCATTGACTCAATTTTTTCCAAGACAAGAATGCTATCTCCAAAAATATTAGAGACCTTGTCTCAAAATGATTTTCCAAAATATTTAACATCTTCCTTAACATCAACTATTAGAGAAAAGTATCAAACCCCTATTACATTGACAATAATCATTTTGTATACAAGTTGATTTTACTGCCATGACATAAATTTTTGAATGCAACTAGAACTTACTAGAGATTATTTTAATTGTGGATAAAAATGGTAGCATACAACATTCATTGCCAATTGAAATTGTTGGTTACTCCTCCCCAGATAGTTGCATGCATTGAATTTAAGTTGCAAAAACAAAAAACTAGTGGTACTATTGGTAGTCTTTTTGGTTTTCAAAGTTGCATTTTATTGTGTTGCTTCTTTGAAATTTTTCCCCTTTTGTGTTAAAATCTCTTGCAATTTTCCTTTCCCAAAGCTTGAAATATGATCATAATGGTAAAAAAACCCTAAGTGCTAGGTCAAAGTATGTCAGAGATCCAAAAAACCCTAGAAAAGCTTAACTGAGTTCTATTTTTCTATTACCTTTTTTAAGTCACTTAACAACCCTTTAAGCATGTGCACTTTATATTCCCCGGCTAGTCGTTCAGTCTCCTAATAATTTTGGCATATTCCTTTTAGTCTAGTGACCTCCTGAAACCCTTTGTTGCACGATCTCTTTAAGTTTTGAGAATATTCCTTTTCTTCAAGCGACTCAGCGAAGTGCCTTTAGTCGGGTAGTCTCTGGATGACCCCATGGAGAATTACAAGATCTAGCGACTATACTATTTAAATGTTTCAGAGTGACTATAGTCGCCCAGTCTCCAGATTCTAAATACCTTTAGTTGTGCGATCTCCAAATGAAACGGTGAAGTGACAAAAGTTTCAACAACTATGAGATTGACTATAGTCGCCAAGTCTCCCGGTTCTCGAGCAGTTAGTTTATTTATCCAGCAACCCAGCGATTGCAGTAATCATATGTTCTCCTGATTTTGGCGGTTATGTTTTAAAATATTCAGCGATCCAGCGACGCGGTTATCTCTTGATCTCGTGATGTAGCGGTTAAGTCACAAAATGTCTAGCGACTCAGTGAGGACTATAGGATGAAGGAAATATCAACGGTTGGTGCTTAATCTAATAATCTAATTGAAGTTAAGCAAGTTATCTGGCGACTTGGCGAATAAAGGCTTTCACATGGTCTCCAAATTTAACCAGAGTTAAGGAAATTATTAAGCGATTGGGAGGTGTTTTTAGTCACACAATCGCTAGATGACTAAGGGTTAAGTGCTTGTCGGGGTCAAAAAGTGAAAAATGATATGGATCCGATTGTCAGATTTGGTGACGTGTTCGTCCCTGATTGGTTGCCAAGATAAAATAAGAAATAAATGACAATGAGATGGACTATAGTCGTTGAATCTCCAGATTGCCTTCAGTCGCCAGATCTCTTCAAAAGGTCAAAGTCAAAATAAAGTTCATGAGATTAAGTGACTACCATTAGATTAAGATCTAATGGTGGTCATGAAGTCGCAAGAAGAAGTCAGGATTTACTAAGAATTGCAGCGATTAAGAGACTTCTCTTCAGTCGCCAGGTCTCCAGATAAGCAAAGTCAGGTAGTCTCCAGAAGAATTTTGAAAAGTCAACAAGTTCCAGCAATTAAGAGACTCACTGCAGTCACTAAATCTCCAAATGAGAAGAAAAGCTAATGACACTTAGGAAAGACGGTTGTTGCTAGGTCTCGGGATAAAATTATTAAATGGTAAATTTTGCAGTGACTGATAAATAGACTATAGTCAGAATGAAAAATTAAAATTTTCAAAAGGTCGCTAGATCGCGAGACAAAATCATAAAGAGCCAAATCATTCAGCAACTATGATTTTTGACTATAGTCGCTAGGTCACAGAAGGAAAGAATTGAAATATGAGAAAGTATTGAGAGCCGTCAGATTAAAGATCGACATTAGTCTCTAATTCTCTAAAAAAAGTCATAAAGAGCTAAATTATTCAGCAATCATGATTTCTTCCTTCAGTCGCCAGGTCTTGAGATATTTTTTAAAAAGATTTAAATCATGCAGTGACTGGGAGACTAGTTGTAGTCGCTAGGTTGCCACAAATCAAATTTTGATTACCTGTCACTTTCTTGGCTCACAGCTAGTGAATTGAGTTCAGAACGTGCCAAGTAATGACAAAAGTGACATGAATTATAGAACTTGAGTGATAAGCGGGCTACTGCATTCAATTCTTTAGAATAAATATAGTTAACTATTGTTCATTTTAAAATTCACCAAGTATTCTAGAGAGCCAGAGCTGAAGAATTACGAGAATTCCTAAGTTTTTCAGAGATTAAAGAGTTCAATAAGTTCAGAATTTTTAGAATAATTTTTATCTACAGTCAAGATGAGTCAACCAACAACTAGCAGAGCTTCTACCAGTAAGGGAGCCAAAGAAAAAGCGAAGGAGAGTTACTCAGATGAATTTCTCACTTTGTTGCCTGGGTCCTCACAAAACAAAAAGGTTAGTGACAAAATTTTCACTGATGATTTAGGATTATGTAGAGATGCAAAGACATGTGATGTGTTTGGAATGTGTCTATTTAGGTATTTTTATAAGAATGTTGATAGTCCAGTGCTCGTTTCAAACCCTTGGACCTTCAGGTTGGCTGGGTTGATAGTACCTGATATTTTCCTAGATGTAGACTTTCTCATTGAGTTGGCCAACAGATATGACCCTTTGTCAAAAATGATAAGGAAAGGGGATGGCTCAGATCTCGTCACATTAGATAGAAATTCATTTATGAAGGCTTTTGGCATTCGCATTCCAATGGCCACAGAGATCAATTTGTAGGCTCAAGCGAATAGATACATTAGGGAATCAACCCTAGTTTCTAGGGAAATCCAGAGTCATGTCCCAAGAGCCAAAAGAAACTACATTGATGCAATAGCAGGGACTGCTCCGTATTTATACAAGGATTTGAGTTTCTATATTAAGTACATTGCATATGGATTGTGCAGAGTGTTGGGAGTGGATGGTGGAGCAGAAAGAATTTCATCTGATATCTTAATGTTGGTATTAGATTCACAAAGTCTTCATGCAAGCAGAAGATATGACTACATTGGGTATGTCATAAATAAGATGCATGAAGGACTTGAGGCTCTTAGGAGGAAGGAGCCTTCTCCTAGATTTATGCATTACTCACTATTAATGCATCTCATTTTGTATTACAACTATAATATTATGGACTTGGAGCACCTTGAGCCTCAAATGATGAGGGGTCAACCTAATCCAGTTCAGTTTTGGATAAGGGCATGGAGCTTTACTTCCACAGAGTGTGACTTTTGTGTTTTTCAAAATTGGATAGTACAACCAATTTTTCTCAGCTTAGGAATAAATCTTTCTAAGTTGCCAGTTAAAGCTTTGCAATTACTAAGACCATGTCAATTTGTTGACAAGTGGCCTAAAAATCATAACTGGGGAGATTTTTATTATGAGAAAACTTTTACAATAATCAGAGTCTATGGGTGCCCCCAACCACCTCATATTCTACCATTCTTTGTGCCACCAAGGATTGCATTCCTAGAGATAATCTGGCAACTTATGCTAACTGATAAGAAGCACCCCCCATAGGAAGGGTACCTTTACCCCTAGGCACTTCAAAGTATGCAACTTCACAATTGGGAAGAATGCATTTAATAAGTTAAATGATTGGTTGGGCCAATATAAGATGAATGCTGCCATATATAGATATGTGGATACAGAGAATTTCATTGTTATGGCAAGAAAGTTTTATACTCCCACCATCCCTATAAATAATAGACATGAGGAGTGTCCTGAGGAAGACATCATTAGAAATATCCTAGAGGATGATGAGGTGCAAAGGAGAGCAGAACAATTCCAAGAATTGTTGTCATTTGAGAAAAAGCTAAAGAAAAAGGTAATTCCCTTTGGAGGCTTCTACCCCACATTGCCTTATTTACAGAGGCTAGATCAAATGATGGCAAATTTCAACACATTGTTCAATTCACTTGAGGACCAAATTGATGATAAAGAAAGGGAGAAGGAGAAGCATTCTGAATTAGAATGTGAAGAAGACAGTGATGGCTATTCAATACATAGCCTTCCTGCCATAGAACAACCACCTCCTATTGAGCAAGGAGGAGAGGAAAATATAATTATGGATTTGATAGAGCTTCCTAGCTCTCATGATACTAGTGAGCCTCCTCTTAAGAGGCAGAAATTGCAAATTAGAGAGCCTTCACAAGCAAGAGCTACTGAAAAGAAAAAAGATAGGGTGGGAGCCCTTTTTACTAGTACAAGGGTATATGATCACCAACTTAGAAAGAAGATCAGGGAAGAGAAGAGAAAACAGAAAGAGATAGTTGAAGAAGTTGAGTTGCCCTTGGCTTTATGTCAAGATGAGAGGATGATCCAGCAGGATGCCTTCTTGAAGGATGATGATTTTATTAAGTCAGATGAATTCAAGAATTTTTTTATTGTGGCACAAGCAACATTAGGTTGCATCAAATGTACAGATCACAAAGGAGGTTCAAGTACCTGATAAGGCCATCCAAGCATTAAAGGACTATGATCCCAAATCAGAGACCATCACTCCTGAGGAGGCTAGAAAATTAGTAAAGGCTAGTAACATGTTGCTTGTACCTAGGTGGGATCTGGCCTCAACTTTCATTATAGATCAGATCAGAAGGCAGCTTGACATAAACTTTGTTAGGAATAAGGTGTCTCAACCTTGGATGATTCCTATTCTTATTATTTGTTTTGTAAAATGTATTTCTTGCAAATAATGTAATTAAGTGTGAGTGTACATGTCTAGTTGGCATGTTGATGTGTCACTCCACTTGATGTGTCAGCATCTTGAATTGTGTGTAAGGAGATCATGGCTGAAACAGTTATGATGGATTCCTATGACACGTAAGAGCTATGTCTAGAAGATTCAATGACAGGTGAAGACATGTGATAATTGATAAAGTTGACTACTGTACACTCTTCCCCAATCATGTATTGTAAATTTTTGGGTTCCTATTTTCTCAGAGAATGGTAAAACCCTAATACGGTTATCTTTGGAAGTTGCCCTAAAAATGGAAGTGCATGATATAAGCATTTTTTAGGGTTGCAAAGATAGGAGAAGCAAGTGTATTGTTGGAACATTTTTTGCTGCCGCGATTTGTCTTCAAGAGTTGGAAAAATCTTCTAAAAGAACTTGCATTGCAAGTGTATTGTAAACTGTAATAGTTTTGATTAATACACTATGCAGGTTTTGGAGTGCTGGGGTTTTTACCGAAAGGTTTCCCTAGGGTAAATCATTGTGTCATTCTCTATTTTCTGTACATGCATGGTATATGGCTGTAATATCATTGTTAAAGTAGTTAACGAATCTGAAATTGTAAGGATTTAAAAGAATTTGCACAATACTTTCCTTTAGAGATTAGTGTAGGAAGTTATTTCCGCACCTGAGTTTCCTTACAAACTTGACCTCAGAAACTAGAATTGGGGATATAATCAAAGGATTTGGATATAGTCCAAAGAACCAAGCCTTGGCTATGTGGAGCCTCTATCCCAAGGATCAAAAGCCCTCTCTTCTAAATATATAAGAAAAAATGGATGGTGATAAGATTGTGTGGTCTATCCACAATACAGGTGACCTTGAGATCTCACAGGTACTCACCCATTTTGCTAGACTAAATGAAGACAAAACAAAGAAACTCTCAGATAGGTTTAAAAACTTATTTGAAGATTATAGTGCACTGGTCAGAGACAAAGAGGTGCACATCATGAAAGAAAAGGCACTAGAAAAAATAGTGGAGGATCTATCTCAACAAATAATCAATATGCATGTGTTTGCACCCCTACCACCAGAAAAGCCTGCTCAGATAGAGTCTCAAAGCCCAAGAGGAGAGGAGGTTGCTGCATCATCAAAACAAGGAAAAACAAAGTAGAATGAGGTTGTTTTATAGGCCTTATTAAAAATTTTGCAGCATAGGATTGGTGTCCTAAAGGAGAAAGCAGATGTGGTATAAACTGCTTATAGTAAATTGCCAAAAGTGCAAACAAAGGTAAATAATGTTATTGCCACATTGAATACTTATTATGGAACCTGGCCAGTTAGAGCATCACTTTTTGAGAGATTGGCAACTGTGCAATCTCTTAGAACAGATATTCGTGAGATTGTTCTGCAAGTTGGTGAAGAGATTGATCGAATAGGGGCAAACTTGTCATTTTTTAAAGGAAAGGCAAATCAAATTGAGGCAAGGATTATTATGTTTGGCCCAGAGTTCAATAGGTTTACTCCTCTGATCAAGAATGAGGATGGCTCAATAAAGGGGTTAGATCAATGGAAATTAGATTTTGATTCCTTACTGCCTAAGAAAGAGGCTTTCATTAATGAAAATAATGAATTGGATATTGATAAATTCAATGCTATTTTGGATGAAGCCTTAAAAGATGAAATGGACTTCACCAAATTTGTCACAGATGTCAAGCTAATTACAGATGTTGGGTGGGAGAGGCAGAAAAAATAGCTCCAAAGTATTCAAGAATTTCAGTGGCCAACATAATAACATATATCTACATGGGATACTCTTACAAAGTCCAAAAGGAATAAGCCTACAACAGTTGATGTTGAAGACATAGAAGAAGAGTGAGTTCCACCAATGCACCTGATCTATGAGCACATGGAGAACAACTATCATAAAAGGAATGATGTAGGTTAGTCAGTTGGCGGTCATCATTCACATAACAAATTTAGCAGTTGCTCTGAATACTGGCAGACAAAGGTGCATCTCAAAGGGGAACTCACCATGAGGAGAAACAACTTCTGGCACCCTTTTCTTTCTTTTTCTGTTGCAAATTTAAGTGTTTTGTAATCTAGTGCAAGTCACTATCAAAACCATCCGAAGCTTGTTGCATCCTTTTCTCAAGGATCCCAAGATGGTTTTTCTATAAATAGCAAGTTCTAATTCACACCAAAGGGTGGTGAAATACTCATTGTAATAGGAGTTTATGATTTAGTGTTTTGATTCTCAGGAATCCAAGTTTTATGAATGCACTGATACAAGAAGTTTATCAATAAAAATATACTGAAGTTCCATGTATATCTTTTTTGTTGTCTTCATGTATGAATGTGATTTCTTTATGTATTTAATTTGCAAGGCATTTTAGGTATATCTTTCTAAAGGTAGATAGTGGGGTTGAAATTCGAGTTCCTTTCAAGGGAGGGGTAAATCTCGAGTGAGGCCTCGGAGATTTTAGTATTCATAGATGAATTTGATGACATAATGTATGCATAAGAAGATAATTTGCAAGGCATCTTATCTAGGGTTTGGGTGTATTTGAGTTTAGAGATTTCCTGTTAATTTATTTTTATTTGACTCTAATGCCCTAGGATTTGGCACTAGTTATTCCTAGTGTTGCACTATTTTCACCATCAATCAATTTAAACAATGATTTACTTTAAAGTTGTGAGAGAGTTATATGATTAGATATGTATCAAGTATATAGGTAACTATTGTGATATTTGAAGAATTTAATCTTAAAAGGTAATACCCACCTGTAGCTTAAAGCTCAAAGAGAAGAAGGATTATAAATCCTTAATATCTTAGTGTTTACTATTGTCGATGCATCTGTTGGGACTGCTAGAGTTATGAATCGGAGATTTTTTGATTAAGTTTTGATCATCTGCAATTTTGAACACTAGCAGGTACAACTCAAAAATAAGTGTTAGATCTCTCTCACTCCAAAGGAGTGTTGTCCTACCATATTTCTTGTTAACTTCTTCCTCTAACAATCACAATTGTTGGTCCTTTTAGTTACATTGACCAATACCACAATATTATGATGTGCTCTCTCTAATGGGCTCCCAAAACTCACACATGTGTGACAAGTGGCACAATGTGAAGTGACCCTTATTTAAAAGCTTTTTGCCTTTTTTATTTTAAAGGACACATTCTAGGCTTCCATGTGGCTTGCTAGAGCTGGAAGAAGAAGGAAAAATATTTCTTAGGAAAGAAATGTGTGCTAGGCTACCATGCGTGCTACTTTTGAAACAAACTTTATGTAGAAAAAATACTTATGAAGATGACCACACCAAAAATAAAGTTCCCACCTTGTTATTTAATATTCTCATTGCTTTTATCAATGCTTTGGGCATAGACCTACAAAATGTAGAATTTCTTTATAGACAATAGTCACAAGGAAGATTGCAACATTTTTTAATTTCCTTTCCTCTTTTTCGAGAAAAACCACCATGTCTAAGTTAGGAGTGACAATAATCTTTCCAAGGCCAATAAGAGAGTACTTACCTTTTTCTCCATGAGTCAACTACTCTCCACTAGCCCCACCATTCTCCATTGCCTCAAATATTTCCAAGACAAGAATGTTATCTCCAAAACTATTAGAGACATTATCTCAAAATGATTTTCCTAAATCTTTAAAATCTTCCTTAACACCAACTTTTAACCCCTAATACATTGACAATAATCATTTTATAGACAAGTTGATTTTGCTTTGGTGACTCAAGTTCAAAATAAGCACATTTTTCATGACAATAAGCATGTGCTTGAATCATAGCACATGCTTAATGAACTATGTTGATTTCAAAAGAATAAGAATATCTCCAGATTATTTGTTGGAAAGATCCTTTAAAAATGTTTTACTTAAAAAATGCAATGAGCTTCAAGTGTTCCATTCACTCTCATGAGAGATGGGTTCTTGTGAGCTCATGAAACATGGGTCAATGAGTTTGACCTGAAAATTACACAGTTGAATTCTGATAACAATATCACAACTATGTGATAATCTTTCATTCTTTTAAATATTGTTAATCATTTATAAATATTTTCTCATATGAAACCAAGACAACTTCTCGTAAGCATAACTACAAGACTAACATGTTTCTTTCAAGTACTTGCACTATAAACCATCTATAAAAGATCAAGAATAACAACTTCAAAATTCACTTGTCTAGAAAACACTTCCACTCTAAAAATTAACTATAACAAACCAAAAATCACAACTTAAAATTCCATATTGAATACCCCTCTTAAATTTGAACATCCAACTGTCAATAATCCCCAATTACTTCAAAATAGAATTCTTATGTCGTGCCCTCCAAAGGCACCAAGTGAACCAGACATGGAGTCCAAATATAAGGGTGAAAAAAGAGCCTTTTTCACATAAGTAAAAACAATAATAAACCATAATCACGAGTCACTCTAAAACACCTCTCTAGCCTAGTAAAGAAACTGTTTTTGTTCTGAGGTTATGCAGCTATGAATTGAGTTAAAATATGGTCTTTTACCCACAAAATAACAAAACCCGATCCCCAAGAGATCCTTCTTGCTTCGAATCACCTCAATCAAACCTGTAAGCTTCACTCGGATTCTTTTCGATTATAGAGATCTTTAGACATCTGAAAATTTCAAAGATTTTTAGATTCCGCCATGACAGCTGCAGCAGTAGGAGATGCAATTTTCCGAAGCATTAAGGCGTCCAATTCAGGTCTTTCCTCCTCTTCCAAAAAAATCTCACATATCATTCAAATTACACTCAGTCTATTCAGGTGATTTTTATTTTTACATAATTGGATTTGGGTGTGGCTTTCTACTTTCGGATGCAGTGTCTGATGAGCAGCTTTCCATGTAAGCCTTCAACTTTATTTCTTTGTATCTCTAAACATTTAATTTCATGGTTCATACGACTTCTGTTTTCATTTCTTTTAATTTTAAATTTAGAGAGGGATTGTGAAATTGTATAGAGTTTCTGATGATTTGCATAATTTCTGAGGTAAAAAAGTGACTGTTCTCATAGAATTTCAGAAAAGGGTTAATGGAGAGGGTTTTAAGATGGCAGGGGACACTATAAAAGTACATTTTCCATGCTTTAGGTATCTGGTAGATGCTTGCCTCCTGGTTAAGCTAAAATAATTATCAGATGGTAATTTTCATTTTTATTTGTTTTTTAGTTTGATACATCTCGGGGTTAAGATTTTAAACATCTGTCACACTTGAATGCACTTCATGCTTGTCACACTTGAATACATCGCTTGTTTGGCACATTCAGACCTCGCCACTTATCTTCCGGAATGCGGGCTTTGTGAATCGCTTTCATGAGATGCAGGGAACTTGAACCCGGTTGCATCCCATTACAATTACACCACAAACTTTTCTACTGCAATAAACTTTACCCTATTTTTTTAGGCAGCACGGTCTTGTCATAATCATCAATCATTAATGGGAACTGGTCAAAAGATTCTCTTTGGTAGCTCAAGCAACATGAATCAATCTCCTTATGATTAAATTAGAAAGCCCAAATTCTATAAATTAGAAAGGAGTCAAGTGATGCTTATAACATCAAAGACTAGCAGGAACCATTATCACTTTAGAGGAGTTCGAAAAACAACTGCCTGAAATAGATGTAAAATAGGAACAGGTCTTTTCTTTGGCTTAGCAAATATTTCCTGAAGGTAGCAACCCAGCCTAGAGGTACCCATACCCATCCCGACCAGCAGCAGGAAAGGAGATAACATCAAACCCAGCAGCATAGGCAGCAGCAGGGCCAAAGGTATAAGCTAAGCCAGCATCATAGATAGAAGCACAGGCAATTGACTGAGGACCGGCATAAGCACCAAAGGTGGGGAAGCAAAGGCAGGGGCAGGAGTAAAGGTTGCATCTCTTACGGTTCGTCTCACGCCTTGCCCAGATTTAAGCAGGTATATTCTGTCAATTTCCTTCGGAACCCAACCTGGGTGGTTAGATTACCCCATATGTGGGCCATCAAGATTGCAAGATCTTGGAGATATAGGTCGTCTATGTGCCATCATCGTTGTGAACTTGTGAGGACTTTGAGATATAGTGTAATGTCCCCTTTCTGAAATGGGATTTAATAAATAATAATAAATAATAAATAATAAAATATGATATAATATAATTATAAGTTTTTTAAGTTTAATGAAAGGTCAAGAGGTATGCAATGAAGAGTTTGTGACTCCCTTAGCATACATGATGAAGAAAACAATCATCACTTCATCTTAGTATCAAGAAAACATACAGTTCTGTAATCAAGCATCACTCTATCAAATCAACATTCATTCAATCATCATCTACCAATATATGAAACTAGCATTCATTATATCATCACTTTTCAGTTATTTAATCAACAATTACTGAATCATTACTCACCAAAACATCAAATCATCAAATCATCAAATCAAAGGAAATCAGACAATCAATCAATCAATGTTCCTAACCCTAGTAGGAAAGATCTACACTTTTAATGTCTGTAATAGAGATCTATTTTGTGGATTATGTTTTAATGATTTCCTAACATGTTGGAGAATATCAACCAGGTACTTGATGTTACTAATTTTATTCTACTTCTTTTTCTATTTGGAATTTGTGATTTATGACAAAAACTAGGGCATTTGCAAAAGGGGACATTACATATAGCTGAACTGTAGCCGTTGAGATTGCAAGGGAGGCATTGCACCTTGTCTTGGACACTGTAATTAACTCCCGCGCTCGTGTAATAATGAAAATATGGAGATGTTTCCCATTATGAGATCTGAATCTGGCTATGGGTATGCAAGGCATCTAAGAACATCACTGCTTGACCAAACTCACCTTGTATGGAATTTTCGAATGCTAGAAACAAACTGAAATTTGTGTGTGAAACACATTGCCTAAATTGCAAAAGCAGACTGATGTGAAATAGAAAATGATTGCAAGCAACTCATCACTTGCAAACTCACATTCTGTGTTATCTTTATTCCAATTACAGTTAGAAAAAACTATTGAGCATTGTCAGAATATCATCAAATTTTGAACCTGGGCCTGAGCACTCAAAGCACCTAGTGGTTTCCCTTTGACTAAACTCCTAAGTTGCCGGTTCGGATTCCGGTATGGATGCGGGTTTGAGATTTGGGTTTGAAATTTGTCCAAATTTTTTTGGGGTTGGGTTCAGATTCGTCTTGGGTTTGTCCGTACAAGAATATATGTATATATATGCAGCAGCAATTAAGTTCATACACCACTATGCTAATATTAAAGCAAAATAGCAAAATACACCACCACATATATTAACATTTTAGTTCAAATGACATATAAAACAACCTTTTTGATCTTTTTAGTGGTCACTTTTAGGGTTGGAGGGTCGAATAGACCTAAGTTGGCAAAAAAACTTTATGAAAAAGTCAATGAAAATGACGTTTTCAGTCAAATTCGCCCCAAATTCATTCTGGGTTCCTGCCTCCAAATCAAAAGTCTGCAAAATTCTTCCAAAAGTCTTACAGGGTCCTTCTGACAGACTTAATGACGAATTTGAGTGTCTGTGGCAGAATTTACAGCGCATTTGAACCAAATTCGAATTTCCTACAAACCGAATCTCGAATTCCAGCAGGGAGGAACGAATGTGGTACCTTAGCTAAAATCCATTGGACAGAATGCTCAATTCCTGGAAACAAACTGAAATACGTTTGTGAAGCATAATACATATGACTTAAAAGTGGGAACTGAAGTATGTTAAAACTACAGGGAACTGAAAATGACTGCAATAAAAAGATGACTTCTGAACTCACTTTGCCATATCACCTTACTACCCCTTGGAGATAAAAGACATAATACAGTTATTTCAGAGTGTACTTAAATGCCAATGATCTTGTAATGTCCCCTACTGGACTTAATCTGCCCTAAAATTCTCTTTTAGGGTTTGAGTAGTGCTTGGGAGTGGGAGTTGTCACTTTAGTATCCTGGTATAGGTCCTGCAACCAGGTTAGTATCACAAAATAAATAAGCATATATATCAACATTGCACAAATACAGTTCCAATTTACTACTATAATGTAATGTCCCCTTTCTGCAATAGGATTTAATAGTAAATAATTATTATTATATTAAAATATGAAAATAAATAAGCTTGGGCATTATTGTTCTTTACTGAATCATAAACTTAGAAGTATATGCTATGCATACAAACAATCATTCACCAGTCTTCTGTCAATGCCCACTTCCAGAATTGGTATGATACATGGAATGCAAACTTAGAACTCTGAACTAAGTAAATCAAATCCGTTAAGCATACAAATAATACCAAGACAAACATCAGAGAAGGTCTGCAAACCGTTTTTTTAAATTCCTAGCTGCTGGGCATAGTAAGAAGTAAGGTTTTCTTGTATCAAGATTTGGACAAATTAAATCTTGTGGAAAATAATTTATTGGGAGAGTATTAAGGGAGCATTAGCTTTGAGGGAGTTTGAGAATGGAAACTCTTGAGTTTTGGTGGGTTGCACTAAAATCCAACACTATTTGGAGGTGGATACATATCAGAATTTGTATTAGACTTTATTAATTAGGTTAAATGATTATTGAATTTTGAAAAGCATTTTTGGAAGACAAATTTCAGGTTTCAGAATAAAGATTTATTCTCAGAGTATGCATTCATTATTCAGAAAAAATAAATTTAATGGATGCCGAATAAGTCATTTGGAAGAATAATATTTTATTATTGAAGAACATATCTTACAATTGGACAATCAAATACTATTTTGTGGATTTATGAATCATCTTCTCTGGAGTAGTTTATATTTCCTAGACTGGCAATTATTTTATCCTGTGGTTTTGAAGATGTCAGAATATGTCCGTGGGCCTAACTCGGGTATATTTCTGTAACTTGTGGAAAGACTTTCACACTGGAGATTTTGCCAACAATATAAAGATGATGTGAATTTCTTCTGGCGATATTTGTCAAATATGATTCCTGTTTCTCAAAGCGCCTATCTATTTTTGGACCTTTGGCTTTTCATCAGACTTTGCTAGTCATATTATTCTTTCTTGGTGTCAGTTGCTACTGGCACAATTCTTCTTCTTCTTGATATTTGAAATGGCTCAGTACACCATTATTCAATCCACGTGTCTCTTAATTCTGGTGTGATGTGTTGGTGTTAGTTGATCAGTCGTGACACTTGGATATATTTCCTTCATGTAAGAATATAGTTCATGCTTGCTGTGTGTAATTGAGTCTGCCCATTGAAGATTTTGCACTTTGTCCAAAGGCGTTGGGTAGTGGATAAGCAACTACAGGATCGTAGGGAACTATAATGGCCTATATCTACTGTTATACACTTTGGTTATTCAGAACTGTCATGTGAAAAAATTATCAAACATACAAAGTTATAATATGTGGCTGCACTCATAGTACTTGCTACAGAGAGATGACAGAGCTTTCTGTAACTGCACAGCTATCAGGACAGCCATGAGATTTCTATAAAGGGAAGAATCAACAAAAGGCTCTTTCAAGCAAACTTAAGCAAGTCAACAAACTGTTTGATGAAATTTACAAAGAAAAAAAAGTGAAAAGTTGGATAAGATTTCCTAGGGGATAAAGATCATTAGGACAATCTAACAAACCAAGGATTTGCTCTATATGGAAAACTTCAAGAACACAGTTGTAGACATAGATCGAAGGTAGAGTTGAAAAATAAGATAACAATCCATAGTGTTAGGAATAACAGTCCACCAATACAACTGAGAGCGGGGGGGGGGGGGGGGGGGCGGTGAATCAGTTGTTTGACAAATTATTAAACTTTAAACTTTAAACTTTGAATAGCAGCAATATCAAATCAAATGAACACAATGAATGCCAACACAATATTTGTTGTCGAGGAAACCCTGTTAAAGGTAAAACCCCGGTGGGAATTAACATCCACTAATGATATACTGAAAGTATAGTATCCTTGTGAGAAGATCTAGCCTTGTTAGGAGCTGATTAAAACATTACAATACACAGTCCTTGTTGGAGGACAGACCCTGTTAGGAGTCAAGAAGAATAAGGTAGGCTCACTGCCCAAAGAAGGTTATGTCCACCTTCAGAATTCACTGTTCGCAACACAAGTGTATGTAAAGAAATACACAATCTTTGAACTATCCGATAGAAACTGTCTATTCTTGATCAATTCCAATGAAGTATATAAGTTATCCTCTGCTCTACATGCAACAGACACAAGCTTGCAACTTCCACAATTTTCTTTTACATCACATACATTCTGCCATATCTTTTCAAAAGAAAAGATCTTACATATGTACCCTATTATAAGATAAATGATCAAGTCGGCCAATTAGGCTTTCCTAATATACAAATAATTACATAACTCTTTGCTAAGATACACACGGTATCTAAAACAAGTATACAACAATTACAATTCAATAATTAAGGACCGACATCCATAATTCCTGCTCACCATTCATGATACACGCTACAACTCTAAAGTCGGCTTCCAAATAGGTCATCTCTAGAACACACGTCACAGTTGATGTCATCATGCTTTCCGTACCTTGCTAAGATCAGCGAACATTCTTCAATACCCTATCTGTCATCCCTTAAGCTCGCATACACTGAATCCTCATCACCTGTAAGATATATCCAAAACTCAGAGACTTACTCTATCAACTTCCACTGTCACTGTCCAATAACAGTCTTCACTAAATCTTCTGTAGCTCAGCCAATATGCAATATTACATCATGCGATCTTAGATATAAGATCACAACACCTTCCTGTACACACAACTGACTTCGCACGTTCTGAATCATCCGTACAGTATCCGTACACTGTAATAACCAGCCTGTTCTCATAGAAACATATGTTGACATCAGTGACAAAACACGAATGACAACAACAGTAATTCCAACATCACTCAACATAGTGATTAAACATATTAAATGTATCCTACAATCTCCCTAATGCATTAGCAATATCCAACACATAGAACGTGATAGAGAAAAAACAACCTTGTGTTGCATGGATGAAGGTATTCATGACTGTGTTAATTCAAAAAGAGATATTCGCGACTTTCTAAACCAAGAAGAGGACACAAGAGGGACAAGGGTTTTGAGAATTAACCCTACATGGAAGGATAATTAGAAGTAACAGTCCTATGGCTGAGATAAAAAAACAAGTTAGATTATCCCAAGAGATAGATCTAGTCCTGGTTGGATGTTCCTGCCTCTTGTAGGCCAAGCAGTGAATTAATTACTTCAAGAGATGGATCTTGCCCTCGTTGGATTTTCTCGCCTCGTGGATTGGTTACTCCGAGAGATGTATTTGGTCTTGGTTGTACGTTCCTGGCTCTTGTGGATTGGTTTCTCTGAGAGATGGATCTGGTCTTGGTTGGACGTTTTTGCCTCTTGTGGATTGGTTAAGAGATGGATCTGGTCCTGGTTGGACATTCCTACCTCTTGTGGATTGGTATTTCCAAGAGATGGATCTGGTTTTGGCTGGACATTCCCACCTCTTGTGGATTGGCTACTCCAAGACATGGATCTGGTCCTGGTTGGATATTCCTGCCTCTTGTGGATTGGTTACTCCAAGAGATGGATCTGGTCCTGGTTGGACGTTCCTGCCTCTTGTGGATTAGTTACTCCAAGGGATGGATCTGGTCTTGGTCAGACTTTCTTGCCTCTTGTGGGCCAAGTGAGCTGTATCTACATGCATATTCATGTGTATGCTGTGTCTAGATATATTCATGTGTCTACTTCATGTATGCTCCGTGTTTTCATGCATTCATGTGTCTACTTTGTGTATGCTTTGTGTCTTCATGCATTCGTGTGTATACTTCATCCTGATTATGGATTAGAGAGTGTAACCCAAAATATTGATGCAAAAAACTGCCACACAATCTAACCTAGAAACAGCAATGACAGAACTATAGATTACAGGAAGCTAACATTGTTAAAATCAAATACTTAAAACCGCAATAATTTCTTTTCCAAAACCAATTCAAGCAACTTAAATTACAAATTATAAAAATGTGAAATTAAAAGATTAAATTGCAAGCACACATGCATTTAGGGAGGCTTCTAAAATGGCGAAAAGAATTCTGCACTTCTAATTGGGAGACCATACAAGGCACCTCGAGCCTTTTCACCCAGCCCAGGAGCACGGAATGACAACCTTCATCTGGCTTCCCAGCCCCATTTGGGGTGTCTCTACTGGCGTGGCTTCCTAGCTACTTGCAATCCTTTGTATGTACCAATTCATCCCTCCAAAATGAGATTGTGCAATGCATGAGAATCATTAAAGGAATCTCATATGTGTCACATTATTCGTAGGCAGAGATATAGCAAAGGTAACAACATATGATATGCATATCAGTTGCAAGGTGCAATACTTCATCTTCTATCATATGCAAGTCCGAAGACCTGTCATACAATTTATTATATAATATACATCATACCACTGACAAGTATAGGGGTTGCAGATTAATATAAATATATTTTCTGAAATCGTATCTTAATCTGATTACTCAGTGATCTGATTCTCTTCCCCTTCTTTGATAATCACTTCTTTTCTACTTAACATATTCACTGTTCTTCTATTAATATATTGGCTGCCTTTTTATCTTCTGAGTCTGCAGCTCTCATTGGAATGAATGTTTATCCTTCTCTTCCATTTCAAAATGAATTCTTCTTTATACATTATGGTGAAAGGGTCACCATCTTTCATAAGAATTGAGTCACCGCTTTTCACTCTCCCCTTTGAAAATAATATAATATTTTCCAAATTGATCTCCCTTGGATGATCTCCTCAAATGAAACCTTCTCCCCTTTATATCTTCCAATATGAGGGGGAGTCACACCCCTTCACCATGTCTGCCCCTTTGCAAGGGTCACAACCTTAAACAATTACCAGCCTCAGATAATGTCATGACTCATAACCTTCCATCTTTTATGCCCTTTGAGAGAGTCACAACCTTTCATAATTTCAACTTGAGTTACGACCCTTCATCATTGCTGTCCTTTGAAGGAGTCACAACATTCCATAATTTCCACCCTTAGGAAGAGTCACAACCCTACATCATTTCTGCTTATTCAAGGAACCAATTTCTTATTATCTTCTCATTCCTCTTTTCTCTTCCATTAGAGATTGACATCTTTTATTCTTCCTTCATCCATCCTAATCTCCCCTTTCAAATAATTTTTTTTTCTCCGTTTTCTATTTCATGTTTTAGGGAGTCGCAGCTTTTCATCTCATGTCTTTTGACCATTTATTAAACTTAACTAAATTTTAGTCATGATTATCTTTAATTTTATTCTTTTATAGATACAATTTAATTTTTTTAATTTAATTCTTTTACATTTTAATTTTATTATTATTATTTATTATTAAATCTTATTTCAAAAGGGAACATTACAGATCTAAAAATGAGACATATACTTTCTGAAAAGCTCATTTGGAAGAACAATTGTGTTTTTGATCAGAAAAAACAGTATATATGGGTGATCAGCATATGATAAACTCCTAGAATGTTGATACAAAGCTGTGTAGACTGTAGGAGCAAATTATTTTCAGAAATTTTCTTTAAGATACCAGAAAATGTAAACATTTTTTCAGACACAACGTAGGTATATGTAACAGATCCAACAGACCAATTTGTCTAGGGGAGAATGCTAGGAATATTTGTTTCAATTAATTTATTAGGTCTCATGGTCCCTAGAGTTAATGTAGAACAGTAGAGACAAAATGCATAGAAATGATGCCATGTTAGTTGCTTAAATCTGTGTCTTCCAGGAACAGACAAGCTGCCTTTGATCACTGCCTTGACACCCAACAAAGAGAGATTCATTATACATCACTAAAACCTTCTCTTTTCTTTTCCTTTGGCAGAAGGCACATTGATTATGTCGTTTATTTTATTGTGTAGCTTGTGGTTTTCATGACACAGCCTTCACTTTCTTTATGGGAAGAATTTTGAACGAGCAATGCGGATATTAGATCAAGGTGGTGTAAAGCTCATAATTGGCGAACCCAGTAACCGTGCAGTTTTCATGGTACCCAATCTGCTTTATCAATTTACTTATGTATTCATTTTAACATGAGACATTGGGACGCTTTTTTCATTTATTGTCATTCAGGTTGCCGGAGAATCAAAAAACAAGGATCATTATATATGTTTTCCAGAGCACCACTGTACATGCTATTCCTTTTTCTATGAGACTGTTAATAAAGCAGAACAATTATGTGTAAGTTTTTTTTCCTTCCTAATACTAATGAATGTTTCTCAAAATTTTTACTTCTGGGACTTATTACTTTCTGTCTACCTTATCTATCATTATTGAAAAAAAATAATCAACTTGCAGTGCAAGCATCAACTGGCAGCAAGAATGGCAGATTCACATAAATTATACAAGGTGGAAAAAATTTCCGATGAACAGCTGGCATTACTTTTGTTTCAACATTGAAAACAGGTGTTAAAGGAAAAGTGGAATAGCGGTAAGATCGAGATCAAGAGGATGTTTTGTCTATCTATAGTTGGAAGCTAGAGTTTAACACTAGATTCGGTAAGACAAACTGGAAGGATAACTCGTATTTTAGGTTATCCAGTTTATCATAAATAAGCAGTGGAAAAATAATTTCTTCTTGCTTAGATTTGTGTTACCACCCTTGCACTTCTTTCTCCATAATGTTAAGGGAGACAAAAAAAAAAGATGAAAGTATATTTCTGTTGATTTTTTACAACAGAGTTTTATTGCCAGCTTCCTTGAAAAAAATTCACCAGATTTTGTCATGTGAATTGAGGATATAATGGTATAAATAATATAAGTATGATGAACCATAAAGAATAATGCGTTTCTTGGAATCATCATGTGCATGAGATTCATATCGTGTTTAGCATTCTTCAGTCATTTTCTGAGTGTCCCGTACATTTTATTTTATTTTCTTAGTTGCACTTGCATTAAAGGTATATTGGCAACTCAAAAAATGAAAATTGTTGGGAGATAGAAGCATCTAAGTTAGTATGCTATGGGACTGCAACCTACAACTTTGTCACCCCTTGTAGCGATTATGTTTGTGCAAAAGACAACACAAGTTTGACTGACTAGATTATTGATATAAATGTAGGTTAGTTAAAAATTTGGGGAGCTCATGTTAATATCAAGTCATTAGCCAAACTTAGTACAAGAGTGTGCTACTTGTTGATATGTAGTTGTATTTATATATTTTGTCAAAATGGGCCCTAAACTAAATGGGTAGTGGAATGGGAATGCCAATTGTACCATTTCAATCATTTATGTAAGTATATTGCCTAAAGTGGCCCAAATTTACTATCAAATATACTATATAGGGCAATATACATGCACTCTTAACCTTTAAGGAATATGCCTTACATCTGGAAATTAATTCACATCCCTATATGTATGTAATGATATAAGACAATAGTTTAAATGGATGCCTTAAGTGGTGCCTATGTTGTGGTTGATTCCACAATAATGGGTTGCACTTTCACAAATGAGTAAAAAAGAGTGCCAATTTTTTTTGGCAAGCACCTTCGTTTTAACAAGGGTGTTTAAATGAAGATGTTTTTAGCCTTCATTTGACCACACTGATTTGAATGAAGGCTTTTGGCAGTGGTGAATATTTTAATATTTTTAGGGGCTTGTTCGAACGCCCCCTTTGAGCAAACCCCTAGACCCAATTTTATTTTATAGAAAAAGTATATAAGCTTGAGGTAACAATTAAACTTTCATTTTCTTGACAACAACTTGGGTTCTTAAAAGGCATTAGAATGAACTCATAAGACAAAGCTTGGTAGAGGAAGCTTGTGAATGCACTACAATACCTGCTAATTTAGCTAGATCATACTAGGTGCACAAATTTCTTCTTTTTTTCGTTCTAAATTGCCTTTATGTTCTTTGTTTTTCAAAGTTATTATGTTTATTTGTTTCTTGTTGAAATCTCTTTCATTTAGGCAAGTATTTGTTTCTTGTTGTAGTCTTAAATTCATTGTATTTATTTAATAAGAATGAAACCCAACACACATATGACTTCAAAACTTTAGTTATATGACTTTGAAACCCTAAGTATATAACTTGGAAACCTAGGTTAGATCACTTAGAATGTTAGAACCTAAATTGAGCAGCCATTGACTACATTTGTAACTTGTTTAGTGCACTTACACAACTTTTGATATACTTTAAATACCACTCCCTTTGTGGTTTCAAATGAAAATAATAACTTAAATCAATTAATTAGAAATTATCATCAACAAACTTGTATTAGTATTAGGAATCATGTAACCTAAATCAATCAATTAAGATCATCACCAAAAATAATAACTTCAATCAATCATATGGTCTTTCTAAACTCCCTTTGTTTAAGGATTAGGGATTCCCTAAAATGATCCCTTAATGCGAACTTATATGACCTTCAAAATTAAGACAAGAATTTAATAGCTAGGAAATAGGAATTCAATTTTTGAAATGTTAAAATGTATTAGCTAGGATTTCAAACTTAAAAATAAGGCTTTCAAAATAGATAATTGAGAGAAAAATTCATGTCCGTTTAGGGTCCTAGATTGAAAATGAGTTTTAAACATATCCATATGAATTTATAATCTGGAGATTTAAGGGTTTTAAATAGGTTGTAACTTGTTCTATGTTTAATCATGAACTTACAAAATTAAATTTAAGGTTATATACATAAAATAGCCCTTTGCATTTTATGTAGCATGAATTTGATCATGTTAATGAAAGGCCTTCACAAGTAGAATGAAATTTGTATCAAACTCATCGTCATCAATATTAGTCTTGCACACATCCATCCTTATATATTCTTTACCTTAGGCATTCATGATATTTTAAGAATTTAATAGCTAGGAAATAGGAATTCAATTTTTGAAATGTTAAAATGTATTAGTTAGGATTTCAAACTTAAAAATAAGGCTTTCAAAATAGATAATTGAGAGAAAAATTCATGTCCATTTAGGGTCCTAGATTGAAAATGAGTTTTAAACATATCCATATGAATTTATAATTTGGAGATTTAAGGGTTTTAAATAGGTTGTAACTTGTTCTATGTTTAATCATGAACTTACAAAATTAAATTTAAGGTTATATACATAAAATAGCCCTTTGCATTTTATGTAGCATGAATTTGATCATGTTAATGAAAGGCCTTCACAAGTAGAATGAAATTTGTATCAAACTCATCATCATCAATATTAGTCTTCCATACATCCATCCTTATATATTCTTTACCTTAGGCATTCATGACCCCATTTATAATTTACTTAAATGGGGTATTTATATTGGCTCGTGGACATAATGTTATTCCCATCATTCTATATATTGTGTGTAATCCTTTAGTTTTATCTAACTTGATATCTAAGACATCATCTAGAGGTTGTTTTATAACCTTACAATTCATGTTTCAAATTTTTACAATCTTACCCTAAAATAGATCTATGGTTATTTTTATTGGTGACAAGTGTTTCAAAAATGTGATACTTGTCTCATTGAAGTCTAAAATTTGTGTTACCCTTGAAATAAATTTGAGCTCTCATATTTCCTAAATCACCCCATTACATATTGGATAAGCCTAAGGATTTGAATGATTTGCATTTTCAACCAAATATATCACATTGAAAGCTTAATTTAATTACCTAATGTTAAAATTTCCCCATATTTTGTTTAGTATTGAAGGTATTTATAACTCATTTTTGTACACATGCTATAGCCTACAAGACTAAACACCTTTCCCTATATATGTTATAATACCTCCGAGAACATGTGAGGAGCAACTCAAGAGATTAGAAGGAAAATAGAAATGTTGCTAACTTAACTCTCTTAGATTTTTTCGAGCACTAGGCCATGAAGATAGTATCTCCCTTAGCACATACAAATGCAATAACTTTTGGATATCTATATTTTTTAGGTCAATGTCTCCAATATTGTCTTAGCGTAGAATGTCTTCAAAATAGGATGAGGTCCCTTCTACTCATATGCCACTTCTCTTACTAAACTTATTGTTGTCATTGCATGTGTGTGTCACTAAGCGCACATGCTCATCCATAGAATATTTGATAATATCCCACTTCAACATTGCCATTTGAAAATATGAGCAATAAATCCATAATCTTCAAATCACATGTACAAACTATATACATAAAATAATTTAAATATAAACCATACAATGCATCTAGGAAAGTCTAAATAATATAATCAAAGTTATAATCAAATGCCTATTACCTTGGAACTAATATAACTTTATGCAAATTGTTAGTGATTCATGTTTTAGGATTCTAGCACAATTTGTATTGAAAGTATCAAAGACCTTAGATTGACAAGCCCAACAACATAGCTTTGAATACCTTACTAAGTTAAGCCTAATTAGTTCTTAGTTTACATAAAGGTTATCATATTGGTGCAAGAAACCCTAGGATGTGTTGGAAATATAGATGCAGTAACTGAGAGGGGGGGTGAATCAGTTAACCACAAAAATATTACCACTGATCCCTTAAATATCTTAACAAATTATTTACTGTGCCACTCGGTAAACATACAAAGAAATGCTGAAACTTTATCCTTGAAGTGTGTAATAATTAAACTGTTCTTAAGCATTCATCACTGATTAACTTACATGAATAAAGAAAATAACATGAACACAAGAGACACCAGATTTACCGTGGAAACCCAATATGGGAAAAACCACCAATGTAACTAGTTACTGTTTTTCACTCTTCTGAAGTGATGCCCGGTTAGAAGCCAACCCGATAAAAGGTTACAAAACACACTGTTAGGTGTGACCTTGTTAGAGGATTTAATCACCCTGCTAGGAGTGGCCTTGTAAGAGGTCTTGAAACAATTCAATAGAACTGTCACCTTGTTAGAGGATTTACAAAATGGTTGTTAAACCAACTCGGTTAAGAGATTTTGATATCACTGCTACAATTGTAAGAGAGTAACAATGAAATGACCTGCAACTGAATTGCTGAATATAGATCTCTGTTTTGCTTCACTAGATCCTTACTGATCAAATAAATCTTTGCTGCTCCTCAAGGATATCTAACCATCCTTCAAAATTCGCACATACCTTTCTTCAAAATGATTTCTGCATGCTGTATATATTTTTATTCACCACTTGACCTTCTATATATATATGCCATTCTAATTAACATTTAGATTGTCAAATTGGAACTAATAATTATTACAACAGTTGGCTTGGATAAACAAACTGTAATAACAAAATCCTTTGAAGGGCCGACCTTGCTCGGTAAACATTAATCTTGAAAAGATTTCCTTCGATGACCGAGTGAACTCGGTAACCACGGCGAATTCTACAACATCCTTCGGAGACCGAGAGAGCTCGGTAACCACTACTTTTCCTTCGATAACCGAGGAGGCTCGATTAACACTATTTCCCTGTCATGTTTCCTTTAGACACCTGAGAGATCTTGGTAGACACTAAAAACCGCCTAGTTGACCGACTGAACTTGGTAGACACTGAGAACCGCTTAGCTAACCGACTGAACTCGGTAGACACTGAGAATCGCTTAGCTAACCGACTAAACTCGGTAGACACTGAGAATGATAATTGATATGACATTTGTGTGACATCAAAGACAACACATAGCTAATCCAACAATGTCCTTCAGACAATTGTATCCAACAAGGATGATCATAACGACAATGAATCCCTAAATGTAGAAAATGAGCACATATTATGGTATAATTTTCTAGATGGATAATATGATCACATGTATACATGTTTGAATTTGTAATAAATAAGTAAATTTTAGTTCATTTATTTTTGTCAAATACAAATTATGTATATGTGCACATGTTTTTAATAAATGTATGAATGTGAAAAGTAAATTATATAAATGTGTACATGATTTTGTGTTCAAATTATTATATTTAATGAAGTATTTAAATGTCTTGTTGTGTAAGTCATGTTTAATGTCCAATTGTTAATAAGTTTCTAGATTAAACTGCATGTTTTTCATGTATATAAACTTTGTAGTTCTGTTAAATTTAAATTCATTTTTTATGGTTTAAGATTCCATATATATTAAGGAAAGAATCTGATTGCTCCTTCAAGTGTACAACTATGGTTGATCCTATGTCATGCCCTGTCGAGGAACCCTTAGCAACTCAGGCCAATTAAGCACTAACAACTTTTTTTTGTTACAGGAAGATATAACATCCATGACAGAGTGCATCATTAACCAAGCAACGTACAATCGTGCACAACAATGATGATCCTCAAAAAATCGTGAACAAGCAAAAGACTAAATCACTTCCAAGGATTCCATGACTAATCCAAACATATAGTGAGAATGAAAAGAACAAGCTCAAGTCATTAGATGAGGGTCTAGAATATGTACACAAACCTCATGGATCAAGACTGTATAATTGTCAGTGGTCACAAATCAAGGAGGTTAATCCATCCTCATAGAAAATAAATTATGAGTTATGATTAAAGCTTAAAAAAAGGGAAGTACTCAAAATCTCATCATAATGAATCCCTATACCAATTGTGAATATATGGAAGGCATCCCAAAGAAAAAGGGTATCCAAATAAGTAATTACATTTTTAACAGACCCTTGAGAAGTGCCAACTATTTTATATGTGTTGAAGTGTATGCACTAAAAGATTAGGTGTATGCACTAAAATATAAGGTGTATGCGCTAATCTATGAAGTGTATGTGTTAATCTATGAAGCGTATGTGCTAAACTATAATGCATATGTATTGATCTGATCTTACAAGGTGCATTATGGCTTAGACCAAGAAAGGACATGGTTTTCTTAGTTCAACAATCAAGTAGGCTTGTCAACACCAACGTACAACATAAGATATAGGCTTGACCCACACTGGGGACTACCAGATACACACAAATCAGGTAATACTCACTCGATTACAATAAAGAATCATATAAATAAACTACTATGAGCATAAACATCCACATGTATATAAAGATCAAGTACATGTACATAAAGGAAACTACTCTAAGAACATAACTGACAAGAACATAAATTTACACAACCATGACCTAGGTGAAGCATAGCATTGAGCACTCAATACTCGAAGTCTATGAATCTAGAGGAAGCCCGTCACCTATACACTGATCCCCAACAGTGGTATAGTGCAATGCCACCCTACCACATGGAACCCTCAAGCCCACCCCACCATTCTCATAGTGATAGTAACCTGACCAAAAATATAAGGCAAACACGCAATCAAGGAGTGGCCAACACACATGCCAAAAAGATGCATAGTCTCATAAGAAAGGTACAATGGTCCAATGCAATACACAAAGATGTAGGACACAAGGACATGTGGAGAACTCTCAACATGTGGACTAACTTCCAAAGCGCATACCAAGCAACACTCATGGTATAAAAGGGTCACTACTCAGTACTAACAAAGGTTTGGTGTAGAGACTCAAGAGTGGAAGTGTCATCACATGAAACATGGTGGCCCCTACGGCTTCAAGTAACCCTTCTCTCAATAAGGAAGCTCTATCAAGCCATATCAACATGTATAGACGACAAGGCTTTATGTACCATATCAACATCCATTTATGGCAAGGTAATATGCCATATCAATGTCCTAAAAAATGGTAAGGAAAAGACATACCATATCAACGTCCTTAAATGACAAAAAGGTAGTCACATTATTTCTTGTTATTATATTTTAATCCCATTCATTTTAGTATCACTTATTAAGAACTCTATCAAGGGATACCCTGAGACCCCTTTGTGTCCCAACCTACCTTGGAGAGCCCCTCCACTCCACTACTCAAACACCAAACAAGTTCATATTGTATCAACAATGAGAAACAAAGCACAAAGCAATACGATTAAAATGTAGAGCAAGAATCTGAAATTCATAAGCCCAAAAGGAACATGGTAAGCTCTACTGGTTTGAATACCAAGAGCATAGGTCACTTGAACCTCGACATAGGAGCATAGCTCAACTACATGTCTAGATATGGTCTAAACACCCTACATCCATAAATCACATGTGAGCTCAACCTCAAGCATGGAGGGTGCCAATACCATTGGCTACACAATAACAATTAAAGCAATAATAGGAGGATACCTCAACTCCCAAAATAATCAAGGTAAGAACCAAGAAAATACAAAAGCAAGCCAAATGTCTAGTGGCTCGATTGGCCACTTCGTCAAGAGTATGAATTTCCACGGAATCCATCAATCATCCTATTAGAACATGAGGAAGGCTCAAAATGTCCAAAAGCACAAAATACTCAAATTCCAACAAAATATTAAAATCAACATTTTAACATTGAAGGGCCAAGTTTGGATTGCCATAATAAATAATCAAAATGTCATCTATCCATTCCGATGGAACAATCCTCAAATAGTCATGAAATACTACTAAAATCCACAAACCAATCATGCCAAACATGGTGAACACACAAAACTAAAAGACACATAAAACGATGCACCCACAAAAACACCCAAAAATGAAACTTGGAATTTCACCATGAAATTAAAACCCATTGGTCTAAATCCAGCCAACATATATATCTAATAAAATTCATGTTTTAGATACACAGAAAAATGAGCAGCATAATAGTGCAAAACTCAAAATGCAAACCCTAGTTTCTCGTACAGAGCCAACTGGATAACCGAAAGCTATGGAAGTGTGGGGGAGTACTAACTCTTAGCCCGTGAAGCAAATGTAAACAAGAAATAGAAAAAATAAATGAGAAACAAAAAAAATATCAAAGGCCCTACCTCACAACCAGAGGAGAAACATGAAACGAGTGGAATAAAATAAATCCCATGCGGGATCTAAAATGGCCCCACACAAATAGGAGTATTCACGTCGTGAATCCAACTAGCCGTTGAACACCGGATTATGGAAATCCAGTCAATCACAATGAACAAGAGTGAATTTCTCCAAAACAATTTGGAGCAAATTCTAAATTTTCTACCCAACTCAAAAGTGAAAAGTGAGTTAAAAATAACTCCTTTTCCAAATAAATAACACTTTTTGCTAAAAAGGCCCAAAAAGGAAATTTAAAAAAATCACTTAAATATATCAAATGAACTATAGAATTTCTAAAGATAATTCAAATCTATTCCAATTAAATGGAATTCAATCATGGAAAATTAGTTGATAAATAAATATTAAATTTCCTAATACAATAAATCAACATTTTAATTTAAATCTCATCCATGACAACTGCAGAGACTCTAAATGCACAGACACAGTCACTGGTCTAAATAACATATCAATTATGGATACATCATCCATACAAGGACGATGTTGGCTCAAATATGAAAGGTTGGTTAAATTATCTCATTTGTCACTATTGTGGATATAAACAGACTCAATTCCTGCAACTTAGGTAGAATGTGTCTGGTACCTGTTCACTAAAACATGCAAGCATCAAGTGTAGCTGCTCACAATATAAATAGACGAAGCACATGAACATACACGATAGCAAACAAAAAAGGAGAATAACACCATCGTGTGGACCTCACGAATAAGCAACTCTGACTTCGACTCTCTCTGTACAATCACATCAGGACTAATGCATAACAATTATATGAGCATAACAATGAACATCATATCATTTAAATTAACATTGTATTCAAATATAAAGAATTAAATAATTATTTATAGCAATATGAGCATATATCGGTGCAAAACTCCATAAAAATACTCAACAACATAAATGCATCATATAATAGGAATCCACAATAATATTCATACAGTGATCAAAATAATAATAACTACATAATCTATCATTTAAATCAGAAATGATATAGTAACAGAAAAAAAAAGTGCAGTAATCAAATGCATCTCACAATGCAGCCTTTGACACATTGTTGGATAATCTCAGAATAACATCATGATAAAATCATAATACAATTTCCACTGGCAGATACATTAGTGGGACCACCACTCACACCATAAGCCACATACTATCATGACCACATCATTAATCTCAAAATGAACATAGACACAAACTGAATTGGGTGCGTCGCACAATGCCAATATAAAATCATAACACAAGAATAGTCAACAAATCATAAAATCAGCTCAACCAATCACATAGGTGCAACAATAAGAATTCATAGCCAAATCAAGGCATCACAACCTATCTCATCCAACTACATGGAGCATACATAAAGTCAAAGGTACATCCATCAGGATGTCAAGCAAAATCTGAATGGGAGAGGCACTGCATCATCCCCCCCAAAGACTAGACTTACTCTTGGAACCCTGCAAGTTTCACAACGGAGTACACAAAGTGTGAGATCTGTAACCCGCACCAATCATGAAGATATCCACATGACTCCTCTACAAGTATGGCCAAACCATGCCAACTCCCTACCAACCCACCCCACAACTTCTTAAAGGACTAAGACACGTTGAAAAGAGTGTCAACAACTCTCAAGGTCATATAAAGGAACCATAATACATGCTAGGAAAGATGCATCTAGTCATTATATTTCCACACGAGGCATAACACTTGCCACCCTACCTCATCATGAGGCAACAAACTACAAAATAATGCTCTTTAGGGTCTTCTCTAAGACCAAGACACTAAAAATTCTCTAGTCATCAACTTAAGAAAAAGGGGTAAGATCATCCCAAAAGAAGGAAATTCACTACCATGCTCATCTGGAGCATACTTTAATCCAACCAAAGTCTCACTAACTCACTTAAGTACCCAATAAGGTGAGGATTCTCTGCCAAAAAGCAATTATATGAGGGATACTACATCCACCTCAGGGTATCAAGAGGTACAAACACAAAAAGGTTGCTCTCACAACCAAGAGCACTCACTCTATGGAGGCTCAAAAAGATCTTATTCTAAAAGAATGGATACACAATAACCAACTAAACACCAAGCATAGGAGAAATATGTTTTCTCTAATGTCAAGAGCTCAACTATAGCTAGAAAAAAGGGTTACTCAACCCAACTAGACAAAGGTCTCACCTTCAACAAGGCAACAAGGAATCTGAAGGGTGAATGTCCTCCTACACTCACATCCATAACCATTCTCACAATGATAGGATATGTCCATAGAGACCACATTTGACTTCTATTCCGAAGCTAGGAACAACATACTACCAACAACCATCTAGCCACCGATCTTAAATACAGAGTCTCACAAAGAGGGGTACCATAACCGATATATTAACACCGATATGATTATATATATATATATATATATATATATATATATATATATATATATATATATATATAATGTGTTGAAATGGAGGTATAGGTAGGGCTTTTAACTATGTGCCTAATAGAGATCCTAAACCCACATTTGTTTACCATATACATACATACATACATACATACATACATACATACATATATATATATATATATATATATATATATATATATATATATATATATATATATATATATATATATATTGAATTAATGTAAATTTGGAAATGCTTGAAATTATATAAGATAAAGTGCATACCTCATAATAAAACTGATCTGTAAATACCTATTTTCTGATGCCTGTGTACAATTTTAGGAAAGTTTACAACCAGATTCATAACTAGAAAGCCGAAACAGAGAAAACCTAGAAATCTTTTTCAATTATGAGGAAAGTCAACTTTGACCTAGAAACCGGGGTAAGATCTTACCCCGGGGTACAATCTTGACCCCCATTGAAAGTCGACCTTAACCTAAAACAACTTTGACAAAAATTTTGTTTGCGGATCCCGAAAGTTTGACGAAAAGGGTACTCAGATTTTCTCTTCAATTCTCGAAACAACGACTATAGATATCTTAAAGTGGTGTTTTGGGTTGGCTATATAGGGTTTTTCCTTAGTCAAACCCCCGTTTTGGTGATCTCCACCTCCACGAATAGTCAGATGTAATAGAATATGTGTGTGTATTGAATGTGTAATGCCAAGATCTAATCCTCTAGATTGAAATCCTAGCATGAATAGCTATGAGAAAGCAATGCATAGATTTGAATAAGATAAGAAAGCATACCAAGCCCACAAGGCTAAAGTACTCTTACCAAACTCACAATCTGTAATTACTACCCCGTGATTGTATCTTTGAATGCTTGAATGTTGAAAATGGCAGATCAAGGAAGAAGGGATCTCTCTTGCTCCAAATAGATGTTCACAATGGTGTGTTCACAAAGATGCTTGATATCAACAATGGCTTGATCTTCTATATCATCCTCTTGCAATATTGCATCTTCACTTCACCATCAATTGCTTGCTTACTTCAATCAATTATGTCTCCACTTGATGGATGCTTGATGAATAATTGTCTCCTTGAGAGCGCTTGATCATGAAGTTGCTTGGTGAAAATGAAGGCAAGAGAGAGTCTTTATATAGAGGTTTCAAGGTGGGATTCCTTGGGCAATGTAAGGGCCCATAATTCAAATTTCACTTCGAATTATGGTCCAATCACAATAACCAACTAAGGATGGAAAATAATTAAATGAATTTCAAATTAAAACCTTTCCACATTCAGATCTGGGGACCCAACATTGATTTTGGGGCCCATCGGGACCAAATTTTGAAAAGGGGGATCAAATCCCGACAGAGGTCAAGGTCGACCTCGACTTTGACCCAAGTCAAGGTCGACCTCGACTTTGACCTAGGTCAAGGTTGACTTTGACTTTGACCTAGGTCAAAGTTGACCTTGACCCTAACCTAGGTCAAAGTCAACCTCGACCTTGACCTAGGGGTCTAGATCCAATCTGCATTGAAAATAGGAGATCTTGGGGATGCCTAGAGACTTGGAATGATAGTAGAATAGGTCAAAGTGCTAGAAAAGGACATAGAGGCCTATGATGAACATGATGAGGGCTAGGAGGACCTATACCTAGATCTTACCTAGAAAATTGAGCCATAGAGAAGGGAAATCAAGGAGAATCTACAGGATCCTAACCCTAATTTCACCTAGAATGAAGAAATCAAGTGCAAAATGCATCCTAAATGCAAGTCTATCATGATAAATGTACTAAAAGAGGGTGCTAAACCTATCAAGATGGAAGTGCTTCCATTTTAAGATTATATATATATATATATATATATATATATATATATATATATATATATATATATATATATATATATATATATATATATATATATATATATATATATATATATATATATATATATATATATATATATATATATATATATTGAATAGAAGTAAAATGGATTCACCTCTATTCAAATGTAAAGGGGGGAAATATGAGATCTATTCTCAAACCCAAATTCCCAAAGAAGAGATCCAATTTGATCAACCAAGAGGTTAATACACAATCGAATTAATTTATGAAGAATATGGAGAAGAGAGAGAGAGAGAGAGTAAATCCAATATTTCCCTGTGAAGGAAGTTATGCTTGAAATATGGAATAATTGAAATACAAATACTAACCTCAAATTAGGGCATATCTAGAAAATGTCAAAATCTGATGTCTGTGTATACTTTCAGGCAATTCTGCAACCTGTTTCAGACTGGAAATGCCGAGACAAAGAAAACCCATAAATCTTTCTCCAAGATGAGCTCAGGTCGGGTTTGACCCTCATAAAAGGTCAAATACTACATTCTTTATTTGAAGTCTGATTCTGATTCTGTTCACAGATCTCAAAAGTTTGTCGAAAAGGGTATCCAAATTCACTCTCAGATCTGAAATTATGCACCTGTACCTGCAAGAAAATGGTGGTTTTTATTGTATGGGGGGGTTTGCCTTGGTCAAACCCCAATTTAGGAATTAACCTTGAAATTGAATTGAAATATACTATGCATAAACAAAGTAATTGAAACAAATCACCTCGCTTATGTTGAAGTCCTTGTAGAGGATTCGAATCCTCAAATCCACAAGTAGGAATGCTTCAATGGATGTAGCATTTGATCTTCAACACCAATCTTGATTTGATCTTTGCATATGAGAGGGCTTGAATGAATGTAGAAGGATGGATCATCAAGGGGGCTCCAAAGAGATTGAATCCTTCAATGGCTAACAATGGATCTCCTTGATGGATGGATGCTTGAACACTTGAATACTTGAAGACTTGCTTGAATACTTGAATTCTTACTTGAGAGTGCTTGAGCCTAAAAACTTGATGTGAAAATGAGAGAGGAAGGCCTTCTTTTATAGTGAACTAGGGCACAATCCTCTAGAGGGGCCACCTTGGAAAATTAAATCCCAATTAGGTCCTAACCTTTAGAAAATATACCTAGATTAAATGCAATTAGAGGATTTACCATCCCGAAACCCAAAATATCCAACTCGGAGGTGGGAAAATAAATATCCCGAAAGCCCGATGCCTGAAAATCAAGGATTTTGGAAATTTGAATGAGGGGGGCAAAATCAAGGTTAGACCTGACCTAGTAAGGTTTGACCTTGATCCTGACCTAGTTAGGTTTGAGCTTGATCCTAACCTAGTCAAGATCAACCTCGAATTTGACCCTGGGCCCAGATTCAGTCAGAACTAGGTCAAGAGGTCTCGGGGATGCCCAAAAACCTAGAAATGATATCAGAACAGGATAGAATGTCAGGGATAGACATAAAATCCTATTATTACTATGATGAAGGCTAGGAGGACCTATTTCTAAATCCTACCTAGAAAATAGAGCCATGGAAGAGGGCAATTAAGGAGAATCCTCGGGATCCTAACCCTAATTTCACCTAGAATGAAGAAATCAAGTGCAGGGAAGAAGTGGAAAGCAGGGAGAAAGCCAAATACATGCAAAGACCCGATCAAGGTGCTTAACATGACCCCAAACCACTTACTCAGAGGGATAAATGTTCTTATCATGGAAGTGCTTCCATTTTAAGATGATACATTAAGCCCCCACTTTAGCAAGAGTATGGACTCGATGCAAACTCTTGGTAAAGGAGATTAGAATGAAAATATAATCTTATCATAATCCAAGGGACAAAGAGAAACCTTAAGCCCCCAGGGACTCAAGTCTTTGTCGAATCCTAGATCACAATAAGAGAAACATCTCTAGAGAAAGAAAGAAGGTGTGATTACCTCACCCAATGAGAACTTATGTCCCATTGTGAACTACACAGAAAAATGGCGCAACTGAAAAGATGGAATTGAATTGCCTAGTGAATGTGGCTACTCACTAGTCAACCCATCAAGGATTCATCCTTAGGAATATTCTATTCCATAAGAATAAAACCAAAAGAAAACAAAAGAGATCCAGTCTTAAGGACACTTCCAACCTTAAGGGATCAAAATATATGTGTATTTGAAACTAGAGGGATCAAGAGATCCTAAAAATATAAATCCATGCTTTAAGGATTAATTAGTAATCCAAAAAGGGAAAAAGTATCTTGAAAATATATGTGTATTGGAAAGTGCGTGTGTGCAATAAGTGAGCAGAGCGTATGCCCCCATGTTAAAGGCATTGCTGACACTTTAACAGGAGCAATGGATTTAACAGAAACATAAACAACTCCACTGATTACGTTTCCATGTCGAGATGCCCCCAGATGAAGACAAATCAAGGGAAATTTCATAGAAACATATAGAGAACATAGAAGGGATCTACCTACCATGGGGTTAGTATGATCATAAGATAATATATATATGATATTATTGCAAATGAATTGACATCATTCCCCAAAGAAAGTAGAACTACAATCACAAAGGAGAAAAGATCACATAAGATATACGAAGGAGAATCTTTTCGGACCATGACATGGAGACCAAAAAGAATTAGTGCTACCATATTTTGAATCCAAGCAGATTACACAAGGAAACATTTACGAACAATAGCATAGTTACGAAATAACATTGAACAACGCATAGAAGAATAGAGATACATATAGAATAATTTGAACAACAGTTTTGATTCCTTCATCACCTTGCACCAACTGAGTAACAAGGATCATATGCAAGAATCTAACAACATTTAGCAAACATAGTACGGGAGAAGCACAATACAACAGGCAAAAACTCAACAAAGCTACCACAAAGGACAAAGCAATCAAGCGTGCCACCTACTTTCCCCATCTCATTGTATATCATTTAGGGAAGGTGGGTAACTCGCAAGAGGGACTATATCCAAAATAGTAGGAAGGATAGCCAATTCCAAACAAGGATCCTCTTGAGAATCACAATGTTCGACACTAGGTGCAAGAGTTAACTGTGATGAAAGCATATTAGGTAAATCAATGTTAATGTGAATAGTTTCATATTCATCATTAACATCATCACTATCATCAAGAGTATCTTCTTCATCCAAATTAATCAAAATAGGATCTAAGATATGAATAGAATCATCATAATCATGCATGTGAACATCATTATTAGTAACAATCTGTTCTACCACATTATGCATAGGTTTATCCGTAGAAGGTAGAGATCTTTGAGCTTTAGCATGAGCACAATACTTTTTATGACGTTCATTAGTAGATCGGTTTCATTTTGATTTATTTGAAATAGGTTGAGAACTAGGAGGAACAATCATAGGATCTTTCACAGGTTCTTTAGGAAGATCAATAGGATTATTAACCATAGGAGAAACAATCACAGGATCTTTGATAGGTTCGGTAGAAGGAACTTGATTAATAGGGCTAAAAGTCATAATTAAAGGAGGTATAGAAGGTGTAGGTAAAAGACCACGATTAAGATCCCTAGGAGGTGAACTTAATTCAAGAATTTTACTATTTGTATAAGCTTGATATGATCAAAAAAGATTATCAGGTCGAGGACATGAATTAGGTAAAGAAGGTCAAAAGAAATCAAGAGCAACACAATCTCTAGGCCTGGAAGGTTGATATAGACTATGATTAATCATCTTCACTTCTTCATCATGAATGAACTTAAGACACTTATGGATAGGAGAAGCAATAGCATGCATGGCAGTTAACCAAGGAAAACCTAGCTTAACTAGAAATTGATCAGAAGTAGGAACCACAACAAAGGTAGTGTTCACAATTTTTCCACAAAGTTCAACCGGTAAAGTAATAGAACCAAATGATGGATAAAGAAAACCATTGCAAGTTTGAATCCACACATCCTATGTATCATAAAAGTCACATTGTAAGCTTTTCATAAAAAAAATTTCTTCAGCGATAACATTGACTAAGGATGTAGGATCGACAAGACAACCACGAGTAGGTTTCTGAGCAATCCTAGCAGCAATGTAAAGGGGACCATCAGGAGCTTTAATAGTCTTAGAGTCATCAAAGGTAATCAAGAGTTCCCGAGGTCTCTTATTCTTAAATTGTTGTCGAGGTTTAGGTTGAGTTTTCATTTTAGGTTTAGGTTTTGGTCGAGGTTGAGATTGAACTTGAGGTTGAATCTGAGGTTGAGGTTGAGGTGGAGATACAGATTGACCAACATGCTCCACTTGATTAACAACATGATTGAGATCATCCATCTTTGAATCATACACAATGTCCATAGCAGATGGTTGAGCAATAGTATTAGTATCATGCATAGGTAAAGGGTTCGTATAGATTTGAAGGTTCTGATTAGGAGGAGAGACAAATTTATTCCCACTACTATCCAGATTATCAATAGATAAAGCCTTAGAATCAATTAGATCTTGAACCTTATGTTTTAAAGAATAAAATTTCTCAGTATCATGACCATTCTGACGATGATATTGACAAAAAGTATTTTAATCAAAAGATTTTGATGCAATCATAGTAGGTAAAAGAGGTCGAATAGGAGGTAAAGTAATCATATTAGCAGCTAACAACCTATTCATAATAGCATGTAAAGATTTAGAAAGAGGAGTAAATGCACGATTTAATCGAAAAGCAGTGGATGCAGAAGTGGCATTGTGAGATGCAACAACAACTTGATTAGCAACTACATTCGCTTGTTTGTTTATTTTGACATAGTTGTTGTATTTTTTAAATTTGTTTGGATTAGGAGCAACATCACTCTTATCAACTGGAATAGGATCCATTGGAGTGTTGCTCTCAAATTGACTCACTTGTAATTGATAATGATGAAGCGTTGGACAAAGTTGTTGAAAAGAGGTAAATTTAGTAAGCAGAATCTTATCTCTAATATCCTTTTGCAAATTTGAAATAAACATACATTGAATATCAATATCAAGAACAAGATAGGAAATCTGAGCATACAAATGCTTAAATCTACCAATAAATTCAGTCAATTTTTCCTTAGCACTTTGTTTACAATGCATCAAATCAGTCAAAGACACTTGCAGGCCAATATTATTTTGAAATTGTTGAATAAAGGCATTAGCAAGTTGTGGAAAGGAATCAATAGAATAAGGAGGCAAGGAACAATACCATTGTAAGGCCTTGTCACGGAAGGTTCTAGCAAACAGTTTGGCTAAAATCCTATGGTCATGAGCATAATCAGTACAAAGGATTTGGAATGTTTTAACATGATGAACAAGATCTCCTTTTCCATTATAATTCTCAAGATGAGGCATCTCACCTTGCTGAGGAACAGGAGTACAAATAATGTCTCGGGACAAGGGACTTTCCATTTCACATGTAGGAATACTAAACTTGTTTTGAGTTAAAGAAGTAAGTTGTTGTTGTAAGGATGATATAGTTTGAGCCAAATTGATGATTGTTGAATCATTAGAGGAAATAGGAGGAGTGGCAACATTAGACACACTAGGTTAAGTGTAAGAAGCTGCAGGAATAGGAGACACAACTGGAGGAACACTAGGAACTACAGTTGAAAGCAGATTGGAATAAGTGAAAGGAACATTATGATATGAAGGTTGTGATGTAGGAAGGGACACAGGAGGAACACTCATAGGAATAGAGGGAACCGTCATAGTCACCAAAGGAGGAGTATAGGTAGGAATACTATGTAAAGGATTAGAAGGAGGTTCAACACTAGTGATAGGAGGAATCAACCCTAAATCTTGAGCTTCTTGAACTAAAGGTTTAACATTTGAATGCACAAGGTGAGTAATACCATGCAAGAGGTTAACACCTTGATCACTATCACGGAGAAATTTCTTAAGAGCCTCTATAGCTTGAATGGAATCTTGATTATGGTTCTCTTGAAGAAGCCAATTACCCATTTTATCAAGTTCAGTGGAAAGTTTTTGGACTTTCTCAGGAGGAACTCTTAAAGCATCATCCTCATCATGAGATGAGTGAGAAGAGTTTTGCTCCATAGTAGGATTGGAATCATGAAGAATCAAGTTATCATTCAGGATCCTAAGGAAAGGAGAGGAAGATTCAGGATCAAAGGTACCCATGAGTCTACGACTTCTTCTAACCGGAATATTATAAGTAGGACTAGTGGTAGTAAAGCTCATAAACTAATGTAATGAAAATGAACTAAAATAAGAACACATAGAGCATGAATATCAAATCTAATTAGCATGCAAGATCTAACACAAAGGAAAAATCCAATACTAATAAGATAAAAGGAAAGCACAATACGACATCCAATTCCACAAAAGAAAAGAGAGTAAGTATGTCGGGTTCACCAAAAATGAATAGAAGTAAAATGGATTCACCTCTATTCAAATGTAAAGGGGGGAAATATGAGATCTATTCTCAAACCCAAATTCCCAAAGAAGAGATCCAATTTGATCAACCAAGAGGTTAATACACAATCGAATCAATTTATGAAGAATATGGAAGAGAGAGAGAGAGTAAATCCAATATTTCCCTGTGAAGGAAGTTATGCTTGAAATATGGAATAATTGAAATACAAATACTAACCTCAAATTAGGGCATATCTGGAAAATGTCAAATTCTGATGTCTGTGTATACTTTCGAGCAATTTTGGAACCTGTTTCGAACTGGAAATGCCGAGACAGAGAAAACCCAGAAATCTTTCTCCAAGATGAGCTCAGGTCGAGTTTGACCCTCATAAAAGGTCAAATACTACATTCTTTATTTGAAGTCCAATTTTGATTCTGTTCGCAGATCTTGGAAGTTTGCCGAAAATGGTATCCAAATTCATTCTCAGATCCAAAATTTTGTACCTGTACCTACAAGAAAATTAGGGTTTTTGTTGTATGGGGGGGTTTGCCTTGGTCAAACCCCAATTTAGGAATTAACCTTGAAATTGAATTGAAATATACTATGCATAAACAAAGTAATTGAAACAAATCACCTCACTTATGTTGAAGTCCTTGTAGAGGATTCGAATCCTCAAATCCACAAGTAGGAATACTTCAATGGATGTAGCATTTGATCTTCAACACCAATCTTGATTTGATCTTTGCATATGAGAGGGCTTGAATGAATGTAGAAGGATGGATCATCAAGGGGGCTCCAAAGAGATTGAATCCTTCAATGGCTAACAATGGATCTCCTTGATGGATGGATGCTTGAACACTTGAATACTTGAAGACTTTCTTGAATACTTGAATTTTTGCTTGAGAGTTCTTGAGCCTGAAAACTTGATGTGAAAATGAGAGAGGAAGGCCTCCTTTTATAGTGAACTAGGGCACAATCCTCTAGAGGGGCCACCTTGGAGAATTAACTCCCAATTAGGTCCTAACCTTTAGAAAATATACCTAGATTAAATGCAATTAGAGGATTTACCATCCCGAAACCTGAAATAGCCCACTTGGAGGTAGGCAAATAAATATCCCGAAAGCCCAATGCCCAGAAATCAAGGATTCTGGAAATTTGAATGAGGGGGGAAAAATTGAGGTTGGACCTAACCTAGTCAGGTTTGACCTTGATCCTGACCTAGTTAGGTTTGAGCTCGATCCTGACCTAGTCAAGATCAACCTCGAATTTGACCCTGGGCCTAGATTCAGTCATAACTAGGTTAGGAGGTCCCGGGGATGCCCAGAAACCTAGAAATGATATCAGAACAGGATAGAATGTCAGGGATAGACATAAAATCCTATGATTATTGTGATGAAGGCTAGGAGGACCTATTTCTAAATCCTACCTAGAAAATAGAGCCATGGAAGAGGGAAATTAAGGAGAATCCTTGGGATCCTAACCCTAATTTCACCTAGAATGAAGAAATCAAGTGCAGGGAAGAAGTGGAAAGTGGGGAGAAAGCCAAATACATGCAAAGACCCAATCAAGGTGCTTAACATGACCCCAAACCACTTACTCGGAGGGCTAAATGCTCTTATCATGGAAGTGCTTCCATTTTAAGATGATACACACACACACACACACACACACACACACACATATATATATAAGGCCAAGGGAGTGTTGCGACTAGGAAAGGAAACTTTCTTTGTTCCCAAACTATGCCAACCCAAAAAGGAGTTGAGGAACCTACAACAAAAGCGGCCCCAAAGAACACTCACTAGAAATAATAAACAAATCATGTTGCACCATACACCTCCACAGTCACTCTAAAAGAGGTAAGCACAAAGGAAAGACATGGTCTCAAGACCCACACAAGAGTTAAATCTCATAGGTAGACTATCACACCCTATCTTCCACAATAACAATGCCAAGAAGGGGAAACACTCGCGATCTCAAAATCACAGCATGGGGGTATGCTAGAATCTAGATGAGAACACACGTTAGAAACCAATGCAAGCATTCAAGCTTCAACAATGTAACACAATATAGGCATCAACATTCACAAAAATATTATTATTCCATGATTCTATCTAATGCTCAAAATAAGGTTTGCCGAAAATAACCATTCACTCTTTAATAATTCAGGCAACTATAATCTCATCAAACATGGTACACATATACCAATAAATTTTACAATGCATCCATTAACATCCTTACAAAAGAGGATTTACAATTTTATGCATCTTTAAATCAATTTATGCTAACATGCATATCCATCATTGTCAACTTGCATTTATTTTATACACAAACAAGATTTTTCCATAATTTAAATAAAAATTCTTTCTAATTATCATCTTTACAATTACTCATCAAGCACAATATAGCATGTTCCCCATGATGTTCTCCCTTACACATACTATCAAAGGTACACATTGAACATGATAGAGTCACAAAACACAAGAATGGGTGACAGCAGAAAACATTCATAATAGTCACCATCACCATGAAACTAAAAAGGAAAACCCAAATGGGGGAATTATCAACTCCAACAATAAATTCCAAAAATGAGATCATTTAAAAAATAAATCAAAGATGAAAAATGTCACAAATAGATAGAGAAGTTTTGGTGACTAGCCCAAGCATAATAAATACCAAAATTTAATGCTATCCTACACAACGCGTGGAATAATCCACTAAGAAAGTAAAATAAATCACCAATAATGAAATAGATTCGTCAAACATTGTGACCAATATCAATCACATAAGAGAGAGTAGCCTCCGTACAGTACTGAGGAACACATTGTCTCAACAACGTTAGAGAAAATAACAACACACACTAAACAAAGGATTGTCTAAGATCTCAATCATATGCATCACTATACTTCTACCAATGCAACAATATTCTTTTGCAATGAAATCTAATTTATTCCTTCCATGCAATGCGATAATTTTACTATGCAAGGTTTGAATCAGAAGGAGGTTTAAGAATAAATTCAAAACATATACTTAATGAGGAATGCAAGTTCACTAGGAGCACAACATGAAGAGGGTAATTACAACCACAAGGTGAAACAAACACTAGGTTGAAACATGAGAGTTTCTCTCTCAAAGGAGGTGTTTAAGATGCTCACACATGAGGGGTTACACAATGATGGTTCAAGAAATGATTGGTGGTGAAGGAGCACCTAGGCTCTTGGCTAGCCTAACTCCTAGTTTTGGCTTGTAGTGACCTTAGCCAAGTCATTGTCCAATAAGGACTTAGTTTAGTCCCTAGTGTATGTGTGTAGATATCGAAGGTGTTTAGGGTGGTTACTAATAGTCTTAGTTAAGGCTTTACTAGGCTTGAGGGAGCCTAAGGAGTTTGGCTTGCATGCCATTTGAATATGTCAGTCAGTCAAAGCATAGGTTTGACTATGGGAAATGGAGAAATAAGTGAAGAAATGGTACTAGGAGTAAGAAATTAGCCTTAGAGGTCATTTGAGACCTATTAGGATGACTTGATAAAAGTTTTCATAAAAGATGTAAAAGTTGTCAATGACAACTTTGCAAAAGATGTAAAAGTTGTAAATGACAACTTTACAATTTTGCAAAGTTGTCATGACAACATTTTGTCAAAGTGACTGTCCGAGAGCCTGGGGTAGTTAGGGGTTTCTAACTGACCTAGATCGATTATCTGAAGCTATATATGGCATTTTTGGACCATAACACAAGGTTGGATCTCAGTGAGAAGTTGAGTTTTTGTTTTCTTCTAGACTGGTGTGACTGTAATAGCGTAACATTGAATAGAAGCTCGGTTATCCTGCATCAATGGATTAGACCAGAGCATTTCCTTTGCATGCATTAGTTCTTTATGTTTTTCTATGTTTGTTTTGTGTTCTAGTTTGATTATCTAGGTTTTCTTTTGGTGTGTTAATAAAATCCTCCTCTGTGACCAGTTTGCTGGTGTATTCAGAGTAGAGGTCAATAAAATGGCCCTAGCATGAAATCCCATGGAAGGAACTATATGAACCTTTGGGATATGTGAGGGTATTGTAAAGACTTTGTAAATATGTATTCTTATGGCCAGGTTTGTAGTGAAAGGAATCTTGGAGTCAAGCCATAGGCGAGCTAGAGCATGCCTAGTTAGTGAGCTTGACAGTGATCTAGCAAATGAGAGAAGGCTCGGGGATTCAGGAGGTAAATCCAAGTACAAAATAGGGAAGTTTAGATGTCAAATAATCAATCCTAAAGAGGAGAGCCTTTGATCAATCCATCAAAAGGTGCAGACATCAAACCCTCACTGAAAACCAGAGAGACCTAATTAGGCCTAGAAAATAGGCTTGATTGTAGGAAGGTACAATATAGATGCCTTGAGGATCCAAGGACTTGTGAAACTCTGAGAATGTTAAAAAGGGTGTCAAAATATGTTATTAGTTTGGCATCTTGTTTGGGAAGTTGTGGAGTTATACCTTGAAAAGTGAGTTGGGAGACCTACAAAGGCTTAATAGGACTTTAGGCTTAGTTTTTGTTGATCGACTTGTGAGGGAAGATAGTTGGATGGGGGAGCACCTCAAATATAGTCAAACAAATAGAAAAAGGATCCTTCAAACATAATTGCAAAGAAATAGCAATTGTTTGGTAAGAAGATGAATTCCATGGTTGAGTTCATGTCAAGGAGATTAAGGACAAGGAAGGGAAATACACCCTGGTAGTGGGGTCTAGTAGAGAGGAGGATATTTTCAAGAATCCCTCAATGAATAGGGTCTAAGAGAACCCTAGAATAGGTCAAGAGAAGGCCTAGAGCAATTCCTAAGTGGAATAGTACTAGATAGCAAAGACCTCCCTATCAAATTGGTATCAAGGCCATTGAAAGGCTTGGGAAGTTGAAATTGTATGTCAGAAAGAAGTGAATCCATTGGAGATAACACTATGGTGACCAATGTTGAATTGGCCAAAGAAGTGGTTGAACAAAAAGAAAGAAATAGAATCCTAGAGGAAACTATAGAATCCCTAAAGGATAAGCTTGATGAAGTGGTAGAGATAACTGGTAAAATGAAGGAGAAGTTGGAAGTTGAAGATGACAAAGGTAAAGCAATAGCTGATGATGATTACATCCCTGAACCAGACCCACCTATGCAATAGGAACCCTTCCTAAAAGCCATCAAGGCATTGGGAGGAAAAGCACTTAAGGGGATACCCCTATTCACCGACAAGATGGATTCAAAACTAGTTATGGAGTGGATTGAAGGGATGGAGATCATTTTGAGTGTGAAGGTGTCTAAGAGGCACAAAGGGGGAAGGTTTCCAAGTCAAGACTTAGGGGACCAACCCTAACATGGTGGAAGTTCCTTCAAGAAGAGAGGGAAAAAGAGGGGAAAAGACCTACAACCAATTGGAAAGCTATGGTAACAAAGATCAAGGATAATTACCTGCTAGAGGATCATGAGATCCAAATGCATAAGAAGAGGCAAAATCTCAAACAAAAGGAGATGGATGTGGCCTCTTACACCGAGGAGTTTCAAAAACTATCTTTGAGGTCCAAAGTTCAAGAAGAGGAGAGTATCCAGGTTGCTAGATACTTGGGTGGATTAAGGTGGAGTATCTAAGAAGATATTAGTTTGTGGACTCCTACTATTGTCCACAAGTGCTTTCAATTAGCACTTAAGGTAGAAGAGAAGAACGAGAAGAAGCAAGACTCTAATCCAAGGGGTAGAGGCAGAGGGAGAGACTCTAGGGGACATAGAGGTGGCTATGGTGGCAGAAGTAATGAGCCAAGAAGTCAAGGAGACTCTAAGATGGTGGAGAAAATCAGTGAGACAAGTGGAAGAGGAAATTATGGCAGAGGTAGAGGATTCCAAAGTGGAAGAGGCAAATCAAGTAGTTTCAGCAGGGGCTCACACTTTGCAAGCACGAAGTGCTACAATTGTGGTCAACTAGGCCACTTTGCCTATAGGTGCCCTAACAAAGATTCTAGCTCACAAGGGGAGAAGAATATAGCTTATGAACAAGAGGAAGTGAGTAGTGTGAAGTTACCTGAGGTTAGTTTGGATTTAGAACATGGTGAGAACCTCATGTTTAGGAGGGTTCTACTCAAGGAACCAGTCAAGGAGGAACCTAAGCATAGAACAACTCTCTTTAGGATCAAATGCAAGATCCTTGGCAAAGTTAGTAAAGTTATCATTGATTCAGGTTCAACTAATAACATAATCTCAGAGGAAGCAGTCCAAAAGCTAAAACTTGAAAGGATACCTCATACACATTCTTACAAAGCGACCTGGTTAAACAAGGGGCAGAATGTTCTAGTGAATGAGCAAGTGTGGGTGGAGTTCATGATAGGTGGTTATCAAGATAAGATGTTATGTGAAATCCTACCAATGGATGCTTACCATCTGCTATTAGGAAGACCATGGCAATATGACTAGGATGCATTCTACCATGGGAAGAGGGTATGTGCAGGATCATGGTATACCAAACTATGGCCTTAAGTGGCAATGAAAAATCATAAAATCAGGGTTAGTCAACTTGACGTAAAAAGTTGAACATCTTATGAACCTTATGTGAAAAAGTTGTAATAATAGAATCTGTCGGAAATTGAATGTAGTTTCTAAACTACTAGCCCTTGTCTGAAATTTTTTTTATCTAATTGTTCAAAATTTTAGATTTCAATGCAGTAGTACAAAAATTTTAGTGAAAAGATAAAAAGTACGTGTATGTTTGACCACCTTAACCACAATCAAATGATGATATATTTTCCCAAGATTCTAGATATAAGTAGTAGACTCATTCACGGATGTGACGCATATTTTTTTGTAATTTTTTGCCAAATAAATAATTAATTATGAATTTTCTGCTACAACTTTTTCAGAATAAATAAACTCTCGTGTATGACCACCTTAACTAATTCTAAACTTTACAAAATTGAATTTTTTTTTCCTTATAGTAGCCGAAGCATAGAATGTGACGCATGTTTCAGATTTCAAAAAGGTAAAATGGTTTGAAAGTTATAGTTATTTTTCAATTAGTATGTCAATTACAACTTTAAAGATAACTCAATTGAAAAATAAGTAATAATTACTTAACGAACTCAAAATTTGATAGCAATTATATTGATGGAAAGCTGATAATGTCTTTAAGCAACCCTTTTTGTTTCATCAATTTCGGGTGAAAAATAGTCGTCAGCTACATGGTCGAAGTCTCGATATTGAAAACTATCTCCTTAACACGCCTAAAGGGTTGACCACCCACATTTGGTATTGCCCAAGCAGATACCAAGCCTAATCGGATATCTGATAAAATCGGATATCCAAAATTTTCCACCTAGTTCAAAATTTCATTTGGACTAGTTTTTCTAATTTCAAGTTACATATTAAATTGTAGTATATTAAATTATAGTTTTTTTATGTTAATATTAATTCAGTCGAGTATTTTTTTCAATTTTAAGTTATATATTACAAATTATTATTTTTAATATTAATATTAAATAATAATAGCATAGCATTTAGAAATGGGAACTCAAAACTAGAATATTTACCTGTCTTAACGACCTCCTTAAAAGATTTTGACTGAAGCTTGACAAATGGAAACTATCAGACAAATGCTTCTTCACACTTCTGGCAGCATCAACTTTAGGGTTTCATTGCAAAGCATTAGTATTATAATATAACTTTTTATAATAGCATGTATTATATTATTATTATTATTTATTTCTCTATTGTATAATAGTATAATATTAACTTATTAAATATTTATATTATATGTTCAATATTATACCTAAGAGAGAGAGAGAGAGAGAGAGAGAGAGAGAGAGAGAGAGGTAGAGAGGTAATATTAATTGTGTTGTGTGTTTTTTTCAATTTTAAAATACATTTTACCAATTATTTTTTAATATTAGTATTAAATAATAATAGCATAGCATTAATTTTATAATATAAATTTTTATATTAGTATGAATTATATTATTATTATTATTTATTTATGTATTGTATAATAGTATAATATTAAATTATTAAATATTTATATTATATGTTCAATATTATACCTAAGGGAGGGAGAGATTGATTTTGGCAAAAGTTTGGCAGGAGATATCAGATATCTGATAATATCGAATATCCGATATGTTCAGATATTTGATATGTTCATATATCTGATATGTTCAGATATCCGATTCTTTTTATTGGTGAAACGTAAAAATAATATTCTTTGGGTCCCTCCAGAGAGACATTTTTTTGTAGAATTACGGGACTCGACTTGCAGCGAATCACGTTTTGTCTCTAGAGAAGACAAAAATCCACTTTTTGGTTGGATTTTCTCTATTACCAAAGGTATTTGCATCACCTTTTTGGTCTAACTATGGGGAGTAGTAGTCATCAAAAGCATAAACGGAAGAGGAGACTCACAAATGAAGATGTTGAAGTGTATAAAGAAATGGATAGGGTTTCCCATCGGAGCAAGAGACAAGGTATGTTAAATATTAATGAAGATGTCGGCATAGGCCAACCTTTGAATGTGGTTTCAAGTGAAGAACATGAATTTGAAATGATTTATGACAATAATATTGAAAATGAGAATGTAGGGATTGAAGATGAAAATGTAGGTTTTGAAATGAACATGTAGATGTGGAAAATGGAAGTGTGGACATTGTCAATGACAATCCACCGATTGAATATGAAGGAATTGACAATGATAATAGTACACAAGAAACAAATCAATGTAGCACATCTCCAAATTATATGAGAAATGAAGTCCCTTTAGAGGAAGAAAGACAAACTTCAAAATTGAGACCTTCAAGAACAACTAAATGGTTACTTGAAATTGATGAGAACATAATGAGCAATTTTCATTGGCAAGAGATCAGAAAGAACCATTTGGTTGTGGGTTTCAAAACTTTTTGATCAATTTTTAGCCACAAGACGTTGGTTGAGCAATGTCAAATGTTTATGCAATTGTTAAAGATGCAGAAGATGAGACGTATACTAGTCAAATTGAAGATTAGTGTAAACAAGAAAAAAGAGAGGAATACTATTATTGTGAGAAATCTTTTTAGTGCTCTGAATTCCATTGGGAAGACTACAAAGGAAAAAGATAAGAGATCCTCTAGGAGGATTATTACAACCTCCTTAGTAAGTCATCATTTGAGAAAAGCTCGTTTGATGAGACAAACTTGTGTTGACTTGAATCTAAATAATAAAAATTTGGATATAGCACTTGCAAGAAGAGAAAGACTTGATGATCCTATTCAAAATGATACATGGGCTTATGGTGGGAGACTTTCATGTTGTGATAAGAAGCTTACCGATGCTGTGAAGGATCAAATTCAACTATTTTGGCAATCTAACTCAAGAGTGTCACCAAATGTGAAGGATGTCTTGAAGTTTAGAATTGGCATTTGAGACTACACCCCACATCCAAAACATTGTTTGGAGGTGAGTCAAACAATGTTGTTCAAAAAAATTTGTGAGACACATCCAACATTGCAAATATCACAAAGAGCTTTTTAAGCCCTGAAGCCTTTTTTTTTGTGCCTCTTAAGATTCAAAATACTTGTTGTTGTAAATATCATGTGGATTTTTCAATGCACCATGAATTGTTACAATCCATTCATTCTAATTTGCATACTAGTGAAATTTTGGAGGAGTGTGGTGCAAGTGCTCTTCCAAAATCATCAAGAGACTTGCTAGATCATTTTTTATGTCCTAGAGATGATGGATGTTTCTTTTATAGAAAAGATTGCTTAAATGACAAGTGCTCAGAGTGTGGTGGGCTAGTGAAGTGTGTTGAATTTTTTCATGAGGGGCTGTGAACACGATTTTGGAAAGACAATTGTCCATAAAAAGGTATATGAAATTGTTAAATATACATTAAAAAGTGGAGGTGAAGGCTCTAGATGTGAGTTGGTTACAAAAGAATGCAATGTAGCTGATTTTATTTAAGATTTCAAGAAGAATCTTTTTTAAAAGTATGCAAGGCATAGTCACAGGTCTCAGTGGTTGGATCAACAATTCAGGATGTGTAACGACACTTTTTTGATTGGTACTATTATATCGGTTGTTGACTTTGCAGAGAACTATACACTGCAACCCCAAAATGAGTTGCAAGCTCAATATTAAAATTATATTCAGGTTTCCATTTTTGTGCACATAACATATATACATTCCCCTAATAGTACAGAAGATGACCGAAAGATAATCAGAGAGTACCATTTTTATATGAGCGATGATAGATCACACTCATCCGAGTTTGTCCAACATTGCTTTGAGAATTATTTTGAGTGGGTGTGGGAAAATAATATTACTATGGATAGACATCTCATTTGGTCAGATAACTGCACAGGTCAATTAAAAAATGCTTGTATGTTTTATTGGTTATGTAGAATGCATGTAGAGAGAGGTGTGCCTCATATTTGGAGTTTTTTTTAGGCCGGTCATGGAAAAGGGGAGCATGATGGAGCAGGTGCATGCGTAAAGAGAGCTCTAGTTAAGGAGCAACTAAGAATTCAGGTGCAGAAATCATTGATGCTCGTTCTATTGTTGATTTGTGTACTTCAACATTGTCACAGGGGGGACTCTTGATTCAGCAGTGTGCAGATTCTTATGGTTGGTTGAGTTGGGCACAATAGGAGATAGATTGGATTGTCAAACTATGAAAGATTCTTAAAAAATGCATTTATTTCGAAGCTCAGATGCTAGTACATGGACCATTTGGATACAAGAGTTGGCTTGTTATTGTCCGGGTTGTCTTCAGTATGATTGGGATCAGTGTGAGTCAAGTGAGTGGGTTGATACATGGGTTCCACATTATCTTACTCCTTTATCTCTCACAGTCTCTATAATAAATGATGACATGGATTGTTCACTTGACTACAATAATCTTTCAGATCTTCTACAGCCAGAACATGTTTTTGCATTGGTTGCACCACAAGGGAATGATGAGAGATCGGATTACTGGTTAGCACGTTGTGTACGAGGAAAGCAGAAACCTGCACAACTGACAACAGATGATGATATGTTCACATATCCAATAGGATCACATGTTGTTGTAGGAACATGGTTGCACACATATATGATTAGAAAAAATGGCATTCCTGTGTTTGAAGACTATGAGAAGCACACAACCATTCTCATGTATTCACACCTTGTTATAGCAACCAATGTCAAGTTGTTGAAACATCAAGGAAAACCAAAGACAAAGGAACTTTGGACTATTAGTGCTGCTAATCATGAAGCAATATTGAATACTCTCAAGCACAAAGATGACCCTTCAGGCACACTTCAGTAGGTAAGTTCAACTCAAGTTGCAAGGTTTTCCATGTTTATTACGATTACGTTCAATAAATTAATTATAGTTTTTTGCTTTATTTGTTTGAGCCAATAAACTTGGTTTTGTATGTGGATTGTAAATGCAGTTGGATACATATATGATAGATATAGAAGATCGAGATATGCATTTGATTAGCCCATCTTTTATGATGGTAAAATTCACTATGCATATTGTCTAGTCATGTTCTTTGGTTCGTTTAGTTACTTATACATGTTCATAATATTTTTCTCAAACCTATATAAACTTCTTATATTCTCATTAAATTTTCTTCAGCCTTCTGAATGCAGGGATTGGAGCGAAAATGACACTTATTTTTTATATATAGTTGTGTAATTTTCATATTTAGATACCAAATTTTGTATATAAAAATAACAATCGAATGTAATGTGCATAGTTAGATGCCAAATTTTGTATATAAAAACAACAATCGAATGTAATGTGCATATTTAGATGCCAAATTTTGTATATAAAAACAACAATCAAATGTAATGTGCATATTTAGATGCCAAATTCTCTATATACAAAATTTGATCCAAAATTAGATGCAAAAGTTGAAATATAAAAGAGCCCATGGGGTTGATTTGCAAATATTAAGAGCCCACATTTGTATCATTTTAATGCCATGTAAAGTGCAAAAAATGTGTTTTCTTACTATGAATGTTGTATCCTTATATAATTTGCATCATCTTAATTTTGTATCCTTACATTTGTATTGTCTCAATTCCATGTACATTTGTATCGTCAAATGATGTAATAGTTGGAGTCATTGAGTCAAAATTGGTCAAATGTGTCCAAAGTAAAATAATGATTCCCTAGGATGAAGGGATAGTGTTCAAGGATTGCATCCTGGCGCCAAATGGACTATTCCAGTAGCTCCGGTTGGGAGGGTAAACGCTAGGGACAACCCTGTTTCGACTACTAAGTCAGGAGAACGTTCCGGACCATGCTAGACCAAAGTGTCCCCAAGGTGCACTAAGCATGATTGGACAGTGAACTTTCGAGGGTCGTATCTCAGACCTCGTGAGAGGTATCAGTGATCTGTGAGATGCTATAGGATCATGTTTCTAAGGCCTACAATAACCTCTCTCCATTCTAGGAGATTCAAAAATTTTTGAATTTGGCACGCTAGTCTTGCTTGATGCCAAAACTTGCAGTGAGGGGTCAGTTGAAAGTTGCACCAATGGATTTCTTCCAAACCGTTCATCCCGACACCGAATGGACTGTGCCATTAGCTCCAGTTGGGTGGGTAAACGCTAGGGAAAATCCTGTTTCGACCACTGAGTCAGTAGAACATTTTGGACCATGCTGGACCAAAGTGTCCCCTAGGTGTACTAAGCACGATTGGGAAGTGAACTTTCGAGGCTCGTATCTTAGACCCCGTGAGATTTATCAGTGATCCATGAGATGCTACAGGACCATGTTTCTAAGGCCTACAATAACCTCTCTCCATTCTGGGAGATTCAAATTTGTTTGAATTCGGCATGCCAGTCTCTCTTGATGCCAAAACTTGTAGTGAGGGTCAGTTGAAAGTTGCACCACTAGATTTCTTCCAAACCATTCGTCCTGGCACCGAATGGACTATGCCATTAGCTCTGTTTAGTAGATTAAATACTAGGGACAACCTTGTTTTGACCTTTGAGTCACTAGAACGTTCCAAACCATGCTGGACCAAAGTGTCCCCAAGGTGCACTAAGCACGATTGGGCAGTGAACTTTTGAGGGTCGTATCTCAGACCCTGTGAGAGGTATCGATGATCCGTGAGATGATACATGACTATGTTTCTGAGGCCTACAATAACCTCTCTCCATTCTGGAATATTTGAATTTTTTTGAATTTGGCACGCCAGTCTCACTTGATGCCAAAACTTGCAGTGAGGGTCAGTTGAAAGTTGCACCAATGGGTTTCTTCCAAACCGTTCATCCCAGCACCAAATGGACTGTGCCATTAGCTCCGGTTGGGCGAGTAAATGCTAGGGACAACCCCATTGCAACCACTGAGTCAGTAGAACGTTCTAGACCATGTTGGACCAAAGTGTCCCCAAGGTGCACTAAGCAAGATTGGGAAGTGAACTTTCGAGGCTCGTATCTCGAACCCCGTGAGAGTTATCGGTCATCCATGAGATGCTACAGGACTGCATTTTTTAAGCCTACAATAACCTCTCTCCATTCTAGGAGATTCAAATTTGTTTGAATTTGGCATGCCAGTCTCACTTGATGTCAAAACTTACAATGATGGTCAGTTGAAAGTTGCAGTAGTAGGTTTCTTCCAAACCGTTCATCGCGGCACCGAATGGACTGTGCCATTAGCTTTAGTTGGGTGGGTAAACACTAGGGACAACCTCATTTTGATCATTGAATCAGTAGAACGTTCCGGACCATGTCGAACCAAAGTGTCCCCAAGGTGCACTAAGCACGATTGGGCAACAAACTTTTGAGGCTCGTATCTCGGACCCCATGAGAGGTATCGGCAATCCATGAGATGCTACAAGACCTCATTTCTAAGGCCTACAATAACCTCTCTCTATTCTGGGAAATTCAAATTTGTTTGAATTTGGCATGCCAGTCTCGCTTGATGCCAAAACTTGCAATGAGGGTCACTTGAAAGTTGCACCAATGGGTTTCTTCCAAACCATTTGTCTCGGCATCGAATGGATTGTGCCATTAGCTCCAATTGGGTAGGTAAATGGTAGGGATAACCCTGTTTCAACCATTGAGTCAGTAGAACATTTTGGACCATGCCGGACCCAAGTGTCCCCAAGGTGCACTAAGCACGATTGGGCAGTGAACTTTTGAGGCTCTTATCTTGGACTTTGTGAGAGGTATTGGTGATCTGTGAGATGCTACAGGACCATGTTTATGAGGCCTACAATAACCTCTCTCCATCCTAAGAGATTCAAATTTGTTTGAATTTGGCACGCCAGTCTCGCTTGATGCCAAAACTTGCAGTGAGGGTCAATTGAAAGTTACACCAATGGGTTTCTTCCAAACCATTTATCTCAGCACTGAATGGACTGTGCCATTAGCTTCGGTTGGGTGGGTAAAGGCTAGGGACAACCCCTTTTCGACCACTGAGTCAGTAGAACGTTCCAGACCATGTTGGACCAAAGTGTCTCCAAGGTACACTAAGCACAATTGGGCAGTGAACTTTCGAGGCTTGGTTCTCGGACCCCGTGAGAGGTATTGGTGATCCATGAGATGCTATTGGACCATGCTTCTGATGCCTATAATAACCTCTCTCTATTATAGGAGATTCAAATTTGTTTGAATTTGGCACGCCAGTCTCGCATTATGCCAAAACTTACAGTGAGGATCTATTGAAAGTTGCACCACTGTATTTCTTCCAAACTATTCATCTTGGCACCGAATAGACTACGCCATTAGCTTCAGTTGGGTGATTAAACACTAGGGACAACCCTATTTTGACCATTGAGTCACTAGAACATTTCGGATCATGCTGGACCAAAGTGTCCCTAAGGTGCACTAAGCACGATTGGGCAGAAAACTTTTGAGGCTTGGTTCTCGGACCCTATGAGAGGTATCAACAATCCGTGAGATGCTACAAGACCCCATTTTTTAGGCCTACAATAACCTCTCTCTGTTCTGGGATATTCAAATTTGTTTGAATTTGGCACACCAGTCTCGCTTGATGCCAAAACTTGCAATGAGGGTCAGTTGAAAGTTGCACCACTGGATTTCTTCCAAACCGTTCATCTCGACACCGAATGGACTATGCCATTAACTCTAGTTGGGGGAGTAAATTCTAGGGAACAATAATGGTTGAAGTTTATAATCGAATCAATCAATAAAAATAAAGTTCTCTGCATTTCTATAGTTCTCTGTCCCATGGAACAATCCTGGCAATAGTGAATTGATTAGAATAAATCTAATGCGATCTTGGCTTGGTTGTGATATAGGAACGATGTCTTGTGTTTGTTTACAAGTTTATGTAACTATTTCATTGTTTGGAATATCATTATGATATTAGAATTGACTAATGTCGAGGACAAGTCTGACATTGTAGGCACAATAAGAATCTAAGTTTGTAGCCAGCCTTATGTAGTGACCCTCCCACCCTTGTGGTGACTGTAACTTGTTGGGAAAGGTCTAGGAAGACTTTTTCAAGTCTTTGAGTCCTAGAGATAAGCGGGGATAGAAGTTGCTTCTTTGAGCAAGGGCTAAATAGGCCTAGATGGAGAGCTAGAGGGTGGAGAAAGTCTTCACCAGTCAAATGATAAAGGACTGAGATTGAGATGAATTTAGTAACTCTGAAAAGGGTATTAGAAAATGTAAATATCTTGTAAGGTTGTTTGGAGAGTTCGAGATTAATTTGCTAATAAGATGATCTATGGTGTTGGGATCAAGGTAAATAGACCATGATAAGATGATCTATGGTGTTGGGATCAAGGTGAGAGGTCTAGTTGGAGTTTTGGTATGGTGGAGGCACTGGGTGCACTAAGTAGCACTCTATTTGACCCTTGAGTTAAGACTAACTCATTGAGTAGATTCCAAGATGCTTGTAGAATCCTCAAGTTGAGTTGAGTTCCATGAGGGGATAGTAGAGGGCTCTACATCAGATTTTCTTGGTTGAGAGCATCGGATACACATGAATACAATGTAGCACATAAATTTTGAATTCACTTAAATGATGAATTACATGTGTGAACACACGTAGCACATAAATTTGATTAAGTCATGAAGCATATATGTAGCACATATTTTATAAAGCATGCAACATGAACTCACTTAAGTCATGCACGTAGCCCATACACATGAATTTAGGTTATAAATAATGGACTTGAATATACTGAAGGCATAATCGTACACATGAGTACATACACACAAGCATATTTACATACTAACAATGAATAAATAAACACATAATTAACAAACTGGATCAAATATCAAGTTTCATATATATCAAAATGAACAATAATTCTATACATATTTACATGTCAACATATCTAGATACAATGTGGCATACACCATCTCAAAATGTGTCATATGACATCTCAAACTAAGAAGTTCAACTACAAAAGTTTCTAGGACATCCTATTCTACTGGTGGATCATCAAAATGTAGCCTCTTTGAAGTACTCTTTGGCTCTAATGGATCTTTCATTCAAACAAAAAAGAGAAACCCCAAGTTAGATTAAAATTCAGAATCATAGTCAACAATAATAAATAAAATTTAAACTAAAATTGAACTCTCATATACCTCGCCTCTCTGTCTCCTCCCGCGGATAGGAGACCTAATATATGTCCTTGGTAGTGTAGTAACAATGCCACCAATGTTGACTCTGACCTGTATATGTTTTTGAACATGAAATTGATCTACGAGTTATACTATTTAATGTTAAATACTTCTAGTAGCAAATATATGTTTACAAAATAACTGAATTAACATGAAAACTTACCTGAGTTGAACTTTCTTCAGGAAATGTTGGTTGAGTCATCAGCGATACAAACCCTTGTCGTTCTACCTCCCTCAAACTAGGAGTGACCTACAAAAGTCAAACAGATACTTCATACTATCATAACTTGATCATATTATATATACTTGATAGTAAAATACACACAAATAACTTTAAAAATATACATACCGTAGGGCTATCACTACAAATGGATGTTCCTGTGACTCTATCATGACGATAGGGTCTCACGACATCATCAGATGCCACTCTCTGTCAAATAAACCATGTTAATTAAAAATGAGTACGCACAACTAACAAGTATACATGTATGCATAAACAAACTAAATTACTTAATTACCTTTCCCTTGTCAATTTCGGACACCTGCACCCCCTCACATTGCCCCCTGGGGGAAACTGGTGACACCTGCATCAGTATGTAATAAAATGATTGTAAAAATTAGAAAACAATGTACATATACTATTATAATAATTTTAATTTAAGGAAACCAAAGAGTACATTAAAACATATGTACCGTGGAATTGTCAAGGCCAAATGATATGGCCGAAAGTGTGGACCCCTCCACCTATGCCATCTCGTCCTCTGTCATCAACTGAACATAAATGTAACATATAAAACAAATAAGTGAAAAATTATTATAAGAAAATTCTACTAAAAATATGAACGATAAAATTTAAATACAATGTAAAAAGTGAACTGTTTACCCTTACCGTAACAGTAGGAGTCCATGACGTTGTATGCCCCTGATGCACATCTTCACAAGGTGCTTCAGTGCTTGTAGTGTGCTGTGTAGAATCGTCCACCTCGAAGATGTAATTATATGCATCACTATCATTCAGGAGACCTAAGCACAGATTCTTGCACATAATGCAAGTGTAGGGCACACAAACATATGAGCTCGTGGAGGATGTGGAAGGGATAGAAGCATCAGCATGAGAAGGCAACAATGACGTGCTCTGTGTAACCAGCAGATCACTCAAGGTGTGAATGGCTCGAATAGTCTATGAGTCAGCCTCAGCAATAATGTCAGGATGCTGCATTGTGGGAGGTGGTGAAATCTCGGGAGGGGGGACATATGTGCGGGATTTCACCCATTGTGCCCATGGCCTATTCTGAGGAGCACCTAAACCTACACCCTGGTTCGGTCTCATACAACAATAATTCACCTTGTGATCGAGCACAAATTCAGCATACAATTTTTTAATAAAATAAAATGGGACATCCAAATTGTTGTGAGGTGGTCTATCAAAAACCATCCACCAACGGTCCCAAAAGTTGTCACATATTGCACTATTTGTACACCATTTAATTGACAACTTGGTTTTTTTAGGGTCCACTTTTAGACCGGTTTTAGGATCTACAAAAAGATTAGCTATGTCATGTTTTGTTATATTTAGGTTCATGACTTGATCATAATCAAGCCCATCGTCAAACTAGGCGTGCATGGAATCGCGCCAAAAAAGTGCATCACTATGTTACTATGTAAGTTTCTCCATGTTTTCAATAATTGAGTTCAATGTCGTAAACATGGGGCGCAATGTGGGGATATTGGCAAAGGTGGTTTGAAATCCTCTAAGTTCATTTAGATTATCTCTTATTAGATCCTCTAAATGGCGAGGGTTTGTGACAAGTACATCTTCTAGAGGTGGGGGATTGTTGGGAGGTGGTTCTGGATTGTTTGCGGGATCATTAGGAGGGTTTTTTGATTCCATGTCTAATTACAATGAAAAAAAATAGATAATTACAATGAATTTAAAAATTAAAAAAAACTCATTGCTACCCTAATTTTTATATAAAAAACTATAAATTTCTATTTAAAAATAATAAAAATAATAAAAATTAGAAGATTTGACTTACCTTGGGATTTAAGCAAAATTGGATAGGAGATTTGAAAGCGGATATCTGTTTGCCCTAGCCGCATTCACGTTTTCACAATGATAAAATGTTGAACATGGCTGGGGTATACAGATTTATATTTACTGGCAAATATCGGATATCCGATTAAGCCTTTTGCTTTGGCTTTTGGCTTGGCCAGGTGTACTAACACCCAGGCCCACTAAAAAGTCAACATATGCATTTGTGTGCTTTTGGATGAGTGAAAATAAGTTTTTTTCACATTGCCACTTTTTGGCATACCATGATCCTGCACATACCCAAGAAGAATATGTATAACTTCAAGAAGGATGGAGTGACCTATAAAATACAATCACTTGTGGAGGAAGGAGCTGCAAGTTCAAGTGATCCTAGTGTACTTTTGATGAGTGGGAAGGAGTTCTTGCATGAACTCAAGGAAGAGGAAGGAGTTGGACTGGCCATAGTCCTAAAGCCCAAGGAAGAGACCAAGGTACTACACCCCACCTTGCCAAAAGAAGTACATCACCTATTGGATCAATTTAAGGATATCATTAGTGATGGGACACTAGCTACTCTTCCTCCTCAAAAAGCAATCAGTCATCAAATTGACTTTGTACCTAGAGCATCTTTGCCTAACAAAGAAGCCTATAAAGTGACCCCAAACCGGAACAAAGAAATTACAAGGCAGATTCAAGAACTTCTTGATCAAGGATTGATAAGAAAGAGCATTAGCCCATGTGTTGTCCCGATGGTTTTGGTACCAAAGAAGGGAGGTAAGAGGAGGTTATGTACTGATTCTAGGGTAATCAATAGGATAACCATTAGATATAGGTTTCATATCCCTAGAATAGATGACCTTATGAATTATCTTGGGGGGTCTCAATACTTCACCAAAATTGACCTTAAAAGTGGGTATCACCAAATTAGGATGAAGGAAGGGGATGACTAGAATACAACCTTCAAAACTAATGAGGGTCTTTATGAATGGTTAGTTATTCTCTTTGGGCTTACAAATGCACCTAGTACATTCATGAGATTAATGAATGAGGTCCTAAAGGATTACATAGGTAGGTTTGTTGTGGTGTACTTAGATGATATCCTCATCTTTAGCAAAACCAAGGAGGAACACATGCATCACCTAGAGGTTGTCCTAAGAAGGTTACATGAGGAGAAACTAACCATCAATCTAGAGAAGAGTGAATTCATCAAACAAGAACTAGTCTACCTAAGCTTTTTGGTGTCTCAAGGTGACCTTAAGATGGGTCCAAGTAAAGTGTATGCCATACTAAGTTGACCCACTCCTAAAATAGGGACAAAAGCGAGGAGCTTCCATGGATTAGCTTAGTTCTATAGGAAGTTCATAAGAGGATTTAGTGAGATATGTGCACCTATGCTCAATACTATCAAAGGAGGAGCTAAGACCAAGTTTGTGTGGACCAAGGCAACTCAAGAAGGGTTTGAAAAACTAAAACAAAGAGTGGAAACTCAGCCTATCCTAGTCCTACCAAGCTTTGATAAGCTATTTATAGTTGAATGTGATGCAAGCAACATAGCAATGGGAGAAGTCTTGAACCAAGAAGGAAGACCGGTTGTATTTTTCAGTGAGAGATTGAATGAGGCTAAATCAAGGTATTCCTCATATGATTTGGAGCTCTATGCATTAATCCAAGCACTTAAGAAGTGGAGGCACTACCTATTGCCTAAAGATTTTGTGGTCTATATAGACAATCAAGCATTAAGCTACATCAACACTCAAGATAAGCTAAGTCATAGGAACATCAAGTGGATGGAGTTTCTCCAAGCCTATACCTTTACCATTAAACATAAGAAGGGTCTTAACAATAAGGTAGCTAATGCATTAAGCCGAAGGTTGATGACTGTCCAAGAAATCCAGCTTCAAAGCATTGGTGTGGATGGATTTAAGGATCTTTTCAAGGAGGATGAGGACTTCTCCAAAGCATATAAGGTATGTAATAACTTTGAGAATCACTTTCATAGTGATTTTCCTAACTACACATTGCAGAATGGTTTTTTATTCAAGGGTAACCAGTTATGTGTACCCAAAGTTTCAATGAGAGAGAACCTTATACAAGAAAAGCATACTGGGAGCCTTAGTGGACACTTTGGCTTGAATAAGACATTGGACCTAGTACAAAGGTTTTACTATTGGCCCAAGATGCAAAGAGATGTTAGGAGGTATGTAGAGAAATGTATTGTTTGCCAAAAAGCTAAAGGCACATCTACCAATGCAAGGTTATATCAGCCTTTACCAATCCCAAATAGACCATGGGAATGTCTAAGTATGGATTTTATAGTAGGTTTTCCTAAGACTACTACTGGTTTTGATAGTGTCTTTGTGGTGGTTAATAGGTTTAGTAAAATGAGCCATTTCATACCATGTAAGACCACACATGATGCCAGCTATATAGCACACCTTTTCTTCAAGAAAGTGGTAAGGATTCATGGCCTACCAATCATTATTGTGTCAGATAAGGATGTCAAGTTTATGGGACACTTCTGGAAGACTTTGTGGAAGAGACTAGGCACCAACCTTGCATTTGGTTCAGCTTATCATCCTCAAACAAATGGCCAAATAGATGTGCTAAATAGAGTGTTGGGGAACCTCCTAAGATGTCTTACAAAGGAGTATGGACAAGTGTGGGACCAAGTGTTACCACAAGTTGAATTTTCTTACAATGACAGCATAAACAGGTCTACTGGCAAGATCTCATTTGAAGTTGTATATGGCATGCACCCAAGAGGTGTGTGTGAACTCAGAGAACTAGGTAATCAAGGGGAAGTGAGTGGTCATGCTGATGACTTTTCTCAATCTATGCAAGAGGTACATGAATAGGTAAGGACATTGGTAGAAGCTAATCAAAAAGTGAAGGCTAGAGTTGATGAAAGGAGAAAGGATTTGCAATTTGAGGTAGGTGATTGGATGATGGCACACCTCAATAAGTCAAGGCTTCAGAAAGGCATACCCAACAAGCTCCAAATGAGAAGAGTTGGACCATGTAAGGTTCTAGCCAAGTATGGCTCAAATGCATACAAAATAGGCCTGCCTAATGACCTATCCATATCTTCGATTTTCAATGTCCAAGACTTGGTTAGATACAAAGGACCTAATGTGAAAGAGAAAAAACATAGTACATTTGTCCATGTTGATGTCAAAGACCTCAAAATACCAGTCCAAATGAAGCCCCAAGCTGAGAGGATACTAGACTCAAGGGTGAAGAAACAAACTAGGCACGCGGTCTACATGGATCACCTTGTGAAGTGGAAGTCTCTACCAGAATTAGAGGCTCAATGGATAGAAGAGAACACCTTCAAGAAGCTAGGAATTGATTTGGCACTCTTGTCTCCTAATGGCACTTAGCTTTTTTTTATAGGGGGAGTATGGTGTAGGAGCACCTAGGCTCTTGGCTAGCCTAACTCCTAGTTTTGGCTTGTAGTGACCTTAGCTAAATCATTGTCCAATAAGGACTTAGTTAATTCCCTAGTGTGTGTGTGTGTGTGTGTGTGTGTGTGTAGAGATCCAAGGTTTTTAGGATGGTTACTAATAGTATTAGTTAAGGCTTTACTAGGCTTGAGGGGACCTAAGGAGTTTGGCTTGCATGCCATTTGAATATGTCAGTCAGTCAAAGCATAGGTTTGACTATGGGAAAAGGAGAAATAAGTGAAGAAATGGTCCTAGGAGTAAGAAATTAGCCTTAGAGGTCATTTGAGACCTATTAGGATGACTTGGTAAAAGTTGTCATAAAAGATGTAAAAGTTGTCAATGACAACTTTGCAATTTTGTAAAGTTGTCATGACAACATTTTTCAAAGTGACTGTCCGAGAGCCAGGGGTAGTTAGTAGTTTCTAACTGACCTAGCTTGGTTTTCTAAAGCTATATATGGAATTTTCTGACCATAACACAAGGTTGGATCTCAATGAGAAGTTGAGTTTTTATTTTGTTCTAGATTGGTGTGACTGTAACAGTGAATAGAAGCTTGGTTATCCTACATCAATGGATTAGACCAGAGCATTTCATTTGCATCCATTAGTTCTTTATGTTTTTATAAGTTTGTTTTGTGTTCTATTTTGATTATGTAGGTTTTCTTTTGGTGTGTTAATAAAATCCTCCTATGTGACCAGTTTGCTGGTGTATTCAGAGTAGAGGTCAATAAAATGGCCCTAGCATGAAATCCCATGGAAGGAATTGTATGGCCCTTTGGGATATGCTAGGGTATTGTAAATACTTTGTAAATATGTATTCTTATGGCCAGGTTTTCAGTGGAAGGAATTTTGGAGTCAAGCCCTAGGCAAGCCAGAGCATGCTCGGTTAGTGAGCTTGATAGTGATCCAGCAAATGAGAGAAGGCTCGAGGATTGAGGAGGTCAATCCAAGTGCAAAATAGGGAAGTTTAGATGTCAAAGACTCAATCATAAAGAGGAGAGCCTTTGATAAATCTAGCAAGAGGTGTAAACATCAAACCCTCACTGAAAACCAAAGAGACCCAATTAGGCCTAGAAAATAGGCTTGATTGTAGGAAGGTACAGTACAAATGCCTTGAGGACCCAAGGACTTGTGAAACCCTGAGAACATCAAAATGGGTGTCAGAATATGTTATTATTTTGGTAAATTATTTGGGAAGTTGTGGAGTTATACCCTGAAAAGTGAGTTGGGAGATCTACAAAGGCCTAATAGGACTTTAGGCTTAGTTTTTGGAGATCGACTTGTGAGGGAAGATAGTTGGATGGTGGAGCACCTCAAATATAGTCAAACAAATAGAAAAAGAAACCTTCTAACATAATTGCAAAGAAATAGCAATTGTTTGGTAAGAAGATGAATTCCATGGTTGAGTTCATGTGAAGGAGATTAAGGACAAGGGAAATACACCTTGGTAGTGGGGTCTAGTGGAGAGGAGGATATTGTCAAGAATCCCTCAGTGAATAGGGTCTAAGAGAACCCTAGAATAGGTCAAGAGAAGGCCTAGAGAAAGTCCTAAGTGGAATAGGGCTACATAGCAAAGGCCTCCCTATCAATTGGCCCACAACCATGAAGGTTCTTCCCGCATCTGGGGTTTGCATAACATGCATCACAAGTCACCAAAATTGGTTGTAACAATACAACACAACCCACCTCATCAAATTATGGTAATAGTCTCAACATCACTCAAGTGATGGATAATATTTGCTTTCACTATGGCGTCGTTGCACTCAATGCAAGGTAGATGCAAGGTCGCAAACAAAAAGTTTCTAAATATACATAATTCCATGCAATTTGGGGACATAAGTCATTAACCCAAATGATCTATTACAATTGATAATTTCACTTCTCATTACCAATGAATGCCTCTTCTCATAATTACTAGGATGCATAAATATCACTCGATAAGAGGAATGCATTTCAATGCAAGAAATAAGATGCCAATGGCTATAAAACATAAATCATTTCATTACTCTCACATTACCGTAGTAATCACTAAAATATGGTGCACCACACTCTATTAGAGGTTAAACAGTAGGCACTCAAGGCCATGCAAGGACACCAATCAATAACTCTATCCAAGGAGGGCCACACGAGAAAATGAGCTTTTTAAAGGTAAATCAACACTTGAAATAATTAATAATTGGTATATACTCATATTAGCTATCATGCTATTGCAACAAAACCACGGTTTCCAAGGTATCCACGCAGTCATACCATACAAGGTCACCAAACACTCAAAATTTAGAGAAACACACGAACCATATGGTCAAAAGTGCTCTGAAGAGGTTCTTGCATAGGGTTATCATCCATCCCTAATAGGTGTAAATGTTCAGGAGGTACTCTTCCTCCAACACATGCTATTTGGGTTGGTTCTTCCAAACCACTCAAGAATGCCACACCTAAGCAACTGAGAAACAAGCTACCACAAGATCGTAAAACTAGACACATGCCAACAACATCAACTATGTGGAAAACTTACACCAAGAGTTTTCAGTGTATGAACACAGGCTCTGATACCATATGGCATACCCTGCTAAGGAACCTTTGGCAACACAGGGTCAATTAAGCACTAATGATTTTTTTACAAGAAGATATAACATCCATGATGTAGTGCATCATTAATCAAGAAACATACGCAAAAGACAAGAACAAAAATGACGATCCTCAAACAATCACGCACAAGCGGAAGAATAAATCACTTCCAAGGATTCCATGAATAATCCAAACATATAGCTCCTAGAGAATGGAAAGAGACATTCAAGCCATCACATGAGGGTTCAAAACATGTACACAAACCTCATGGATCAAGACCGAACCACTGTCAATGGTCTCCAATCAAGGAGGTTAACCCGTCCTTGTAGCAAATCAATTCTAAGTTATGATTAAAGCCTAAAATAAGGAAAGTACTCAAAACCTCATCATAATGAATTCATATACTGAATATAAATATATGGAAGGCATCTTAGGGAAAAAGGGTATCCAAATAAGTAATTATATTTTTAAGAGACCCTCAAGAAGTGCCCACTATTTTGTATGTGCTAATCCGTGAAACATATGTGATAATATATGAAGTGTGTGTGCTAAACTATGGGGCATATATGCTAAACTATAAGACATGCACTAATCTGATCCTGCAATGTGCATTATGGCCTAAACCAAGAAAGGGCGAGGTTTTCTCAATTCAACAATCGATAGGCTTGTCGATGCCAACATATGGCATAAGACACAAACTTTCTCCACATCAAGGATTATCATATATACACAAATCAAGGCAATACTCACTCGATTACAATAAAGAATAACAAAAATAAACTACATTATGATCATAAGAATCCACACATATATAAAGATCAAGTGCATGTACATAAAGGAAACTGATCTAAGAACATAACTGACAAGAGCATAAATGTACATACAACCATGAGCTAGGTGAAGCATAGAATGGATCACTCATTGCACAAAGTCTCTATTTCTAAAGGAAGCCCTTCTCCTTTACATCGGTCCCCAATAGTGGTATAGTGCAATGCCACCCTACCATGTGGCACCCTCAGGCCCACCCCATCATGCTTGCGGAGATAGTAACTTGACTACAAACATAAGGAAAACATGCAAGCATGGAGTGACCAACAAACATGCAAAGTAGATGCCTAGTCTCATAAGAAATTAATAGTGGTCCAATGCAATACACAAAGATGTAAAATACAAGGACACATGAAGAAGTCTCAACATGTGGACTAAAGTCCAAAGTGCATACCAAGCAACACTCATGGTACAAAAGGGTCACTACTCAGTACTAACAAAGGTTTGGCACAGAGACTCAAGAATGAGAGTGTCGTCACATGGAACATAGTGGCCCTTGTGGCTTTGAGCAATCCTTCTCTCAATAAGGAAGGTCTATTGAGCCATATCAATACCTGTAGACAAAAAGGCTATCTGTACCATATCAAAATATATAGATGAAAAGGTTCTATGCCATATCAACGTCCTCAAATGATGAAAACATAAAGACATACCATATCAACGTCCTCAAACGACAACAAGGTAGTCACACTATTTCTTATTATATTTTAATCGTATTTATTTATTTAGTTATCACTTATTAAGAAATCTATCAAGGAATACCCTAGGACCCCTTTGTGTCCCAACCCATCTTGGAGAGCCACTCCACTCCACTCCACTACTCTAACACCATATAAGTTCATTTTGTATCAACAACGAGGCATAAAGAACAAAGCAATGCAAGTAAAATGCATAGAAAGACTCTCAAAGTCATAAGCTTTGTTGGTCTCAATACCAAGAGCATAGGTCACCTAGACCTCAGCATAGGAGCATAGCTCAACTGCATGCGTGGATGTGGTCTCAACACCCTACATCCATAAATCACATGTGAGCTCAACCTCAAGAGTGGATGGTGCCAATACCATCACCTACAGAATAAAAATTAAAGAAATAATAAGAGGATATCTCAACTCCTAAAATACTAAAGGTAAGAACCGAGAAAACACAAAACCAAGCCAAATACCTAGTTTCTTGATTGGCCACTTTTCCAAGAGCATGTATGTCTATGAAATCCATCAATCATCTCGTTAGAACGTGAGGAAGGCCCAAAATGGCCAAAAGTACAAAATACTCAAATTTCGTCAAATTCTAGCAAAGTATGAAAATCAACATTTTACATCAAAGGGCCAAGTTCAGATTGCCATAACAAATACCCAGAATGTCCTTTATCTATTCCAATGGCACAACACTCATATAGTCATGCGATACTACTAAAATCCACAAACTAATCATGCCAAACATGGTGACACACAAAAATAGAAGGTACACAAAATGATACGCCCACAAAAACACCCAAAAATAAAACTTGGACTTTCACCATTAAATTATAACCCATTGGTTCAAATCCACCAAAAAATATAAATATCCAATAAAATTATCATTCTAGACACACAGAAAACCAACAACATAATTGTGCAAAGCTCAAAATGTAAACCCTAGTTGCTCGTAAAGAGCCAATCGAGTAACTGAAAGCTACGAAACTATGTGAGAGTACTTACTCTCATCCCACAAAGAAAATACAAATAAGAAAAAAAAAATTGACAAACAAATAAAATATCAAAGGCCCTACTTTGCAATCAGATGAGAAACTTGGAACAAGTGGAATAAAATAAATCTGACGTGAAATCTGAAATGGCTCCACACAAATGAGAGTATTCATGACACAAATCCAATGAGCCAACGAACACCAAATTTTGACAACCTAGACAATCACAATGAACAAAAGAGTGAATTTCTCCAAAACAATTTGGAGAAAATTCTAAATTTTCTACCCAACTCAAAAGTGGAAAGTGAGATAAAAATAAACCTTCCCAAATAAATAACACTTTTTGCCAAAAAAGCCCAAAAAGGAAATTAAAACAAATCACTTAAATAAATCAAATGAACTATAGTATTTCTCGAGATAATTCAAATCTACTCCAATTAAATGGAATTTTGATTATGAAAAATTAGCCGATAAATAAATATTAAATCCCGAAGACGATAAATCAACATTTTAATTTAAATCTCATCTACGACAACTACATGAACTCTAAATGCACAGACACACTCATTGGTCCACCACAATATGCAAATGCAGTCTAGATTTACCCTAAATGCACAGACACACTTGTTGGTCCAAAATAATATGCATATACAATCTTGATTTACCTACACATACTAGAGGGAATAACATGTATCAATTATGGATACATTGTCCATTGTCCATACAAGGACAATGTTGGATCAAATGGTCGATGAAACTATCTCCTATGCCACTTTCGGGGATATAGTCACACTTAGATCCTGCAACTCGGGTAGAATGTGTTTGATAACTATTCACAACATAAATAGCCAAGCACATGAACATACATGATAGAAAACAACATAGAAGAATGACACCATCATGTGGACCTCATGAATGAGTAACTATGACTTCGTCTCTCTTCGTACAATCACATCAGACATAATCCATAATAATTATATGAGCATACAAGTGAACATCATTTCATTTAAATTAACATTTTATTAAAATATAAAGACATTAAATAATCATTTCTAGCAATATGAGCATATATTGATGCAAAACTCCATAAAAATGTCCAATATCATATAGGCACCATATAACAAGAATCCAAGATCATCATCATATAGTTCTGATCAAAATAACAATAACAACATAATCTAACATTTCATTCGACAATGATACAATAACCGAAATAGAGTATGGTAATCAAATGCATTACACAATGCAACCACTAATCACATCAAATGGATAATCTCAAAATAACATCATGATACAATCATAATTTCTAAATGAACACAAGGAAAAACCAAACTAGGTGCATCTCACAATACCTATATAAAATCATAACACAAGAATAGTCACCAAACCATAAAATCAGCTCAACCAATCACATAGGAGAAACAATAAGCATCCAGAGCCAAATCAAGGCATCACCAAATATCTCATCCAACTAAACATAAGAATACATAAAGGGAAAGGCACATCCATCAAGATGTCATGCAAAATGCAAATGGGAGAGGTACTACATCCTACAATACATAACTTGCTTTCACCATTGCCAATGTTGGTGTTATTTCTCTTACACTAAGGTTTAATCAAAGTAGAATCACTATAAAAGAGTAAAACTATTAATTTTAGAGATAAAATAATAAAAGTCTATAAAATTATTGAATTAAGTTCTATGATTTCACATTTTCAAATTTGAAGAGAATTTAGGTGTGCAAAAAAAATTTACTGAGAAAAGATTGTGCAATTTTTTTAAACCTTTTAACAATTACTATGAAGAAGATGCAAAATAGAGAAACTATAAAAAAACATCATACATAAATGCTCACAACGCAAGATGTACATGGTGAAAACCCTTTCGAAAGAAAAATACCACTCCAATAGCCTACTCAATGTATTTAGTAAATAATCTGATTACATAGACTTGCAACAAGTTTCTTCCAAAAAACTCAATGTATTTAGTAAATAATCTGATTATATAGACTTGCAACAAGTTTCTTCCAAAAATACACAAGCGGTAAATTTTGAAATAGATCTAATAAGATAGTAGTCATTGTAAATAATCATACAACTTATATCCAAATAAGTTTGTATTTATAGAATTTGCGAATGCATTGAAGATTTGTCCTCAAGAATATCCTCAATGTCCTAAAAATTTATAAAACATAAATCCTGGTACTTGTATTTATGTAGTTTTCTAACAATAGTTATCAATATCCTAAAAAATGCAACACCATATCCATTTCCTCCATTGGTGCCAATTGAAATCCTTTTCTTGGGTAGAATTGTCAAATGTCTCCCTACACTTCTCATATCTATTGAAGACTTTAGGACAACAATTTCCCAAGTCCAACACCTCTTTCTACGAAACATTACATTGTCTCTCTTACAATTGCATTACCATGTCATAAATGATAAGTACACTCTTGGTGAATATTTAGTTCAAACCTTGGTGCTGAACAATATTTTGGCACCTATAATGAAAGGCAATAAGTGTAAATTCCCATCGGGATATAGTCAAAGGCTAAACAAGCCAAATTTAATAGCACAAGATTATCATATATAAGTAGAAGGGATAACAATTTTCGTTCAGATATTCAAGTGATTTTGAGCACTTCTAGAGTGGTTCAAGGAGAGGTTTGGAAAATAAGTCGTATCCAAATAAAAGATGGACCTTACATCAAAATACTTCATAGCTCAATAATATAATACCACAACAAATGCAAATTCCCAAATTCAATTTTTTGACTAATTCATAAAAAAAATTACAGATAAGAACTGATGCATAGATCATATCTGAGAGGTAAGACAAATTGATTTTCAAGAACTAGAAAATCAAATAATAGTATTCAAAGGGGGTTTACAACATTATAATAGTGAAACCAAATAGACAGATGTAAACATCTCAAAAACTCTCATTGGCTACACTTATTCATAAGATGGGGAGTTTGCATGCAATTTGAAAAGGTTAATGTTTAGATCTCATCTTCTATACATACATATATACCAATATCAGCCTTTTGGTAAGCAACAACTCCATTCAGGTGAAGCTTAGGATCGAGCATGGAAAAATAACAACACTTCCCAACCCACCCTTCAAGGCATGGTAAATGATAGAGGAAAATCATACCTAAGCGCACTTAAATTATATTTTTTCCTTTCCATGTGTTGCAAGTAGATCAAGGCAATGAATGCCCAACTATTTGATTCAATGTTCAAACAATAAGTATCCATTTTATTTCCAATTCACATGAGAAATTATATATATATATATTGAATCAAAAAATTATATTTAATTATTATATTAAATAATATTAAAAAAAAATTAAACATGACGCTTCTAGTTCAATTTTATTTCTTTCAAACCTTCAATGAAACGCTATAAAGTGTGCTTCAAATTGCTCCAACAGATTTTTAAAAACATCAAATGCTGCATCTTCTTCCTGCACATGCAATAGTTTCATCTTGTTCAAATGATGCACATAACATGTATTATACACTTCATATGCTCATTTTTCAAAGGATATGCTCATTTTTCAAAGGAAAGCAAAACTCACACTATACTAGTCATTGTGGATGCTTGTTGACTTGAAAAACAAATACCCTACAGAAAATTTATAATGCAAAGACAAGAAAACATTCAGTTAAAGTGGGAGACAAACCTGAGAGAGGAATGATGCACAAATCCCAATGTGAATAGAATGAAATTACTTCAACACAAAACAGCAAGTTGGCCACCACGATTAGCTATCAAAACAAAAATTAATTAAAAAAATGTTAGTTTTACCGATGATGGTTCAATATCAATTTCGAGTACCATTCAACAAATTTTTTTAAAGCAACTTAAATAGTTTTGGAGATGAGCTATTTAATAGTGTTTTCAATTAATTTTACTTCTTTCTCATGGTTGCACTAATTTGATTTGGTTTAATGAATATAGTAAAAATACAAATTTTAATATATTTAATTTTATTAATATAATAATTATTTATAGTAATATTAAAATTAATTTGATTTTTTTTGTTAAGGTATCTTTGTATAACATTAAAATTATTTAGAAATAGTGGGTATATCATCTAAGTGTAAACAAAATTTATATTTTATCTATTTATAGACATTCAAAAGAATAGATCTAGAAATCATGATAAGAATAGGATCTAGAAATCACAAGTCAAGAATGCAAGCATATGACATAGTTGTAGTCATATTATAAGCCTAGATTTGCAATGTCAACTCAATACAAAGTAAAATAGAATATTTTGATTTTAATGCAAAAGTTGACTCTACCGTAAGAAAGAAAAATTCATTCTCCTTGAATGCCCATGTTATTTCCAAGATTTACTATTACTATTTATATAGTAAAACTAGTTCCGCAATCGTTACCTTTGGGAAAGCTGATGGAAAGCCTCTAGTATGCTCTGCTCTTTGCCCATTAATAACCATGCCTCTTTCACTTTCACTTTCACTTTCACTTCTTTGCCCTCGCAGAATGCCTGAATCTCGTATCGTTTTGACTGAAGCCAATTTGAACCTTCTGGGAAGACGCCCATCCATAGCCATATTCCATTTGCCAATTCGGTACAAAAATAATCGTCTCTGTCCGTAGATATTTGGAAGAGTATCTCGGGACAAACATAATCTATAATAAAACATATCAGAATGGCATTGGCATTGACGGAACTCTCCTGCCTCCTCAAATTTAATCCTCCAGACAATCCAAATTCGACCACATTTTTCAGAGGAAAAGAAGTAAAGAAGTTTTTCAGCGAACCTAAATCAACCACTGCCCTTGTGCATACTATCAATTCTCTTGGCAATTTCTGCACAATAATTGCAAATGACAATGGCAGCACAAAATCAAATGCCTCATAATAATAAATAGACTTCTACATTTCTAATTCAACTATTTTTATTACCTGTATGTCGGTGATGAACGGTTCAACAACTGCTCTGTCGTTTGCTACGACCACAAGGGTCTTCAATCTCTCATGGTGCTCCAAGCCTAATAAACACAGCCCCTTCGAGCTGTCATGTACTTCCAACTTCTCTTGTGATGTCAATCGTTCTAAACCTTCTATCTTCTTCAATTTGTTGCATTTTTTCAATTGAAATTCTTCAAGAGAAGTTAATTCTGCAAGACTCGGAAGAGTGTCCAATGCGGAACAGTTCTCTATTCTGAGCGTCTCCAATGATCTCAAGCTTGCTAAACTTTCTATCTTCTCCAATTTGTAGCAGTGAAACAAATTAATTTTTTTTAGAGAAGTTGCCTCTGCAAGACTTGGAAGGGTGTTCAATTCTGTACACCTGTATATTCTGAGTGTCTCCAATGATCTCAGGCTTGCTAAACTTTCTATCTTCTCCAATTTGTTGCAGCCTTCCAAATAAATTTCTTTTAGAGAAGTTGCCTCTGCAAGACTTGGAAGGGTGTTCAATTCTTTACAGCTGTTTATTCTGAGTGTCTCCAATGATCTCAGGCTTGCTAAACTTTCTATCTTCTCCAATTTGTTGCAGCCTTCCAAATTAATTTCTTTTAGAGAAGTTGCCTCTGCAAGACTTGGAAGGGTGTTCAATTCTGTACAGCTGTTTATTCTGAGTGTCTCCAATGATCTCAGGCTTGCTAAACTTTCTATCTTCTCCAATTTGTAGCAGCCTTCCAAATAAATTTCTTTTAGAGAAGTTGCCTCTGCAAGACTTGGAAGGGTGCTCAATTCTGTACAGCTGTTTATTCTGAGTGTCTCCAATGATCTCAGGCTTGCTAAACTTTCTATCTTCTCCAATATGTTGCAGCCTTCCAAATTAATTTCTTTTAGAGAAGTTGCCTCTGCAAGACTTGGAAGGGTGTTCAATTCTGTACAGCTGATAATTCTGAGTCTCTCCAATGATCTCAGGCTTGCTAAACTTTCTATCTTCTCCAATTTGTAGCAGTCAAACAAATTAATTTTTTTTAGAGAAGTTGCCTCTGCAAGACTTGGAAGGGTGTTCAATTCTGTACAGCTGTATATTCTGAGTGTCTCCAATGATCTCAGGCTTGCTAAACTTTCTATCTTCTCCAATTTGTTGCAGCCTTCCAAATAAATTTCTTTTAGAGAAGTTGCCTCTGCAAGACTTGGAAGGGTGTTCAATTCTTTACAGCTGTTTATTCTGAGTGTCTCCAATGATCTCAGGCTTGCTAAACTTTCTATCTTCTCCAATTTGTAGCAGTGAAACAAATTAATTTCTTTTAGAGAAGTTGCCTCTGCAAGACTTGGAAGGGTGTTCAATTCTATACAGCCGTATATTCTGAGTGTCTCCAATGATCTCAGTCTTGCTAAACTTTCTATCTTCTCCAATTTGTTGCAGTTACTCAAATGAAATTCTTTTAGAGAAGTTGCCTCTGCAAGACTTGGAAGGGTGTTCAATCTTATACAGCCGTATATTCTGAGTGTCTCCAATGATCTCAGGCTTGCTAAACTTTCTATCTTCTCCAATTTGTAGCAGCTACTCAAATCAATTTCTTTTAGAGAAGTTGCCTCTGCAAGACTTGGAAGGGTGTTCAATTCTCTACAGCTGTCTATTCTGAGTGTCTCCAATGATCTGAGGCTCGCTAAACTTTCTATCTTCTCCAATTTGTTGCAGCCAATCAAATCAAACATCTTTAAGGAAGTTAATTCTCTAAGACTTGGGAGGGCCTTCAATTCTGTAAGATCATTTATTATGAGTGTCTCCAATGATCTTAGACTTTCTAAACCTTCTATGTTCTTCAATTGGCAGCCTTTACGTAAAACCAACTCTCTTAACCGCAAAGGAGCCTGCGTTAAAATTTCGATACAATTAATCTATTTAAGATAAATTAAAATTTATTTATGTTTTACATTATTTAAAGTACCGTAGTGCAAATACTTACATCCGCATCAGGTTCCCACAAACGATCTAATCTCTCAGCTTTATCAATTTCTAAAATTCGTAATTTTTTCAATGAAAGCCATGATGGAAGATTCTCGTGCTCAAATCTATCACAACAAAGGCAGACGAGTTCTCTTGATAATTCGCTACATTCCTGGTTGATAAAATCTCCATTGCCAACAAAAATCTTCAATCCAAGCGAGCCGGGTGGGAGGACACGGTTTCCTTGGCTTGTGTTTATTATGATCTTTCCTTGCTGGTGGTAACAATTATCACCAAACGCATCTGCCATTCCTCGTATTCCTATTGCTTCCTGAATAATCAAAACTAAAAATAAGAAATTATATTGTAAAGCACTAGAACTGATTAGAACGCAGGCTCAAGGGAGGATTAATAAAACCACGAAAGAAAGCACCGACTTCACCTGTTGAGGCTGAATCTCGATAATCTGCTGTTTAGACCAAAGACGATAGGGTGACTGCTGATTTGCAATCTCCCTTCCCAAATCTCTCAAATGATCATGCAGTCTGATACGATTCTTCTTGTCCAATTCAACAAGACATTTATTTACAAGCCTTTGTAAACCGTGCAGACCATTCCACTCTGATCCGTCCCATACTGCAATGGCCCTACTGCTTGTCCATCCAATGAAGAAACACGCTACATCCAAAAACATCTCTCTCTCTTCTTTATCTAGAGAATCGTAGCTTATTTTGAGTCTCGATTTGATGTCGTGCGGCACCAATCTGGACAATTTTATTAATTGGGACTGCCAATATATCTTGCTGGACTCCCCATAGAGCAGACCCCCTAAGACCTTTAGGGACAAAGGCAGACCCCGGCAAGCATTTATAAATGTTTGAGCAAGTTCCTGGAATTCCACCAATGGAGAGGGTTGTCCAAATGCATGCCAACAAAAAAGCTCCCGGGCATGATCAGGATTGAGTTCTCCCATTTTATATATAGCAGAGATGTCCCACGCTGTAAGAACACGCAACTCGCGTGTGGTAACAATTATCAGACTTCCATGGCCAAGGCTCTCCCTTCCTGGCAGTAGAACATCTAATTGTTCTTTATGATCCACATCATCTAAAACGATAAGCACGGAAACAGATCTCAACCGGCTTCTCAGAATCTCTTTGCCTTCGTCTGTATTGTCAAAATTTGCACTTTCGCTCTTCAACTCCAGGTCCTCCAGAAGCTTCTTTTGTTTCTCATGCAATCGCCCTTTCATTGCAGCCTCACGAACATCGAAAAGGAAACTTGACTTCTTAATGGTGGAGCATTTCTTGTTAAATACATGCTTTGCAAGGGTGGTTTTTCCCGCACCACCCATTCCCCAGATGCCCACAATTTGTGTTGGTCCGGCAGCAGATTGTAGTGCAATTTTGTCATGAAAGTCTTTTTCTGCTTCATCCAAACCCACGGGATGCTGAGCAACATCTAATCTCACCTTCTTCAATTCTTTCAATACATGATTCACCACATTCGTCACCACCTTCTCCTCGTCACTGAACAATCAACATGTTGAACAAAATGAAGATTTAAAACGATAGTGTGTAATTCGAGCTTTTATCTAATCATAGATATATAAACAGAATTAATAATTACTGTCAATTTTAAATAAACGTCATTTTTTCACTTGCAGTTATCCATTCATTCGGAGATTTAATAGATAAAAAGAAATATTAACTGTCAACTTTAACTCAACGTAAATAGATGCAGGAAAACTAATACATTCAATATATAATACAATATAGTATTTTCTTAAAAAATATATAAGAATAAAATTTACACCTCGTTATTAATAAATAAGAATAAAATTTGTGAATAATGCATTGTAAAATATAATATAAATATATAAATTACACTTATTTAATTAAAAATTATTTTATTTTATTTCTATAAATAATATTTATATAACATAATTCATAAGTTTTATTTTTAAAATTATTTTATTTTCTTAAATTATTTATTTTATCTTTATTTGAAGAACTATTTTAATTTTTTATTGAGAGGCATTAATGAACTAGTTTAATAGTGAGGGTTCGGACTTGTTGGCCCAATGTAGGATTGTGCAAAACATACCTAGTTGGTCTCAGATGAGGAGATGAGAATGCTACCAGTAAGCTTTTCTACAGAGGAAATAGAATTGGCTGTTGACCAGCTTCACCCAAACAAAGCTCTAGGGTAGGATGGGTTCTCGACCAACATTTTCCAAAAGTGTTGGGATATTGTGGGAAAAGAGGTGATCGAAGCCATGGAAGACTTTACGAACTCAGGGAAAATTCTTAGAAAAATCAGTAACACCTTTGCATTCGTCCCAAAGAAAGAGCGAGAAAGAAACATTGCTGGATGACTATTACCCAATCTCTCTTTGCAACACTTTATACAAGATATTGGCAAAAGTAGTGTGAACAGACTGAAAATAATCTTACCTTCCATCATTTCGAATGAACAAACAAGATTTTTTCCCAGCAAATCCATCCTATATGGCGTGATCATCGCCCAAAAAGCTATCCACTCAATACAGAAAACAAGGAACTTAGATATGATGATTAAGTTGGACAAAAAGAAGGCCTATGACTATGTGGATTGGAGGCTTCTCTTGCAAGTAATCTTGGTTAGATTGGATCTATGATTGCACAACCAGACCTACGTATTCGATGCTGGTCAATGGATCCCCAGAGGGTTTGTCTTAAGCATCAGAGGACTTTGTGAAGGAGGCCCGTTGTTTCCATTTCTCTTTATCATAATGGGAGAAGCATTGTCTAGAACCTATGGACAGGTGGTTTCTAGTGGCAAGTTGGAAGGCACAAGTGTAACCAGCATCTCATTAGCAATTCGCTGATGACTCCATGATTTTTGGAGCAGGAAAGAGATATGAGGGAAGGTATTATATTAAGGAGATTCTGAATCCCTCTACTACGTGAAAAAGGAAATCATAAATTCAATTCTTTACCACAACAAGAGAGGAAAAGGAGATTCTCAGAACTCTCAGCTTCAGAAATGGACAACTTTCATACACTTACATGGGTTTGCCATTGGCCAAGAGTCTATGGTCAAATAGATTATGGTATCCCCTTGGGAAAAGAATGTCAAATCGAATGGCATCATGGAAAAGATGATGATTGTCTTGGAAAGGTAGAATAACTATGTTGAAGTGGGTAATTTCAACGGTCCCCATCTATTTGATGTCTTTCCTCTCTCTCTCTCTTGGGGTTAATCAAAAAATGAACCAACTAACGAGAAAGTTATTTTGGCAATGCACTTCGAAGAAAGAAAAAGTTACACTCATAGCATGGGGCAAGGTTTGTAAAAGAAAAGAGGTCGGAGGTGGTGGGGCTCGGTCCAAGCAACTTCTACAAAACAAGGTGTTGGGAGAAGAACTTGTCTGGAGAATGTTTAAAGAATAACACTTGAGCGAGGTAAAATCCTAAATCACAAGTATCTAGAGGGAAATGAGGCCTCTACCATTCTAACTGCTAGCAATTCTCCACAAGGCTCATCGGTGTGGAAATTTATGAGAGAATGCAAACCTTTGATTATAGATTACCTCGCATGGGACATCCACGATGGTAGATCTACCTTGTTTTGGGAAAATTCATGGGGTGGTTACATGAGCCGAGAAAGAGTCTTGTCAGTAGGAGCAATCAAGGTAACACTAAAACAGATTCCGGGTAAGCATGTAAGGCACTATCTTCAAGAAGATCTGAAGGAAGGGGTTTGGGGTTGGCATCAAGGAAGGATTTGGATTTGTTGGACCTGCCAAGGACCGAGGTGCAACAGTTAAAGGACGTCCTTACAAGACGCAATAGTTTGGAATGGTTCAAACATGAGTCAATACAATGCAAAAGATGGGTACGGGTCGCTGGAAAGAGATGGTCAGATTGGGGAACAGCTATTCCAATTAATCTTTGTTGGCATAAGCTCTGTATATCCAAAGACCTTCACATGGGCTTCTATCCAGAAAAAGATTTTGATAGCTGAGAGGTCTAGGAAGGTGGGATACCAAGGAGCATCCAGATGCTCGTTGTGTAAGTGCAGCAAGGAAACAGTGGAAGTGGACCACTTGTTGTTGGGATGCCCCTTCACACAGGAATGTTGGAGATGATGCTGCATGAAACCTGGTTGGGTGAGTGCTCTCCCAATATCCTAGGTTTGTTTAGATCATGGTCAATCTTTAAAAAACCAGATCCATTCTCGTCTTTGGATTATCAACCCTTCAATTTTGATATAAGAAATATAGAAAGAAAGGAGCAGAAGGATCTTTCAAGATGAGAAAATGGGTTTGAACTCTTAAACAATGTGAAGGCAGCAGTGGTTGAAATTGTGAACAGTAGACTAAGCGATTGAACTCCTCGCAATTCTACGTTCACAGAGTGAGATTCAAGTATGAGGAAACATTGGTTTGGTTTGAGAATCCCCCTGGTAGTCATAAGCTCTGGTGATGGGAAACTTGCAAACAGAGATGTAAGCAGAGTGTAGGATGCTTCACCATGGATGCTATAAGTTGAATTTTGGTGGCTCATAAGGGGCAATTTGAGGGTTTGTGGAGCAGGGTGAGTGTTTGAAACTAGGATGGGGCAACCATTTGCATAGTTGTGAAACCTCTCCCACAGGGATTCAAAAAAGAGGCTAATTTTTAGGCGCTCATCTTTGCTCGGCGCAAATGCAGAGAGTTTAACATAGAAAAGATAGAAGGGGACTATTTATCAGATCATCATTGATGACACTTAAGATGTAGACAATTTAAAAATTCGTCTTTCTAGTATAAAATTACAAATCTTAATTTATCTCATATAAAAGTAAGGTCCAGACTCCATAGTACTCCAGAAACCTAAAAATAAAATGCTCTATCATACTTCACTTGATAATATTAATATATAAATTTAAAATTTGAAGTTTAATCTTTAACTTCAAATTTTAAGGAAACATTTCATCATTTAAAATTATATATTTTATCTCTATTTAAAATGTAACACTTTTCAACATTTGACAATGTTGTATACCATGACTTGAACTCATGAATTAATTAAGAACATACAAATTTGACTTAACTGCTAAAATGAATCACTTGAAAAACCACAAAGTTGACTTGATTTACTTTCAACAGATTTATACTAAAACATGTGAAAGTGATTATCCAATCAATAATGACCAATGTTTTAAGCTGACCAGTTATCAACAAAGATTGATGAGCAAAGAATGAACTGAAACACAGTCTGAGAAGATGGCCTTGATAATGTAAGAAATATGTTGATGCAGGAAGACACAATAATTAAGCTGAATTTAATATACATACAAATGACCTTAACTCTTCATATTAAAAGCATAATGTAATTGTTCCATTAATAAATGAACAATCTTGTTTATGCTATAAACAGATCAATGAACAGATTTAAACGTGAAGTCTTCCAAACTAAGAAGATGACTGATTAGAATGTTTAACTATATAAAAGAAAAATTAAAGAGAAAACTGAAAGTATCAGAGCATTAGCATGAAGACCTCATTACAATGTAACTAAATGAGACACAAATGACATCACATAATACAATGAATTTCATGTGTGGAAAACCCTTTTGGGTAGAAAAACCACTCGAACCTGTAATCCTTTTATTAGTTCAAAGAGCACCAACTATGTTACAAATGTATTTTGCAGATCCAAATGCAAAGAGCACCAACCCCTTCCTCAATAGTTTAATATGTTTTGACAGTTGCTAATAATTTACAATTGCTTTGACTTGCAATCATACAATTATTAGTTGATGAGAATCACAAGAATGATATGCAATCTTTCCAATTACAAATTGATATCTCAAATACAATCACAAGATAACCCCTTCACTATATCACCACAGTTCTTCTCAATCTTTTTTTTTCACTTCTTTCTTCTTCCTATGTATTTCCATGCATGCCTATTTTCTGTTACAGAAAATAGTTATGTATGTATTTACATGTTAAAAAGAAATTAAGAAAAATAGATAACTGATACAACTGACTGAAAAAGTAATTGCACTCTTAACAAATTGTCTAATCAAACAAAGTCTTCCATGGTCAACCTCGATTTAGGGTCCGGAAACCCTTAACCATTTTGATACTTCACTTCAAACAAAAAGTAATTTCCTTTTCCTTTTAACCCATGCTTCAAACCAAATCATTTTAACCTTTGAAGTAAAACGGTGTTACCTGGAAATAATGGAATAAAACAACCTGTGTGATCTTCAAAACTGCCAGAAAACCCCACAAAATTCGGCAAAAGAAACACCGTTTGAGTCCTTCTTGTGTCATCACCAACATATCCAAAACACACAAAGAAAAAACTATCACAGAACCAACTCTAACTGCCTTCGAAATGGCCATAGCGGTGGCAACGGTTTGAGTCTATGCTTTACAAAACAAAACCTAAACTCAACTCATCATAACAAAAAACAATTTGAAGTCCGTGAAAATCTGTCGACAACGCAATCCAAATAATGTTGTCCACATGTACCATAACATAATGTTGTGTCAGGTTTTAACAATGAACTCGATTCCACCTCATGGTTCATAAGTTTTTGCCTTTATAAATTGTTACATACTTAATAGAACCTGATGAGAAATATATATTCCCAATAGCCTTAGGCTATATAAAAAAATGCTAAGTGCTTAGATAGCACTCAACCAACATGCCCCTTCTTCCTATATTCGAGTGCTTGGTAAGCACTTAAAAAATCAACCATCTTATTATATGATGCAATGATATAACTTAGGCATTATTAAATATGTCATAATGTATGATAATAAATATAATGCCATTGTATAATGTCCAATAGCCAATGTGACAAAATAGAATCAATGTCAAACACTAACATCATCTATCCATAAACATGTAACCCATGTAGCATATAATCTGCAATGATATCAAGACCTCTTCTTTTTGTCATCACGGACAAAACAATAAGGAAGATAACAAACTCCCCCTTTGTCCTTGATGGCAAAAACAAGCCATCATTGAATCAGAGGGAAAAATGTCACAGAAATAGAAAGTTATATGCCAATCAAACCTGTCCACTGTCAACAATCAAACCTGTAAATGAATCCTTGTCAATGAAAGTCAATCACAAAGAATATTCAATGATGCTTTCTCCCCCTTTTTGTCTCAAGGACAAAGGGAATAACCAAAACAATCAGAACCAACTGAATGAAAAATAGATCAATCATGCTGCGGGATATGTCGATAAGCAGCATATATGCAAGTAAAGCAGCCAAACGTTGTTGTTGGAGAGCCAAGCTCCCCCATAACCAGTGCAGATAGTTAAGCAAGTTAGGATTGAGAGAGCTCATTTATATGTGCTGAATCAAAATCACAAGCACAATGTACTTTGCTAAAACAACTTTACTATGCCATCATTATCTTGAATTATAACAGCTTCCTATTCATCGCAATCAAGGATACCTTCCATACCTGATCCTGATTACAAGATTACGCTTCCAACCTATAGGGCATACATCACTTACCACGCCATCATTTGGACCTGTCTGTTCTTTCGCAAACGTGTCTACACACGCCCACAAGAGGACTGTATTTAACTGATTTATAGCAGTGAATCATTTCTGCACCAAGTAGTCATGACTAAAATCTCCTTACCATCCTTAAAACTTATCATGGACCAATTAAAGATCAACAGAGAGTGTCATCTGATAACAGTTCACTGTCTATTCAAAATGGTTGTGATCAAAATTTATTCCATTCATCTAATTGTTGAATCTAGAAAGGGTTTGTGACAAACCTTCACAATATCCAACCCTTACATACTATTGAGAATCTTTCACAATTATTAGATTAATCAGTTGATGTTAAATATGTCAAAACTCAGAAAATTCTAAGTTAGAGCCTGCTAGGGCATCAGATATTGTTCGATACAGCTTGATCACAAACTCAGTAAAACACATCAGCACATAGTCAGTCCTTTCTCTGTCTTGTCAAAATCACTGCATACTATGATTAAATCTTTAGCTTAAAGAACATGACAGATTCAAACTTACTAAACAAACTTTTATAGTCATGATTCAGATCATTTATATTGAACAACATACAAGAATCAATAGAACATTTTCAAATCTGTTTCAACTGGCAATCTCTACATGAATAATCATTAACTTTTCAAAGCTGCATATTCATAATTTCCAAACTATGCCAAACAACAAGTACATGTTCCTGTCAACCAATTTGCATTCACACTATTGTTCTATACCAATCAATCATAACCAGGATTGACAATGCTCAATCATAATTTGTCACTGTAATGCAATCAACAATCTCTCTTGAACATCTTCTTCACAAATAAATCAATGCACTCTATCATGCAGACATCTTCTTCAATCCAAATCAAACTTCTTTGTTCATCTGTTAAGCATTGCCAACCGATCCACTCTTCTCATGAATCTACCAGTTAATTCCTTTTCTTCATCTAAACCTACAACCATTCTGTCAACACATCTAAATTTGCTGAACGTGTCAGGAGAAACAAGATAGAACACAGAGCATCAAATACATAGTCCAATAGATTTTAGAGGCCAAAAGATATATCTGAATACATATGCTTCATAAAACTGTCCATGAACCAGATACTGATTGCTAAAGACTGAGACACCATATAGTCACCTCAACAGGAAATGCCCCATTAAAAACAATCACCTTGAGATCATCTTGAAAGTGTCTCATGTTATCACCAACAATATCTTGACTAACCATGACACCAAATGTCAATACCTTTTAGTTTCAAACTATCTTGAATTGATAGGACTCAATGCTTATGCAATAATTCTTACACACCGTGTTTTGCAATTCACTATTTCATACCTCTTATTGAATACTGATCAAATGCTACAGGACATATTACCTTCTTAATGTTGTACCAGGTATCATTTGCATTTGATGGTCACATATCATCATAGAATACCACCTTATATGCCTTTTGAACCGGATTATTGCTACACATCTCATAATTCAATCAGTACTACATGCACTTATGAAATAACATCCTTCCATAAAAGATATGTCAATAGAGGCTTGTATGAGATAGCACAAACACAAGACAACTTGCCAATTTATAAGATCAGACAAGCTGTTATGAAGCCAAACCAAATTTTATACAACAGCTAATTCTGAAAGTTTATACTAAGTTTCACCTCGTGAGTTATCTTTTCAACACTGGCATCATAAACTTCTGATAGGATAGAAATTAATCCAATTTGTCAATATTCCAATCAGTGAACAGTCTTTGACAAGTCATCATCAAAGTTCACAACCAAGAAATGACAAGTACAAATTAGTATCAATCAATACTTTCAGCTACTTATTCAAATCCAAGTTACCAAATGAGAGATTACAACAAATGTCAAACAAGCTGCTCAAAAACAACTACTGCCCTGCAACATCAATATATCTTCTTTTTAGAGGTAAAAGATATCTATCATTTGCTCCCCCGGAAACTAAGCTTTCCCTTAAACATCATGACATACTTTCAAGGATTCATCTTTGACATGTTTTCTTCTCCAAACCATAAGAGATCTTTTCTGCTTGTCATTTTTCCTGCATAGACTTGCTACATGTCCAAGTTCGTTACATTTAAAACACTTTATAACCTTATTTTTCAAGAACACATCTGATTTTACAGACCATCTACATCTGGCAGCCTTGTGACCAAATCATGACAATTATAACATTTTTGGTTCATGAAAGAATTTCTTCTTGACCATTCAAACCGTCTTTTGTCAATGTTTCTACAAATTGCAACTTTATGACCATATGCATTACAACCATAACAGTAACCTTGAAAAGAATGATTATACTTGACTATCTGATTATGCCAAGAAGGTGAAGATCTGAAAGCACTTCTTCTGTGACTGTTATTATCATCTTTCTCTTTAGGTGCGGCATTATGATAACCCAAATCAACCTTCTTTTTAGGAGTTTTCTTTAATGTAAATTCCTTCCCATCCGTGGTAGCAAATACTGTCTTGTGTTCTAACCCATTTGAAGATCTTTTTCCTCCATTATATCTCAAACCTGTAGGTTCCTTTGAATGTCTTTGCCTGTCCAACATCTCATATAACAAGTTAGTACTATTATCAAATTTTTTATTTTGCTTTGATTGGTTCTTGATAACTTCAAGTTCTTTCCTTCGATTTACAACTTTTGCTTCAAGCTTTAGACACTCAACCTTTTGAACCTCCAAATCAGATCTTACCACACCTATTATCTGTTTATGTTCTTCAATTTCAATTTTTTGACTTATGATCAAGTTGTCCATAAGAGTTTGTTCTTTCAACAGGAAATCCTTATCTGAACCTTTTCTCAAGGATGTAACCTCAAGTTCTAGTTTGTCACACAAGTCATCTTTGTTCTCTAGTTTAGTTTTCAGTTATGTATGTATGTACATGCTAAGAAGAAATTAAGAAAAATAGATAACTGATACAACTGACTAAAAAAGTAACTATCTGTTACATAGAAGAGAAATCTGCATTTTTTGAACTTTAACAAACTGTCTAATCAAACCAAGTCTTCCATGGTAACCCTCAAGTTAGGGTCCCGAAACCCTTAACCATTTTGATACTTCACTTTTCCTTTTAACCCATGCTTTGAACCAAATCATTTTAACCTTTGAAATAAAACGGTGTTATTTGGAAATAATGGAGTAAAATTGTTAGGAAAGAAGAGTGCGAAAAACTTTCCACAGTATCAAATTCTTATGGGAGAAGAAACCAAGGATGACTATCAATTTCAATTAAAGTCATTAAGATGCACAAAAGTAAATAGAGTAAGCACAGAAGGATAAACAAGCATAAAACAGAACAACAGTATTTCTGTGGGAAAACCATTATGGGTAAAAAACCCACACACCCAAAGCAACAGTCACTTATATTATGTAAATCTGGTTACATATAAGTTACAGATTGTTTGCTTTCAGATATACATTCTCAACCTCAGTTCTGCAATTGTTGAATACTCGATCACCAAGTTTCACAGAGATTGACCCTCTGCAACTTATTGAGTATCTCAACAGCATTAGTGAATCCTCTACTTGCTATCCTCTCACTGCACCACTATACCAACGAATCTTGCAGCGATTTATACACACCACAATTCGTTATGAAATCTGGTACTTTAACCGTTACTTCGCAGACGGTTAACTAACTCAGCCTTTCCATTCATCCAATCCAACCGGCGGTCACCACAAGCATCGCTGGTACTGGCTTTAGCATACCAACTTGCCATCAAGCAACCACCGTACGATCATGGCACTCACCGTACGGGTCATGGCAGCCACCATACGGTCAGGAGTCGAGTCCTATGATGGGGTCATGGAAGCCACACCTTTTCGCACACAACTCTCTGTACACCTCACCATATGGTGAATGGACCACCCCGCACACTCCACATACTCTCCCCGCACATGTATGCCTCACCGCACGGTGAGAAGCCACCAGACGGTGAGCAGCCACTGTACGTACGAGGCATTCCTAATAATCTCCCACTTGACGAGGTACATACTAATGTCCATGGAGTTCGTAAACAGGCTACTAAGAGTCAGGGGCTTCAAGTCCCATCAAGAATTTGTGCACCATTTGAACTTACCTGGCACCTTCAGAACACTCAAAGGCTACTGATAAAACACAAACATCATAATTCCCATTAGACTGATACACCCTTTCCACATTAGCATACACACCATCATGAACTAGAGTTCACCATGTGCTCCATTGAGATATTTGCAACAAAAACATGAATGGTCTCATCTCATGCATGAATGTTCTCACCTCCTACCATGCCACTAGACACACATAGAAGCCATTCACATAGAAAGCCACACAACTGTTGCACATGAATCACAAACTCTGTCTTCAATTGATATCCCAAAATATAGACACTCTATCCATAGGCAATCAGATATATCAATTTAACTATCAGCAACATAGCAAAAATAGCACCCACATCAAGTGCTTGCACGTCTAAGCATCCATACCTCTAAGGTATACCAACATGAATTCCAAATCACCAACATATACACCCTGTTACACGCAGTCTCAAGCCTCAAGTGCAATACCTGTCACATACACACCAAGAAGCTCCCACTCCACAGGTAATGTCAAAGTTGAAACGAATCCATTAACAACATCAGACAGAAGTGTATAAAACATGTAGTACCAAGAACATTCACAATATTGAGTAATTGTAAACCAAGAACCTGCAAGCACAAATTTCATAGCAAGTCTCCACAGCCCCCTGTATCATGTCCTTCTACACACACCTCTAAATGCTAACTGTGTCAAGAACATGACAGATGAATGCTTCTCAGTTGAAACTATTACTCATTCCAACACATACATCTCTAGCCACAAGAGAACATTAGCATCATCTATGTTTCCATGTATCCATGAGCACCTCTAACTGATCAAACCATGCCAAACTCCAAATGCAAAACCACAATATCATGAAGTATCCAACAAATGATCAATATACTCAAAACAACGAAAATTAAACCAAGATCAATGTCAAAGTTCCAACTGCAAAATCAGGAACATAAACATGACAACCATGACCTAAAACATCTCATTCATAGAATAACATGCTCCATATAAACATAACCATATCATGCCAAAACTCTAAATGCATCTCAAGAGTGTATCATGACATAACATTGAAAAACATCCTAATAACAAGGATAACATGTCAAAAGAAAACATAAACAACATATGTACCAAGGACCCCTATGAGTCCTCAAGATGATGAATCTACATCACTGCAAACAACTCCCACTGAAGCGTGGTACCGAGTCTCGCATGACATCATGACAAATATCTTCTTCATGAAGATTTAACCAAACATCAACTGATGTCTAACTTTCCAAAACAGCTCAAAAGGCATTTCCATCATCACTCTGAGAAGACGCAGAAGAATCAAAATCAGAAGAACTCTTCATTTTTTCCTTCTTCTCTTTGCAATCCTTTCAAATATGACCAATCTGCCCACAATTCCAGCACTTCGCTTTGGACTTCTTTCCAAGAGACTTAGATCTTTCCTCTGACTTGGATTTTGACTTCTTGTCCTCCTACTTGCCTCGAACAGCAAGAGCCTCCTTGACCATCTCAAAAGATTTCCTTCGTGCTTCTTCTGACAGTAGCGAAGGAACCGCATCTTCCATCTTGAAAGTGGTTGTTGTACTCCCAATGGCCATCACCAGATGATCCCATGTGTCAGGCAAAGAACATAACAGAAGCATACATCGATCCTCATCATCAATCTTGACTTCTACAAAAGTTAACTGTGCAACAATCATGTTGAAAACATTCAAATGATCTGCCATAGATGTACCCTCGTCCATCTTCAAGGAATACAACTTCTTCCTCAAGAACAACTTGTTTACCAGAGACTTTCCCTGATAAATGTCACCAAGTTTTTTCCACAAAGAAGTTGTTGTCTTCTCCTCATGAACATTTAACAAAACAGAGTCCGCCAAACAGAGCCCGATCAGCCCTTTGGCTTTTCTATCTGCAAGATCCCAATCCTCTTGTTTCATGCCTGAAGGTTTAGCTCCATCCACTACAAACAAGAGATCTCTATCTACCATCAGATCTTCCATCTTGAGTTTCCACAACTCATAATTGCTACCATCAAACTTCAAAACATCTACTCTTCCTAATGTACTTGTCATCTCAATTTGCAATATTGATTACTAGCACCCTGCAAATCACCCACAACAGAAATGACACAAACAACCTGCCCACAAGGATAATCCAACTAGCCTTGCTCTGATACCACTTGTTCGGAAAGAAGAGTGCGGAACACTTTCCACAGTATCAAATTCTTAGGGGAGAATAAACCAGGGATGACTATCAATTTCAATTATAGTCATTAAGATGCACAAAAGTAAATAGAGTAAGCATAGAAGGATAAACAAGCATAAAACAGAACACCAGTATTTCCATGGGAAAACCCTTACGAGTAAAAAACTCACACACCCAAAGCAACAGTCACTTATATTATGTAAATTTGGTTACATATAAGTTACTGATTGTTTGCTTTCAGATATACATTCTCAACCTCAGTTCTACAATTGCTGGATACTCGATCACCAAGTTTCACAGAGATTGACCCTCTACAATTTATCGAGTATCTCAACAACATTAGTGCATCCCCTACTTGCTATCCTCTCACTACCACTATACCAACAAATCCTGTAGCGATTTATACACACCACAATTCGTTATGAAATCTGGTACTTTAACAGTTACTTCACAGACGGTTAACTAACTCAGCCTTTCCATTCATCAAATCCAACTGGCGGTCACCACGGGCATCACTGGTACTGGCTTCAACATACCGGTTTGCCATCGGGCAATCACCGTACGGGTCATGGCAGCCACCGTACGGTCAGGAGTTGAGTCCTACAGTGGGGTCATGGCAGCCACACCTTTCCAAACATAACTCTCCGTACACCTCATCGTATGGTGAATGTACCATTCCACACATTCCACATACTCTCCCCGCACGTGTATGCCTCACCGTACAGTGAGCAGCCACCGTACAGTGGACTCACCCATACGGTGAGCAGCCACCGTACAATGCACTCACTTGTACAGTGGACTCACCCGTACGGTGAGCAGCCACCGTACGTACGAGGCATTCCTAACAAAAACTTGTGTGATCTTAAAAACTGCCAGAAAATCCCACGAAATTCGGCAAAAGAAACACCATTTGAGTCCTCATTGTGTCTTCACCAACATATCCAAAACCCACAAAGAAAAAACTATCACAGAACCAACTGTAACTGCCTTCAAAATGGCCATAGCGGCAGCAAGGGTTTGAGTCTATGCTTTGCAAAACAAAATGAGTATTTTGTTGACCTAAACTCAACTCATCATAAAAAAAACAATTTGAAGTCCGTGACAATCTATCGACAACGTAATCCAAATAATGTTGTCCACATGTACCATAACATAATGCTGTGTCAGCTTTTAACAATGAATTCAATTCCACCTCATGCTTCACATGTTTTCGCCTTTCCAAACTGTTACATACTTAATAGAGCCCAATGAGAATTATATGTTCCCAATAGCCTTAGGCTATTTAAAAAATGCTAAGTGTTTAGATAGCACTCAACCAACATGCTCCTTCTTCCTATATTCGAGTGCTTGGTAAGCACTTGAAAAATCAACCATCTTATTATATGATACAATGATATAACTTAGGCATTATTAAATATGTCATAATGTATGATAATAAATATAATGCCATTGTATGATGTCCAATAGCCAATGTGACAAAATAGAATCAATGTCAAACACTAACATTATCTATCCATAAACATGTAACCCATGTAGCATATAATCTGCAATGATATCAAGACCTCTTCTTTTTGTCATCAAGGACAAAACCATAAGGAAGATAACATGTTTGTCATCGTGTGTTTCACATCTTCTTAATAATGATTTATGCATACATCATATGACATGTTTTGTTCTAGATGGGGTGGTAACAAAAGTATAAGAAAAGGGTATTATTGTATCAGATAATGAAGTAGGCAGCACAATTCTTAGGGCATCAAAAGAATGTGGTATGGTATGCACTGATTGTTCAGATGCAGCTGGAATTCAACAGGTGTAGGCTGGACAATTCTTAGTCATCAAAATCATTTGTAGGCCTTACCTGAGTTGTCCAAAGAGAAAAGATGACCATTCCAAACAAATTGGAACACAAACGAATGTTGATAAAAGTAATTTGGTATTTGAAATGCTTCATAGGCTAAGTTGAGGCTTTGCTATAACTTGAGGCAAATAGAAAGCAAATAATCTCCCATTTTGGTGTCTTTACAAAATTGATGTAAAATATGTCAAAAGATATTCTTCCCAATATACTTAGTTTTCAAAAATATCATATATATACATAAAAAGATCTTTTAAGAAATTAAAAGAGATTCTCTGGAGTTCTCCAGGGCTAGCATTGAAATTGATTCTGAACTTTTCTACAAAATAAAACAAATGAATAATATTGGTAAACCCTTTGCTACTAAAGAGGGTATACTAGGTAAACCCACTTCTCCTAAAGAAGGTATACTGGATTCTGTATCTAATGGCATCAATCTTATCCCTGGCATTTGTGGTCAGAGTATGCGGATGAATGACTCTGGGGATCCTAATAGTGGTAAACAATGTGATGAATCTTTGTTTAAAAAACAAGTTGGGTTTATTCCTCCTTGCGCTTTGATGGATGAACATATTGATCTTAACCCTTCTTCTGTTTCGGGTATCAATTCATAGTGTGAGGCTAGGGTCAGAATTTTAGACCCTCTCAAAACTGTGGAACCTTCTGCTTTAAATCTAGTTCCAGCCCAAGAATATTTTGTTCCATTGAATATGGACTCTGAGTACAATGAAGTCAGATATGGTGCATAACTCTGGTAGCCTTTGTAATAATATAGCTTCTGTCACAAATGTTGTGATTCAGCCTGTTCTTTCTTCTGTGATGGAAGAATCTGATGAAGCTCCCTCTAAAGATGTTTTTCCTTTTAATAATCAGTCCTCTTTGGTTATTGCTCCTGATCATAAATTTATTCAGGCAGTTCAGAAAATTTCAGAATTGGAAAATGTTAATGTTTCTACTGATATAGCAGATAAGGTTGTTGATGTCATTAATCATGATTTTGTTAAACTGCATTCTTCTCCAGAAATTCCATTAATGAAAAAATCATTTTTGATGTTCTTTCTCATGATAACTTGGATAAGCCGATGAGCGTTGTGGGTTCTCCTTGTGAATCTTCTTCAAAACAAAAGTGTGTGCGGTGTTCCATTTCTCAAACTCCTCCTAATGTACATTCTTCTCCGCTTTCCCCAACTCGGAAAGGGCGAAAACCTAATAGTGTTAAAACTCAATTGGAAATTGTTGCGGGAATTAGTTGTCTTATATTTTTAAGCATTCTGATACCCTTACGTCCTTTTCTTCTTGGGACCATTTGTTATTAAGAAATGGTCTATGATCAACTTCCTCTTCGAGGGTCTGTTTTCGTGCTGTCTAGACAGGCTAAAAGGAAAGAGGACAAATGGACTCCGCCTCTTTTAGGATTTTTTAAAATTAATTATGACGGTGCATCTAGAGGGAATCCAGGTCCATCTGGTATAGGTGCCCTCGTCTCTGATCAAAATGGCAAGGTAGTTGTAGCTGCTCGTAAAACAGTTTCAAATGGGACAAATAATAAAGCTGAGCTGGAAGCACTCTCTTTGGGTCTTGATCTTGCCATCAGACTTAATATTAAGAACATCATCGTGGAAGAAGGTTCTATGCTGGTCTTTCATGCATTGACCAAGAAAGAGGTTATGAATTGGAAACTCCAATACCTGTTAGACAACATCATTAAGCAACTATCTTCTTTCGATTTCGATGAGGCTTCTCATTGTTTTTGTGAGGCCAACATCATTGCGGACTCTTTGGCTAATCTTGTTGCTATTAATGCAGATTCCACTTATCAGGAATTGCACCTTCGGATTTTCCTCGCCACCCCATCTAAGATTATCTTTATTTTCTGAGACCCTCAAGTGATGGATTTTTTATTTTTATTCTATCATTCCCTTTTGTGGCTCCTTTCTTTCAAATTAAGAGTTTTTTGTTGTATCCTGTTAAGTTTGCAATTGTCTCTCTGATATGACCTCCTAAGTATGTGTAGTTGTTACAAGCTGATCCTTTTGGCATACTCCTTGGGTTACTATGCCTTCATTGTGATCTTATACTGTACCTGGTGCCTAACTTGTTTGCTTATCTTGTGAGGTAGCTTAGTTGAAGGTTGGGAAGTGATGCCCCATCCCTTCGTTTGTTATATTTTTTCCATCTTCTTATGATCAGTATCATGGTGAAAAGTTTTTCTTGATTGTGCCGATGTTCTTGTGACAGCCAGTTGCTTTAATCGATGCCTTCTTTCACATCGCCTTTGGTGGATCATTGGTTGACATATAATTTATGGGTCAATCGGGATTTGATCCCCCAACTGCCAAGGTTGATTGGCTCTGTTTTTGGATACTTTTAATGTTAGTTATGGATGCCTTGTCATATTGGTCTGCGAATACCTCCTTATTGCACACCCAGTTGGGATTTGATCCCCCATCTGGCATTGAGGCTCTGTTCTTTGTATCTTCGTAAATAATTTATCGGTATCTTATGGGACAGATTCTTCCTGAAGCGGTTTTATTCAGCTTATATCTTTCTTGGGTCACGGGAGTTCATCGCCCAACCCTGCCATTTATAAAACTGCAATCTGATTCATTGCTTTAAATACTCCTTGATTGACATGGGGCCTTTTGTCGACTCGGCATGCTCCACGTGCTGTTTTGGTTTGGCATATATTTGGCATTTGCTGATTATTCTTTACCTCTGGCTGAACACTCTTTATGGGGTCGGCTCGACAACATATTGTTCCTCTGTTTTGTTATGTATATATGACTCATGGCTTTGTTTTCTTTATGGATTTCAAGTTGAGACTTCCTTTTATATCATGGCATATTTGTGCTATGATCTATCACGTCTGCTCTTTATACTGATGGTTGGTACAGAGCTGGGATTCCGCAGAAATCTTGGGAATGTAGTAGCACTTTCAGATTTAATATGGACAAGTTGGGTAATGTATTTCATTTTCCTGATAGCAATTCTTATTTGGCAATCAAATCTAATTCTGGGTAAGTATTGGTTGAAGGCTAATGCTATTGTTGTTTACTCAGAAGTAGCCTCTCGGTTCCTCACAGTTTGTATGGATATTCTGACTAGATTGGGAATTAGTCTGAACTATTGCATCTAAATTTATGCAGCCATACTTACTTTCTGACTTAGAATTCATAAATTCTATGATTGGTTATCAGTTTCATTATGGTGATTTCCCTCTGGATGGCTTTATATCTCATTATGAGCTTTTGACTAATAGTGGTTGTAGAGATCTTTTGTTTGTGATTCCAAAAGGAATAATTGGTGATGATCTGGTCTCTGCAATTTTGGACTTCGAGATGCTATCTAACAAGGTTCCCCCAAGATCCTGGTGGTCGGGTTTGATATGCTCACCAATCTGCATTTCATCTTAGTCCTGGCTATTTGAGCTCCTCCTATTGCTCCAGTGCTCTGATCCTTCCAGCAAGGATGACACTTCGTATCTGCTTCCAGTTCCTTTATTCTCTCCTATGGAAGGATCATGTCATGTGTTGGAGCCTCGTGACTTTTGAGCACATCATGTTTAGGTCTATGCTTAGTATGGTCTCATAATTGGACAATATCTATTAGACTTTGTTATTTGTCCAATCTGTTTTATTATGAGCTTTAGCCTTTACGTACTTCTTCTAGAGGTTGGTGGGTTGCTTCTGGATATAAACTAAGGAAGTCCTATCCTTCAGATAGAATGTACTATTGATCAAATTTGAAAAATTCAAAAACACAACAAATTTTTGTGAAAATTTCAGCATCTATTCTTCATGATCTGATTGTTATGAATCGAAAACAACAAAAAAAAATTGAAAAAAAACTCTGCATTTTTGCAGATCTGAAAAAAAAATCCTCTTTATTGTGCGTTCTATCGGAAGGATAGCCGCCGCCATAAACTAATGGGTTCAGCTGATCCATTTCAGATGGGATTGATACTTTTTGATAATTTCAGCCTTGCTTTGCAGAAAGTGCTGTTAATATTTTTATTTTTCTATCTTTTATATATTATTTATTGACTTTAGCCACTTCTATAAAAAAAAAATGAAAAAAAATCTTTTGATACTTTTACATGACAAAATTTAATTATTATGACATATTGATATAAAAAAACTCCAAGAAAATTAAATTCAAATACGTTCTCAATTTTGTTAATCAAAATATAAAAAACTTATTATTACAGTCAATCTGAACGACAATATTATGCACTGATAGTTGTAGGCATTATTTAAAGGTGTCTAAAAGACTAGTTTGGGATTTAGGCTGCACATGTCAGTAAGCTTTATTGTTACAGTTAGTGGATGGAATACAAACCCCGTTATTTTGTAAGAATTATCACTACTAAATGTAAAATATAATTTATTTTAATTTTAAAATCGATTTGAAAACCTGGCTTTAAATTCCATTTAAATAAGCGGCAATCTATGATAAATTTATTAGGTTTGTAAAATTTTGGTGTGGAATACCTAGTATAGTTTTAATTGCAGCCTGACAAGCGAAGTAACTGTGGTGACTTCAGGATTTATTTGGGGTTAAGCTATCATTTTTATGTGGCAACTAAAAGAAACAAAGTTAACGATGTCACATAATAGTCAAATCGAAAAGAACCCACGAAAAAAAAACCATGCAAGAAAGTTTAAATAAGCTAAATGAAAGAGAGCTTATTTTGTATTCACCATTGATTATTAATGGTCTCGCCAGTGTAGAAGGAAGCATTATGGAGTGCTAACTTCCAGCTTTTAAGCTTTTCTGAAGAGTATCTGCTCAGGTGAACACCATGCAAACACAATAGTACAAACTTGACTCAGCTCTCATATATGACAAATATAAAGAAGGAAATAATATATTTTTTAAATTTTAATTGATTAATATTTAGGGTCAAACGGGCATACAATACAGAGGAACAGTATTTGAGGTGTACCTGCCCTTCATTTCATGCTCCTTGAAGGCATCTTCATAAGATCCTTTTCCTTCAATCGCCCATCTTACAGTATAAGGCTCAACATGATAGAAAATGGGGATTAATGTGACGCTGGTTTGCAACATAAATGCCAACTCTGCCAAACACCATGGAGATTTTGGATAATTCTCAGAAAAAATGGCTATGTGAAAAAAAGCACTAGCCATTGCTTTTTCTAAAGCTCCAGGGAAAAAATCCCCAAGTTCCAGTTCATTTTTGTCAAGAAAAACTCTTAATCCAGTAGTATCTAATTTCTTGTAGATACTGCTGGCCAATCTGTGTTTAGTATCTTCTCCATGATGATTTATAAAAACATCATAGGGTAGGTGTTCTCTTCCGGAAGAGGATTCAGCAGGAGTCGTTGGGGCGATTATTAGGCCGTCAAAAGCACTTCTTTTGGGATGAACTTGTTGGCCGGATGCAGCAGGGGTAGGCAGGGCAATTTTTTGGCCATCAGAAGAACTTCTTAGGTTATATTTGGGCTGTCCAGCGGTGTTACAAGGGTCTGCCATTATGATGGATACAATGAAAAATGCTGAAAAAAGCACCTTGAGATTTGAAATGCTTGATGAACTTAAAGCTGAGGCTTCGCCAAAAATTGCAGCTAATAGAAACCAGGAAAATAGATATATCTGGGTGAGTGCAGAAATGGTCGAAAAACAAAAGTGACATCTAATGGTAGTGGTAACGAATATGCAAGGCAGACGGAGTCATAATAGAACAAAGAGGAAAGTAAAGAGAATGAGTGGATACCATTCGTTGGAGAAAAGTGCATGAAAGAAGTGGAGAAGCATCATTATTATGTCTCTTTCAACCATGTGAAAGGCCGGGTAAATATACTGTATTAAACTGAAGAATATGTGAAGTGGGGTCATGTTGAATGCTGGAATACAAGGTGAAAAGACTAGATAGAGGAAACGTGTACAACGGACAGCTATTCTTTACGGGCGAAAGCATCTTCACCGTGTGAAAGCCTAGACAAAAGTGAGTCTTGTACCGTCACGTTAATATTATAAAAAATAGAATTACTTATAAAGATATAGTATTTTTTTCATGGGAGTCCATTTTTCACATCTACTTTTTTTCATTTCATTATTGCTGTTTTGATCTTCATATCATATTGTTTTGTGTTGTTTAAAGTTATTTTATTTTTAGGTTTTACTTTTTAATTATATATATATTGTTTTATAATTAGATTTAGTTGATAATAAGATATTTTTATGTTGAAGGCATTTTTTTTTTTATTGGAAATGGATAAGTTGAATTTGTAAATCAAAGGTTTGTAATATAAAAGAAAGATGAGATCTAAATATTTCTTATTTTTATTTTATAAAATTTTAAGGGTGATTTAAATAATTATTGCTTGCAATTTGTTTAAATTTTGATAGTAGTGTATTCTTGTTGAATAAATCAATTCAAGAGTTAGTTGTCAAAATATTAACATAGTTGTCCTTGATGTCCTTAAGGCATCATACTCTAAAATGAAATATTTTTTTATGTCTAATTTTTCAAAAATTCAAAATACACACATAAAATTTTGCCATGAGGGCGGATGACATGGGCAGGTAGAGCTAGGGATGACGTAGGCGATTTATGATGTATTGTGGTGGATCTCTCATAGGGGATGTTTTATGACTTGGCGGCGTGGTGGTTGAGTTGATTATGGTGTTGCAGTGTACTATTTTATTTTTTAGCGTGTGGAGTTTTTTATAAGGCATGATGTGGGCCTCAGCTATGTCAAATCTGATGAATTCGACGGGGGAAGTTATGGAGCCTACCTTCACTTTCAAGACTGTGCTGCAACAAAAGGCACTTTTCGGTCCAGTGGCGGATTTGAGACTGAAGCGTTTGCTTAAATGCACATCAAATGGAGTGATAATGACAGTTCAATGCACTTTGGGGCCGCTGTTCTAGGAGGCTCGACACCATTGGAAAATTAATGCGAACATAGCAGCAATGATCCTGGCTTGGGGACTGGAGTTGGATGATGACGAGGATAGGGTGAAATGGGTTGTTTCATCCTTGTTCCCAAAGGAGTTAATTTTCGGTTTGGAGTCTTTGATGGAGTGGGCGTTCATTGGGTTTGGTTTCAACTATAGTGAGTGCTTTGAGGACTAGGTGGAAGGGTGGGAGAAAGGGGTTTTTTTTTCTATGGTGGCCCTCCAATGTGGATAAAGACAATTATAAGAGGAAGATTGTTGTGGAATGGGTGCACTTAAAAGCGAAGATCAGGGCTTTTGAGTAATTGGGATTGCACAGAGTGCTCAGCTTCCTAGTTGGTTATCCTTGTAGGTGTCACTCTACTATCCCACGACGCAGAGGCTGAGTGGTGAGGCTTGTCAGGGCGTAACAGGTCGTTCTCTGGTTTGAAGTGTTTTGCATTTTTTGGCTGGGGTAGTTTTGGTTTGATGTTTCAGTTATAGTTGGGTGGTAATGGTCATGCGCATATATATGACCGGGCTCTTTTTTGATGATGTTGAGCGTTTATGCAGTTTGTTCTATCATAGATATTAGAGTACAGTATGGTCTGTAATTATTGATTGTGAGGTTTTTTTGGTTTGAAGGTCTGAATTGGAATGGCTTCTAGCCTTATTGTAAATTTGTTGTTTTATCAATAAAATATCCTTATTACTCAACAAAAAAAAATACACACATAAAATAAATAAATAAAATGAATACTTTATTATTTGTCTCATTCTCTTCCAATGATCATCCTTAACACATTTAATTTATTATAACATGAAAAAATATTAATATTAAAAAAGTAAAAAAATTGTGCCATGATTTATATTAATTTCCCACCATCCCAAATAATCACATCCATGAAAAATCTTAAAAGAGACGAAAGAATATACATTGCTAAAAATCACTCATAAACATTCTTATGCCATCTAAGAATGGTTTAAAAATAACTAAAGAGTTGCATAAAATATTGTATTTGATTTATAAATAATTTAAATTAATACACTGATAGATTTTAAGTTGTGTTTGTTACTTTTATTAGAATGTTTCAAAATATGGTATTTAGTTTTAGATGTTAAACATGCATTAAAGTAATTTTAATTTATTGAAATATTTTGATGTATTTTTTATTAAATTGTAAGGTTAAAATAAATTAAGTATTTATTTTAAGTTATAAATTGATTCCTTTTGAATTAGAGATTTGAATATTAATAGTAAAAATAATAAATAAAATATATTTTATATTTAAATTAAATTATAATTTATACTTGTAATTAAAATACTTTTTATTTCAATTTATTTATCATTAATAATTGGAAATTGTAAATTGTAAATTGTGCTATTTAAATATGTTTAAGATATGTTAATAAAAAACAATACAAATATTAATAGATTGCAAACATACAAATAAATTAGGTATGAGATATTTTTGGTTTCCTCATGGTATAATTAGATTCTAGAAGGACACACAAATTTATATAATGTAATATAAACAAGTGCCACATAGTGGCCAAGTACTTGCCTTTAGTAATTAATTTTAATTTTAATTTTTAATATAAATTTAATCTTAATTTTAATAAATTTATTATAATATATATGATATTTTAATTAATTATATAATTTTAATTATTTATATAATGATAATTGTAGTAATAAATAATTTTTAAAATTATGATTATATAAACAATTATTGATTGCAAATTATAATTAATTTAAACCTTAATTTTAATTTTATTTGTAAATATAACAATAGTGCTAATTTTATTTTATTGATATATATTTTTTATTACATATGATTAATATTATTGTATATATAATATTGTAATATTATATTATACATAAATTATAATTATAATATAATATATTTATAATCTATATTATAATAATAATATATAATAATTTATCTTAGAAGATTATATAACATTTTTAATTAATTATAAAATAAAATATTTATTGACTATGTTTAATTTAAATTATAATATTTTGTAAAATCACACATTTGTTTACCTAAATATTTATTAATGCATAATTTAATATAATAAATTTTAAAATATTTTTAAAATATATATAAATGAGAATAAATATATATTATATTATATCATATATTCACAATATTTTTATTTACAGTAGAAAAAGTGAGTTATATACTAAAACAAACGTGGTAAATTTTAATTGAAATTTATTACAAAATACAAAATCTAAAAAATTCTAATTAGTCTAAACAGTTTTATTTAATCACTAGTTAACAAAAACTCAAAAAGGATGCAAATGTACTTGCTTAGCCTATGGGCAAGTGCTAATAATAGTAAATTATGGAGAGAGTTGACATGAAGCTTTGGTTTACTTCTATTTAAAATTTTCTAATACAACCTATTAAATATGTCCAATAATATTTAATTTTGTTATGCTTGTCAAGTGTTTGTTTAAAAAATATCTTGATCATATTATTTATAAAAAAAATTAGCTCCCCATGAAAAGTATGGATTGATGAATCGAGCCCTTATTAGTACTTGCCCATAGACTAAGCAAGTATTGTTATTGTATCATTTTTGGGATTTCTTTATTAAGTAGTGATTAAATTATTTTGTTAATTCTCATGAAGTTTTTTTTAATTTTATATTAATATATTTTTAAATTAAAAATTATGTTATTTGAATTTATTCTAGTTTATACTATTAACTTTTACAATATATTATAATTTAAATAAAAACTTATGATATTATAATATATTTTTATTTTTATTCATATTTTTAAAGTTTTTTAATTTTTAATTTTATTATGTGTAAAAAAAAATGTAATTTTATTTGCTTATAAATTTTATTTTCTATTTACAAAATATTAATATTTAAATTAAACTATATTAAATTAATATTTAATATTATTATAATAGTTTTATTTTTAAAAACTTATTAAATTTAGTTCAAAATATCAATTTATTTAAATTTATTTATTTATAATAGTTTTATTTTTTAAAATGACAAGTAAAATTAGTCACAATAATTAATTATAATTTCTTTAGCTCAATTTCAAAATGAAAGTTCTTCATTATTATAATTATAATTATATAAATTCATATTAAAAAAATTATATTTAATAAAATATAATAAATTTATTAAAATTCTAATTTTTTTTCACAATATAATTACAATTGGTTAGGCAAGTACTAGCCACTACGTGGCACTTGTTTTAAATTACATAAAGAACTCAAGAACCTGATACAACCCATTAAATATGTTCAAACTATCAAGTGACGGGAAAATTGGACACTCTTGGTGGTGAGGTCATGGTGGAGTGAAATGTGAAGAAGTTTCTTTTTTTTGTTTTGGATTTATTTCTTGAAATTTTGTAATCTTGAATTTCCTCTCATATTCCTATTTTGTGGAATCTTGTAATTAGGAGTAGATATGTGGGAAGGGTACACAAGTTGTGAAAGCATGCTCATTCGAAAATGTATTACTTTGAATTATGGTATATTCTAAAGCAATGTTTATTAACCATTCTACTGGGTCTTTGGGAAGTCAAGGTTTTATAGAATCATTTCAAGACTCCTGATTATGTAAAAATATCCTATATTGTATTGTTTGTATAGGGCTACGATCTTGGGGTTTCTTTCTGGTTCTTCCACGGGGGAGCCCTTTGAATCAGTTTATTATTAATATATATGGTGGCTTACCCACCTTTGCCTCAAAAAAAAAAACTTTGTTATTCTTGTCTTGGTGTTTGTAAAAAATTAAAGTCTTAATCATGGCATGTACATCTTTATTAATTATTTTAAAATATGATCATCACTAGAAACCTAATATAACCCACTCATACATCTTTGTTAATTATTTTAAACTACAATACAACCCACTTCATGTGACAAATACTATGTAATTTTACTATGCTTATCCAATGTTTGTCAAGAGATCTAACATCTTGATTATGTCATTTATATCTTTGTTAATTATTTTAAACTACAACCAATACAAGAAACCTAATACAGCCCATTAAATGTGTTAACCATACAACATCACTATGTGTGTTTGGTGTTTGTCAAAAAATAAAATCTTGACCTTGATCTATATCTCTATGTCAATTTTCTTATGTGTGTTTGGAATTTCTTTGTAGATTATTTTATATTATAAAAAATAAATAAAATAAAATTTAAAGCAAATAATAAATAAGATATAAAAAAATAGATGCAAGTGTTCTCCATGACAAATAGTTTATATAGATTTTTCTTAGTGATTTATAAGACATTAGTTTTATAACATAACTTGTTCTTAGGTGGCAACAAGTTTCATAAGCATGATATAAAATAAGTACATTCAATCCCAACACACCTGTAAATCACCCAAGACACAAATTAGGTAGATCTTAATGTAGGGACCAATCATATGGAAATAAGTGTCAATAAAAATTAATAGATATGTAAAAGTAGGTGCATATAAGATAGAGATAAGTGACATGTTTGTAAATGTGTAGATGAAAGTAAGTGATGGGAATAAGTATCAGGGAGTTGTTCAATCTTAATACAAGAGTGTGGCATATGTGTTTCAATCAAGATACAATTCACTCTCCCAACATCTAGGAATGAGAAAGTGTCCTAGTATATTCAAACTACTTCATAATCTTCAATGTCATGCATAACCTACTTGTTTATTCTATTAAAACCAATTATCTAAGATAACTAAGAGAATAATATATACTAATAAGTAATTAACCCAATTACCTCTTATATCCATGCACCCATCCCCAAAGGGTTGAAGACACATGAAACACATTAGAATTGTGAGGTTTGTTACTAGTGATACATGTATACATCAATTAACCCCTCTCTCTCTCTCTCTCTCTCACACACACACATACACACACACACAGCATGATCCTATTAAATTAATGAAGCTTGATTGTCTTCATAGCTCAATATTTTTGTTCTTGTTATCATCCTAGTTCTAGACCATCCTTGCACAAACAATGTGACTTGCTAAATTGGCTACCAAATAACCTCATGTATTGTATAATTATATGAAAACATAGATTAATTTTTTTAATAATTAACCTTCAAACCTCTTCAACATACCCATTTCACACCAAGGTACAATTTTTTTTTATCGATAATAATAATAATTATTTTTATTAATATTAATTTCAAAAGCACTTCTTTTGGGATGTACTTGTTGGCCGGATGCAGCAGGGGTAGGCAGGGCAATTTTTAGGCCATCAGAAGAATTTCTTAGGTTATACTTGGGTTGTACAGCGGTGTTACAAGGGGCTGCCATTATGATAGATACAATGAAAAATGCTGAAAAAAGCACCTTGGGTTTTGAAATGCTTGATGAGCTAAAAGCTGAGGCTTCGCCAAAAATTGCAGCTAGTAGAAACTAGGAAAATAGATATATCTGGGTGAGTGCAGAAATGGTCGGAAAACAAAAGTGACATCTAATGGTAGTGGTAACGAATATGCAAGGCAGACGGAGTCATAATAGAACAAAGAGGAAAGTAAAGAGAATGAGTGGATACCATTCGTTGGAGAAAAGTGCATGAAAGAAGTGGAGAAGCATCATTATTATGTCTCTTTCAACCATGTGAAAGGCCGGGTAAATATACTGTATTAAATTGAAGAATATGTGAAGTGGGGTCATGTTGAATGCTGGAATACAAGGTGAAAAGACTAGATAGAGCAAACGTGTACAACGGACAGCTGTTCTTTATGGGCGAAAGCATCTTCACCGTGGGAAAGCCTGGACAAAAGTGAGTCTTGTACCCGTCACGTTAATATTATAAAAAATAGAATTACTTATAAAGATATAGTATTTTTTTCAGGCAACGGCTACGCAGCCGACAGAATCCCCCTACCCTTCTTATGTTATGCTATGCCATCCCCATCATTCATTGCTTTGTACTGCTTTCTGACGTCTGCCCACTGTCGTTTGTCAGAATGCCCACCGTTATTTGCAGTAGAGACCAGAAGACAACCGAGATGTTTAACAAAAAAAATATATATCAAATTAAAATCTGTGTGTGAATGTTTTTTATTTTATTTTTTTACTTGATTTTCAAATATATCTTATGAGTTTCACACTAAAATATTATAATATTTAAAAAATATTAAATAGATAAAAATATTCTTTAAGTAAATATATTTAAATAATTTTTTAATTTTGTTAGATTAGATAAAAATATTATTCAATAGTCATGTAATTTTGAGTCTATCATATTATTTCATTTAAAATGAATATATTTAAATAATTTTAAAATTTTATAATATTAATAATTTTAAAATTCTATTGAAAAACAAATAACTTTTAAATTTTAAATACAATATATTATATTTTTTAATACATTTTAAGCAATTTGAGCCATAATAAATAATTATATTTTTTATTTTTTAAAAATCTGATTATTAGTTGACAAATTTAATTTAATATGTATGGTAAATTTGGTTTCTTCACTTTTTAACAATTAGATTAAGGTAAATAACCTTTTATGTTTTGTCAAAATAAAATTTAAAGATAAAGTGAACTAAATAATAATATTAATTATATGTAAACTAAATATATAATTAAATAATAAATACAAATCAACATAATACATATATTTATTATATTTTTATGTTAGTTTAATTATAATAATTATATATTTGTATTTAATAGTTTTTATTAGAAAATATGATATATAATTAGAATGTAATTTATGTTAATTATAGTTTATAATTTAGGTTAATTATAGGTAAAACTAAATATATAATACATTGTATATATAGTTCATGATATTTTCAAATATGTGAGTTTTTATTAAATTATGCAAGAATTTTTTACTTAATATTTCAAATATAATTTATAAACTATTTTATTAAAAACATGATAATTAAAAATAATATTACTTATTACTACATCTAAAATTATATAAACTGAATATTTTTATTTACGAACTCTGCTCTGCGATGATAGTCGGCAATTCGCATATGCATGTTGGCATCGCTACTGGTGTCACAAGATTTGAAAATGATGTCAAGAATACATTTGGCGCTCTTTCCAAAGTGATCGATCCAAACAGGTGTGTCCGCTCCTTTTCTCCTCCTGTTAATTTATCTAACTCCCTATGTCCTCCGTCAGAACCCGTACCTGCTGCCATTAACTCTCCCCCTTCGAATTTATTGCCCCCCATTTCCAATGGCCAAGTTGATAAGGGCACCATTTTTAACCAAGCATCTGCTTCAAAAGAGGCTACCCCTACTTCCGTCGTTAAGCCCAAATCATTCCTGGAAGCGGTCGCTAACTCCGCTCCTGCCATTAACGTCGACGCAAGGTTTACCTCCGCAGCAAACAATGAGGCCAGACAAGCAGGTAAGCACCCTGGGAGTCCTTCCTCATTTGATGTTTCTCCAAACCCTGAAATGATAGTTGAAATTTTGAAGGAAAAGGATAGGCTAAGGAACTCTGCTATTTTCTTTTCCGCGGTTGAAATTGATAAGGTTCCTCCTAGGAAATTTTTAGATGATTGGTTCCACAACTTCTAAAACCTAAAACTTGGCTATCGCATTTCTTTCTGTCGTCAAATCCAAAGGGGTTTGTTTGTTATCTTCTTTAATAATCATGAATCGCAAGCTGCTATCCTCAATAAGCAATACTGGACTGTTGGTAACACCACTTTTCGAGCTATTGCTTGGACCCCTGAAGCTATCCTCAATGAAGTTGTAGCCCTTTTGGCTCCCAGATGGATTCTTGTTGAACAAATCCCTCCATTTTTATGGCATTTTTTGCCGCAACTCCTCAAACCCATTGGCAAATTTGTTAGAATGGATGATTCCGTTCGGCTGGCACCTCACATGGATGCTAGAGTTCTAATCTCGCTAAATCTGGGCAAAGATCTACCTAGCGAACTAAACATTGTCATTACTAATGAGGTTTTCTCCTGCCCTATAGAAATTCTGGGTGGGCTTGACGCCTATTTTCTTTGTAGGAAGGAGGGGCATCTTAGAAAAGATTGTCCCATCATTAAGAATAATAAAAATCCTAAAGTGGCTAACCCTACTGTCTCCCTAGCCTCCAATCCCCCTAAACCTACAGTTTTTACTTCATCTAAGTCCAATCCCCAGCCCCCAATTGTTATTTCTTCCCAGTCAAGCCTAGCCTCTCAACTTCCGCTTATTCCTCCGTGCACTGCCTTGCCTAACCTTGATGACTCTGTGAATGGATTCCAGTCAGTGCCAAAAAAAGGAAGAAACACGGCCACAAACCTAATAAATCCTCTCAACCTGTCGTTTCCTCCCCTACTCCCACTTCTTTTTCCGAGCCCATCCCTCATTTGACTGCCAACCCCTCTGCACATCCCTCCATTGATATCTCCTACAAGCCTTCCGCCTCAGCTTCGCCAACTTGGCCTAAACTTCCGATCAAAAATTTTAAAGAAATTGCCGACAAGTTTGTCTTGGAAGTCATTCCGGTAGCTCCTAGTGTAGCTAGCCCCGGGTATGGATCTAGATTCTCCATCACCGTCCCTATTGGATAATGATGATATCCTAACTTCGAAGAGGAGAGGGAGACCTCTTGGATCCAAAAACAAAAATTCTACGGCTAAAAAATAAAGTCCCTCTGACTCTGTGGGAATCTCTCCTATGGAGGAAGTTATGTGTGCTAATGTGTCTAATCCCAAAATTATTTCCTCATGAAGTGTGTTTCATGGAATATTAGGGGACTGGAATGCCCTGACAGGAAATTTGTTATCAAGAGTTTTCTCAACAGTACCAAATCTATCGATATCCTGATGTTGCAAGAAATAAAATCTACTGGATTCACTCTTGAATCCAACCTAAATTTTCTTTGGGGCAACGTGATTAAGTTTGTTACTAATCACCCTCATGGCATAGGGGGTGTCGCCATCTTGATTAACCCTAAATGGGAAGCCTTCATCAAGAGTAGTGGCATCTCCCCATGCAACAGAGCTATTTGGATCATGTTTAACTATAATAATAAATATTTTGGTATTTGTTCTGTTTATGCTGCCAATGACTATAAAGATAGATCGAATCTTTGGTCCTAGCTTACTTCTCTCCCTGATATTCCCTGGTTGTTGGAAGGAGACTTTAATATGATCGAATCCCAAGATGATAAAATTGGAGGACTTCCGTTCTCCTAGAAAGAGCAAGAAAGGTATCATTGGAATTTGCTTAAGCACTCTAAGCTCCTCTTTGACCCTTTGACTGGGAACAAGGACAATAATCTGGGACTTTGGCACACCTGGTGCAACTTTCAAAAAGGCCCTGCCAGAATTTACTCTAGGTTAGACCATTTTTATCTCAATAAGAATTTCTTTTCTGTGGCCCCTTACGATCAGTATCATGGTGAAAAGTTTTTATTTGCTTGTCTTTTTATATTCATAATTTTTTAAATTTTTTCTATAAAATTGCTTACCAACCATACTTATATATAAAATATTTTTGTCTTTTTATATTCATAATTTTTTAAATTTTTTCTATAAAATTGCTTACCAACCATACTTATATATAAAATATTTCAATGTGTTTTTCTAATTGATAAATTTCACTTGTATATCTTTCAAGTGTCATATATTTTTTTCTAATTAATCCTTATAAAAATGGTGAAAAAAATAGGTTGGGATTCGAAATACTTGATCAGCTAAAAGCTAAGGCTTCACCAAAAATTATAGCTAGCAAAAACCAAGAAAATTTTGAGAGAATGAGTGGATACCATTTGTTAGAGAAAAGTGCAAAAAGGTAGAGAAACATCATTGTTATGTCTCTTTCAACCATGTGAAAGGGCGGGTAAGTTTACTACATATTAAATTGAGGAAAATGTGAAGTGGGGTCATGTTGAATGCTTCAAATACAAGGTGAAAAGACTAGATAGAGAAAATGTGTGTAATAGATTTTCTTTATGGGAAAAAGCATCTTCACTCTGTGAAAGCCTGGACAAAATTCAATCTTGTATCATAAATTATTACTAGAAATTCTACCTTGACAAGGTGCAATGGTTATGTTGATAGAAAGATATACCTGAGTAATATATTGAAAGGTGGGGATGAAATTTCAAGTAATTATGTAGAAGGTGTTTACTATCTAAAAAATAGAAACCTGATTTGGAAAATCTATGACTAAAAATCATAATAAATAATGGATGAGCATTTGGAGCATCTCATCTGTATATCCCTCTTTGTCAATTTTTGCCTAGCATTTTAATTTATTTGAACTGTCTTCTTTGGGTTTTGTTTGTATACATGTAACATCATTGGTATGGTAGACTTCAGGCTTTGTACGTATTTTTTGTTTATAACCCCGTCGAATTTGTTCTCTATAGGCTCCATTTCTATTGCAAAAAAAATGTACATTTTGATCAGAGGTCATTTACAATTACGAACATTTTTTTGTGTGTCTGTAGATTCCATGATAACTTTTCACTTGGAAAATATTTGGTATCCAGCGGACTACCCACCATGGCATGGGAGGATTCTACTAGAGCTTATAAATCTGGAAACATTTTCATTACCTATCAGCCACAAAACCCTAAAAATATTGCTCGTGAACAACAACCACAACCCCAAAACCCTCTGCCTCCTCCAGTAGATCGTGTACAAGCCACACATGATTATCTTATCAATTGTCTGATAAAAAAACACTACCCAAATATCTATATTAGTGAATAGGTTGAGGTCCTCTACTTAGGAGAACCACTCATCCCTTGCGAAAAACCCTAGAAGCTTTGGCCAATAGTGCAAATGAGGTATCTAGATAGGTTACAAAATGGGATTCATGGAGGACAAATGTAGTGCATTTTATGCGGATGGGTTATCATATGATGAGGTGAAAAGAAATAACATGCTTTAAGATGACATATGTTCTCTTTTCACTGATCCTAGCACTAGAAACAACCTACTTACTACTATGAATCAGTTTCCTAGACATTGGTGTGTTCACGCTAAGATGAAAGTAGCTTTTAGGGATAGGTGGTATATGGTCTTTGACCAGCTACCTTGTAATAATTGGGAGGTGCCAATGTATTTTTTGAGAAAGCTTTATTGTGAGTTTATCCTTGGATTGAAGCCAAATTACTTTGACATCCAACAATTTCAGGGTACAGGGAGAGGCTCTACGTAGGATAGACCTGGGGCTCATATGGTGGTATACCCATAGCACAAGAGGCATGTAGCTCCTAAACCCATGGTTCATGTCACTACCCCAATATCCTTGAAGGAGACTATGGAATTACAGACTCTTCAAGAAGTTGCATCATTGAATGATGTCATTGTTGAGAATGGAACACACTTAGTTGGATTAGAGGATAGACCAACACCTATGACACCTCCATCATCAGCAGATGCATCATTTGGCATGGGCTAGCCCATTGAGCATATGTGTTCCACCTTCTAGAGTGTATGTTCTCGTATAGAAACTAACGCAAATGAGGATGGTTCAAAATCCCATTTGTTTACATGTTAGGGAGTAGACATCATGCTTCCACTCTAGAGGATATGGTCCTCACCGATGACCTAATGACTATGTTGTTATCTCACGAGCAAACACAAGTGTTTATTTCTATTTATGACATGTTAGCAATTAATCACCTAAATCTTGTAAAAGTAAATAATTTTTTTAGAATAATTTAAAGTGACATAAAAATAATATACATTGCAGGGAGCAACAGGTGGTAGGAGAACACCATGCACTTTTCAGTCGACTCCATAGTCACGAGTAGTTTCACCACCCGAGGTAAAGATTTGTAAATTTGTTAAAAATATAATATACGTTGGTTTCAAAATGTATATTTTTAATATATATGTATCATTACTTGGTGCTTTATATGGCTTATCAGGGGCTGAGATGTCCCAGCTTGATGATATCATGCTTTCATCCATTGACTAAGGCCTAGATAGTTTTGTGGTACCATTTAGATTTAGCTATTTGTTATTTATATTTAATATTATACATGTTATTTTTCCTTATGCTAATTTCACTTTTGTTAGTCTACCCCACTTACCTCGAGGACATCTTGTGTGAGAAAGCCATCCTCTAGCACTCTAAGGCAGAAAAAGAAATCATCTCGGACACCCAAACAATAGAAGGTAATTTAGTACAATTTAAATTCATTTATTAAAATGTATTATGATTAAACATGTACAAGAAGATATTGATAAATGCACCTAATTTAATTTTTTCTATATACATAAATAAATGGGGTTTATGGAATTAATGAATGCACCCAATGTCAATGAGGTTTAGGAGAGGGAAGAGATAGCATCTTCATATTCACTTTGGATTTCATTCTTTCTTGTTCAAAATTTCTAAATTCTTCTATGAAGTTATAACGTATGTTATCATTTTTCATATAGGAAATGGTAATACTCTCAGATTTGACGATGCCTCCTAAGACTGCAGGAGAACTATCTGAGGCTCTGTTGTGCATTTTTTTTGACATATGTTAAACATATTTGTTTAGATATGAGTACACTCATTTTTAGTTTTTTAGAGTTTGTCAACAACTTTGGGTTATTAACTTGTATTAATTGTCTTTCACCTATTATAGCCCCCTTCAAAACTTCCCACTGATGCTCTACCATTCCATTTCATTAGAATTCCTACTCATCAAAGATGGGTTCCATCACAATAGAGGGAAGAGGTATGCTTGTCTTCTTAACTCCTTTTTACTAAGTGCACAAAAAATTTGAAACCCTCTTGTTAACTCCTTTTGGATTGCGTTTTTGTTTATTTGAAATCCCTACTTCCTTCATGTATGAATGTAATATATTTTATCACTTACCATATAGGAAATGATCGTAACTGAATCATCAACAACTTTTACTCCTGCGAGCATAGGAGGTCCATCTCAGGCTTTGGTATGCATTTGTTTTTTAGTCCATGCATTTTTTAAATTTTAGTGTTTCTTGACATATATGTTATTAACTTGTATTAATTATTTTTTTTTTGTTACAATTGTAATCACCTAAAATTGGGCTAATAGAGCCTAAGGCCCTATTTGCCCAAATTCGGGATAAACTCCTAATTCTGTTAATTTGATTCCTAATTATTAACATAATTCATCAAATTTGATAAAATTAATAAAATATCATAAATCAAGCATTAATTATCAAGAATTGAGAAAAATTGCATTAATTACCTCTAAGCCTAATTAATTGAATAAATCTCATTAAATGCATAGCTAGAGTAATTAATTAAAAGAAATGAATAAAAACACTCCAAAATGACATGTCACCTGTCAAGGGGACAATAAAGACATCTTAAACCAATGAGAGCTCATCACATGGATCAAGCTTGGAAGCATCTCAACCACTCATCATGGATGCATCTCAATGTTCAAATTCTCAAAGTTCTATAAAAGAGGAATTTTCAAATCTCAAACAAGGTTGATAATTGTTAATTTGAATTCATACTTACATGCTACTCATTTGATTTCATAGCTAATTAGAAAACACTTCAATTTGCTTAATAGTAAATGAATCAATGGATTTCTTGAATGAATTTGATTTCTTAGTTATATACTTGACTTAAATCTCTCATTCTAACATGCATTGTCACTGTTTAGGGTCTAAATCTAAGAGTAATTTTAGATTCTTTCCATACTTGTGTTAGTTAGAGAGAAATAGAATGATTTTCTGTAGTTTAATGGCTTTAATTTGCTTTCAGTTTGATTTAAACTAACAAGATAATATTCTATTGAAGTGTTGTGTTGCAAATTAGCATTGTCCACAAAATACACACACATCTCTAGAGCCCACAGTGGGGCCAAGCCCCAAATTTTTGCCTTTTAAAATGATTTTTTGTCATGTTCTTGTCAACACGAGATCATATCCCGAAAAGTGAGTCGCATTTTGGAAACAGAATCACACTCAACATTTCCTGGATCGCATCTCGTAAGGTATCACCTTAAGTTGATTTTGGATCGCATCTGGTACCCTTAATCATTTCTAGGAAATAGGATCGCATTCAGTTAAATTTTGGATTGCATTGGGGGATATTTGCTTTAAATTTGGTTTTTCTAACATCTAATGGGTGAATTTTGTGATCTTTGTGGATTTATAACAACCTAATAGTGGTCTGCATGTCGAATTGTCAAAGATGTCAACAAATTGAGACTATTAATGGTTGTTTGTAGGTTGCCTAAAGGAAATCAACTAGACATTATGCTGAAGATTTTCTAGGAACTTAATACAATTTGAAATCAATTTGCAAACTAATCAGAGGATTATGCTCTTTTTCTTTTGGTAAAATCATAAACTCAAAAATTAGCTTGCAATTTGGGGTCAAATTGGGGTAATTTGGTTAAATTTGCATGATGTGTCTTGGAGAAATAGTTTGAGATAGGAGATTATGCTCTTCTCCTTCATGGAGAATAAAAAATATAGACCTCTAAGCTATTAATCTCTTTCTTCTATTGCATACCTTTAGAGGGTCTGTCAGTTGAGGAAAAAAGCTCCCAGGAATGACCCAAGTGGGGATAAGTCTTTAGCTAACTCTTCCACCCCACTATAAAATTTGATGCTTCCTTGAGATGAAAATATCAGAAGACATAATTCATTTTATCATTGGAACCTAGATTTGATATTTTCCAATGACATGCTTGAATCTTGTGTAGAGCGGAGCCGCTTGAATCTTGCTTGCAAGACTACACAAATTTGAGTACTCATAGGGCTATAGGCCTCAATCCTACTTTCAGGACTATGGGAGATGGTTATGAACGGATGCCTTCATTAAAACCCTAAGTTAGATGCTACCTAGTTTACCTCCGAAAGGTTGGTAATGCTTGTGCAAGGAAAATAGTAATTGCCCCAAGAAATTCACCAGCAGGGATAACTTTAGTGGCAAATTTCACTCATCGGGGACCTAGAATTTGGTGAAAAAAATTGGACTTTCAAGGTGGCCATGTCACCCGTGCTTTATTAAATTTGGGTCCCATGCATAGGCCAATCGCCAATAGTGATATGGAATTATTTGTATTTCATCGATGACTTCGTCAATATAATCTAATTTTTCCACATAGTAAATTGAATATTTTTGCCTACAATTTCCAAAGCTTGTCTTAATCGATGGTCATATTCGCCAATATGTGGTCAAAATTTAAGTTAGGGTACGGGTTAAGTACATAGATTTAACATGTGTCTCTATTCCAGAGACTTTTCATGGAACTTTTTATCCTTTCAAACTTTGGCCCAAAATAAATTTGATTGTGGACACGTGTTTATTTTAGTGACTTTCTCTGGAACTTGGTGTCCTTTAAAAGTTTGGCCCGAAATAGGATTTATGCCATTGATTTAGGATCATCCAACGGCTATAAAAAATACTTTTACTATATGTCAAATGATATAAAATTAACTTATGATAGCTTAATAAAATATTAAAAGTCATTTGAGCTTTTGGAGGCACTGCCCCAAAACCCCCATTCAATAATTTGGAGGGAAATTGCAGTGATAATAGTGGGAAAATTGAACCTTCAAGTCTGATAATTAATTAGGATCCATATAACAATAATGGTGAAATGATGGTTGCTAGGTATGTGTACTTCAAGCCGCGATTTTCTTCAACAATGAAAGATTTGCTAGGATTTTATAGAATTTTCATACAATTGAAAAAAAATCACCAATTAAATTAATATTTTTTCCTTTTAAATTAAAAAAAATTGCCAACAATATTATTTTTTCCACCCAAAATAATGTAGGATTCACCAGGATTTTACAGCTTTTCTAGGGAGGGGGTTTCTTAAAGTTTTCCCTATTCACCATATCAAGCCCTCTTTGACGTTACTACTCGGCTAATATGGCCTCCAACATCCATTGTGTGTTGTTGAACTGTCATATTCTGAGGAGTCATTGAGTGTGTTCCTAAGTCAGTGAACAAGTATTTCCAATCTCTACCTAGTCTAAGGAAGGATAGGTGTGTTTTGTAATGCCCCTCCATCCCTAACAAGTCATGGTTATGCTCACCATAAATTAGGAAGAGCTATATGTGAGAATGATCCTTCTTGAGATGGTTGCTTAAACTGAACCTCTTCCAACTCACCATAACTTCATATTTTAATGTGGAAAATAATAATATTGCATAGGTATGTTCCTATACATCTTCTTGTGTGTCAGCGATAGTTTAGGACCTTAATGCTAAAAGGATCACCTGATAGACTTATATGCTTCTATGTGAAATGCTCGTTATTAATATTTATGTTTACCTTAGCTTAATTGATTATAATCACTTAAGGGTTAGATGTGTTACCTTCTCTAATAACATTACTTGGGATTAGACATGATTAATACATTTAGGGTTATATGATTTGTTTATCTTGATTTGATAATGGGACATTTTGAGTACATGCCTAATGGTTAAATGGGTTTGTGAAAGTTAATAGATGATTTACATTTACATGAATATGTTATGAGCATTTTTGTTATACAATATGAAAAATAGATTATTCTAGTACTAACCACACTAATCCAATTATGTTTTGTTGATGTCACTGTCTGATGTGAGTGTGGGATGAGGGGGGGCAGTCGTAGTTACTCCTATAGGAGGTCCACACGGTGTCACACTCTCCCTCCTTGTTTGCCACTGTTTGTATATATATATATATATATATACACATACATACATACATACATACATATATTGTATGTATATATATGTATGTATATACATATATATATATATATATATATATATATATATATACATACATACATACATACATACATACATACATACATACATACATATATATATATATATATATATGTATGTATGTATGTATGTATGTATGTATGTATGTGTTGCAGGATGCAGGTACCAGGCATCGACTCCACTTGGCTACACAGGTCTGAGCATGCCTTCAAAATCCTCGAATTGTTGTTGTGTGGAGATATTACCAAGATTACTCTCAAGGTTACCTGTGGACTTAGATTTATGTTTAGGAGGTTACCCTAGTTGGGGGATTTGGAATGCAGTTTATGTTGTGGTCTTTTGATTTGATGTTGTTTTGAGATTATGTTAGGATTTAGAATTAACCTTGTTTATATGTATAGTATTTATTCTATAATTATGTTATAAGTGATTGTATGTTATATAGGTATGTGTATATGTGGGTGCACACGCATATACCCATGCTTATATAAATAGTAATGTTTGTATGTTTTGTGTAAATGGTATGTTATTTAAAGTGAATTCAATAAGTGTATTGTATGAAGTGTATTAAATAAATGTATTAAATAAAAAGTGAAAATAATATTAATAATAGTAATAATAAAAATAAATTCTCTTTGTAGTAAAACTAGCTATCTAGGAGGGAGTTGAACTCGAGACTTCCTAGAAGTTAGGCTAGTTGTTTTCCAATTGTGCTATGTGTTTTCCTTGGAAGCTATTTGTTTATCTTTTTTGTTATGGTCTTCTTTTAAAGCTATTTTAATTAAATTTATTAAAGCTTTGTTAAGTGCTTATGGGAATGATTTGTTGATGTGACAAGAATATGCTCCCAGGCCTAGATCTGTAGTACTAATATCTCGATAGTCATAGTACAGGAATGCTGATAGACTATCTCATGTAACTCACTGTACATGTGCACAAAAATGCAACTACCCCAGGAAAATCTATGAGGTGACTGGATCATCACCTTTATGAAATGCGACCAGCCTCACATAAAGCCATGTTGCCCACGATCAGGTATCATTAATCCTCTGATAAATCCTGCAAGGTACATAGATAGCCACTCATACTTGGCCACCATGTGGTCCCAACTAAGGTATCTCCTAGCAATGGTATCATCATGAAAAAGGCATCGATCATCCGCCATTGCCAAAGTGGCTTCGACCTCATACTCAATGCGGGGCCCCATTACAGGAACATGCAGGATCTGCCAGATATCCTCAGGAGTCACTATCATCTCTCCAGTGGGAAAGTGAAAGGTGTTATGCTCTAAATGCCACCTCTTAGTGAGAGAAATCAATAACCCATAATTCACCCAAATGTCAGGTAAATCGGCCAAACTCCATAATCCACACCTTACTATGACACACATCTCAGTAGGCATAAGATGCTCATGTAAATCTAGGACCTATGTAGGTCAGGGAGAGTGGAATGATACGACACTAAGATGTGACTACACAACAAGAAAAAAGGGGCACTATGTCAACATTAGACATAACAAATTAAAGGAAATTTGTCTAAAAAGTTCAAACAAACAAGTAAAGTTGACTCAAAAATCAAGACACACCACATGCAATCCTAGATCTCGAATGTGATTTGGGAAACCCAGGATGCAAACTTCACATTTATGATGCGATTCAGGACATGTGGGATGCCATCTAGAATCCAGATGCAACCCTGTTATTACCAGATGCAAAAATCTAGTTAAATGACATTAAATTTGGGTTAGAAATGTTCAGATGTGACCTGATAGGGTGTGATATGAGAAATGCAAGATACAATTTGGAATTTGGCAAAAAATTGGATGCGACATAGGTTGGACCGGGTACGATCCTGCTTATGGGATTCGATCCTAAACTAATTGGCCTATAAAATGCATGAAAAAAGTAGAAAATTGAAATTTCAAAATGGAAGCATTATAGGGTACTCACAGGTGCTGCATAATGAGGAGGTTGATCATGAAGGCGCACTAGCTCAAAATGGTGATGCTCAGCTAGGAACACCATGTCCCTGGTTAGAGCTCATAAATAACTATGGTAAAAAGTGAAAATGAATAGTAAAATGACCCTTTTGGACTTATTTAAGCCTCTCGGGGACCCTGACGACCTAGGGCACATTCATGACAAGATGTCATAGAAGTTTCATATCGGGACCGATATCAAAATAGGTGATCTATATCACTTAAATGGAGTAAAAATGAAGTTACAGAGAAAAATCAACCTTCAAAATGCAAAAGTAAACTATGGCCAAATTGCAGTCAAACATGGGAAAAATGAACAGAAAAGATATCTCAAACATGACAAATTAGTTCAGTAATGATAATTACTTAAATGCACAATCAACAAAAGTCAAAGGTCAGTCAAATGCAAGTTACAAAAGCTATGTACAAAGGCATGACAGTTGTCTTCAATTAAGTTGATGAGGTAATCTTTACGACATGACAATTGTCTTCAAATAAGTTGATGAGGTAATCTTTACGACATGACAATTGTCTTCAATTAAATTGATGCTGTTAATATTTATGACATTGATCAATTTCATCGCTTCAAATCAAATTGGTTATTTTTCATCATGTTCAGTTACTGCAAATCAAATTTAATTGGAATTTATTTCTAAATCTCTTATCGGTTTTCATTCAATCAAGCTTGAGATCAGTATGGTCAATTCTTGTTCAATCAAGTTCATAATTGATGACCTTTTGATTCATGTAGGATTTCGTTCGATCAAGTTTGGAGTTCTCAAATTTAGAGTAGTTCTCTTTACTTCTCTCCAAATCTCTCAGAGTGGTTCTCTTTATTGCTCTCTAAATCTTTCAGAGTGGATTCACTACTCTCTAAATCTCATCAAAATTAGAGTGGTGCTCACTGCTCTCTAAATCACTTGAGTTCAGAGTAGTTTTTATTGCTCTCTAAATCTCCTTAAATCTATCAGTTCTACTAAATCATGCGCTAAATCAGATTTTCTTTAAATTCCTATGTTGTTTGCAAAGCAATTCAAAGAGGGGAAAATGTAATCACCTAAAATTGGGCTAATAGAACCTAAGGCCCTATTTTCCCTAATTCGAGATAAACTCCTAATTGTATTAATTTGATTTGTGATTATTAACATAATTCATCAAATTTGATAAAATCAATAAAATATCATAAATTGAGCATTAATTATCAAGAATTGAGCAAAAATCACATTAATTACCTCTAAGCCTAATTAATTGAATCAATCTCATTAAATGCATGGCTAGAGTAATTAATTAAAATAAATGAATTAAAACACTCCAAAATGACATGTCACCTCTCAAGGGGACAACAAAGACATCTTAAACCAATGAGAGCTCATCACATGGATCACTCACATTGATCAAGCTTGGAAGCATCTCAACCACTCATCATGGATGCATCTCAACCGTTCAAATTCTCAAAGTTATATAAAAGAGGAATTTTCAAATCTCAAACAAGGTTGATAATTGTTAATTTGAATTCATACTTACATGCTTCTCATTTAATTTCGTAGCTAATTAGAAAATACTTCAATTTGCTTAATAGTAAATGAATCAATGGATTTATTGAATGGATTTAATTTCTTAGTTGCATACTTGACTTAAATCTCTCATTCTAACATGTATTGTCACTGTTTATGGTCTAAATTTGAGAGTAATTTTATATTATTTCCATACGTGTGTTAGTTAGAGAGCAATAGAATGATTTTGTGTAGTTTAATGGATTTAATTTGCTTTCAATTAAATTTAAACTAACAAGCTAATGTTCTATTAAAGCGTTGTGTTGTAGATTAGCATTGTCCACAAAATACACACACAACAACCCCCTTCATGAATTCCCATGGATCGTCTACCTTTCCTCATAAGAAGTCCTGATTGTCAAAGAGGAGGTCCAACACAACAACGACAAGAGGTATGCATGTATTCTTAGTTGAAACCCTCTTGTCAACTCATTTTGGATTGCTTTCTTGTTTCTTAGAAATCCCTAATTCCCCCCTCTATGACTATAACATCTTTTATCACTCACCATACAAGAAAAGACCGTAGTTGATTCATCAATAGTTGTGCCTCCTACTAGCATAGGAGATTCATCTGAGGATCTAGTATGCATTTATTTTTTAGTTTTTTAATATTTCTTGACATATATGTTATTAACTTGTATTAATTTTGTTTTACCTGTTACAACTCCCTTCACAACTTCCCATGGATCCTCTACCTTTCCTCATAAGGAGTCATGTTCACCCACAAAGGAGACCATCAACTTTACTATAAAATCGAAGTGCAGAAGAAAGAGATGACGTAATCAATAATTTAACTACCAACAAATTACAATCCAATATTTAGTTATTTCGATATTATATTGAGAAAATATATCATATTTAGCATTTGAATTATTCTTGTGCAGACACCTAGTGAGCCACACACTGCTTCGAAGAGGCTTAATTTTGATGATCCAACACAGTCCTAAATATTGATAGAGACATATAGATCTAGTTGTGTTCATTGAATGGCCAATTTTTGTATATATTTGACATTTGTATTGTATATATTGACCTTGACATGGCACATGCCACATTTTTGTAGCTATTATTGATTTGGCATCTATGCTATTTTTTGATATGTACACTATTATTGTTCATTTTGATGTATATGAAACTTGATATTCGATCCAATTTGTTCATTGTGTGCATATCTTTGTACTTAAAAATTTAGTTATTTGTAATTGAAATATGATCAAACTTGCTCATTGTCTGTATGTCTTGATACTTTGAAATGTGCATATTTATAATTTAAATGTGATCCTACATGTTTATTGTGAGTATGTATTCATAATTTCAAATGTATATATTTACAATTTAAATATGATTCAATTTGTTCATTCCATAAACTTCACTAAATTTCATTGTTGGAATACGTATTAGGAATGATCAATTCGATACATCTACCTCTTTTGACACCTTTTGACATGTTTCAACATATAAAAATTGTCAGTTTTATCTATTTGAACCTTTCCTAGGCTATTGGAGTAATTTTTTTAGTTTGGGAGAGTGTTTAGAGGGTAGGTGCTTTGTAAAACAATCATAATTATCCCTCATATGCACTTAGGGAAGCAATGTTTCTATTTGTTGTGGGCATGAGCCGATACTTCCATCACATCTAGCTGGGAAGGTTTACCCTAAGCATGGTCCAAGTTTGCCTCTCGGCATGCCAAATCGCTCACCGACATTACCTAATCAACAATGTCCCTTGTGTAACCAACTTGGAGCAAAAAAGTTTCTATTCATTGTGGGCACAAACTAACACTTCCATCATGTCTAGTTGGGCTGATTTACCCTAGGCATGGTCCCACTTTGCCTCTCAAAGTTCTGAAACACTCACTAACATATCCTACTAATAATGTCCCTTAGGTGCCCTAATTGCAAAAAATCATCAAACTTTGACATATTATTTCTTGAAAACCGTGGTACATGTGCAGAATATATTTGAACCTATGGGGTCATGTTAGCCCCCCCTACAATAACGTGTCTCAATTTTTGAAGATTCAGAGTCATTCTTGCACGATAACAAATTTTTTATTTATGTAAAATTTATCAAATGCACTTAGTAAAAAGTCACCAAGTAGCCCATATCATGTTCTGTTCATCATGGACATGAACCCACACTTCCATTTCCTCTAATTGGGTAGGTTTTCCCTAGGCATGGTCCCACTTTTCCTCTTGACACGTCGGAACGCTCGATGGCATACCCAATGGTTCTTAGTGCATCTTAGGGACACTTTGATCTGGCATGGTCGCAAACATTTGAGAGACTCTATGGGAAAAATGAAGTTGTTCCTAGGGTTTAATCAGCCAACCAGAGAAAATGGTGTAGACAGTTTGAGGCCATGATGAAAGGTTACAAAAGATACACAATGTTTCTCATTTCAACTGAGGCACATTGCAAGTTTTGACATATATTGAGATTTCCTTTACCAAATTAAAACAAATTTGAATCTCCCAAAACTGAGATAGGTTATTATAGGCCTCCATAACATGGTCCTGTAATACCTGACATTACTCTAATACCTTGCACGAGGTCTAAGATACATTCCTCAAAAGATTATTTCCCAATGTTGCTTAGTGCGCCTTAGGGACACTTTGGTCTAGGATGGTTGTGAACGTTCGAGCAACTTCATGAGTGAAACCAAGTTTTTCCTAGAGTTTACTTAGCCAAGTAGAGCTAATGGCACAGATGGTTTGAGGCCATAATGAATGGTTTGAAACGTACACAATGTTGCTCATTTCAACTGAGGCATTGTAAGTTTTGACATAAATCGAGATTGCATTGCCAAATTAAAATAAAGTTGAATCTCCCAAAAATAAGATAGGTTATTGTAGGAATCCATAAAACAGTATTGTAATAGCTGGTCCAATTCACTGATACCTCACATGAGGTTTGAGATATGGGCATCAAAAGATCGTTGCCTAATGTTGCTTAGTGCATCTTAGGGACACTTCTGTCCAACATAGTCGTGAACATTCGAGCGACTATGTGGGAAAAATGAGGTTGTTCTTGGTGTTTATCTGACCAACCAGAGCTAATGTCATAGATGATTCGATGCCATGCTGAACAAAATACTCGCCGACTTACCCTACTGGTAGTGTCCCTTAGGTGCCCTAAGTGCACAAAAGTGAGGAACTTTGCTAGGGTATTTCTCTCAATATGGGGCACCTGTGTATGATCCATCTAAAGCTGTAGGATTGTGAGAGGCCCCTCTACAATAGTGTATCTCAAATTTTGAAGATTCCAATTGGTTTTTTTAGGGAAATGATTTTTCTATTGATGAAAAACTATTAAAGGCATTCAATAGAAAGGTGCAAGGTAGACCAAATATGTGTGCCTTCTTTGTGGACATGAACCACCACCACCAACACATCCATTTGGGAGGGTATACCAAAGGCATGGTCCATTTTTTGCTCCCCACTCATCGAAATGCTCACTTACATACCTTTCCAATAGTGTATGTGATAGAAGCTCTTCATTGCGAGGAATATTCTTGATGAATATGAGATTGTAGCTACATCTATCTCTTTAATAATCTTCATTGCCACCTTTGGAAAGGTAGTCTCACTCCTCATTTTACAAAGGGTATCCATCTATATTCCAAGGTTTTGATTTAGCTGACATTAACACAAAATATGAAATATGACTTCAAAGATTCATAATTAACATTTTGTGAACTTTATTACATCATGTATGGTATCAAGTTATTTTGGCCATTAACATGACATATGACTTCAACTATTTTGAGCATTAACATGAAATATGAGCTAAAATATTCATAATTACCACATGGAGGCATGAAGATAATATTTTTAGGTCATTAAGAGTAAAATATAAAGATTTCCTCATAACCTATATAGGTTATAGAAGCCTAAAGACAACGTCCATATTTTCTCATAACGTGTACAGGTTAAGTAAAACAAAAACTATTGGCCTTACTTTTGCATAACCTATACGATTTATGTAAAACTAGAAACCCAAGAGGAAGTGGGAGGGGAGAGAGAGAGAGAGAGAGAGAGAGAGAGAGAGAGAGAGAGAGAGAGAGAGAGAGAGTAGGGGGAATAGGCTATATATGTATAAGATTATGATGAATGATCTTTACTAAGATGATAAAATAAATAATTAAGCTTATCAGATCTTATCTCTTCATGTTTTCTTTCTCATCTTGATGATGGTTCACAAAGTGTAACCCAAAACATTGATGCAAAAAGGTTTTACATAGTTTAATCCAAAAAACAAGAAAGAAAAAAGAAAAACAAATAATGTACAAATTCCAACATATCATTTTAAAAAAAAAATTAAACTTGTACAGTTAACACACTTGAAGTAGAAGGATATGCACTTGTAGAGCCCTTACATAATATAGATGGTGATAATGGGAACAAGAATGTAGTCAAATTTTGTTGGCACTTATCATTGGTAGGCTTATTTGGTCTCCCAGCTATGTCACTCCTTAAGAAGATTGTTTCATATGAAGCGTCATCTGTAGTAGCAATCCATTTCTTTGATTTCAAGTATTCATTTAGAGAACTAACAATATTACCACTTTATGGCCCCAAAAAAAACCATTTATTGCATTGTGTACATTCCACTCTTATGTTTTTCTTCTCATCATCATAGCCTATAGGTGTTTCTTCCACCACCTTGAACAAATTAGGCTCTCGTGTCTTGTTGAAATCATCTAGAATTTTAATTTCTTGATCAATCTCTAACCACTATTGTGTGTTTCTCTATGCTACTCAAATGATTTTCACCACTTTACTCCATTAAAATGTGGCATTGATGGGACATTATTTTCATATGATTGTTTATGAAGTTACACACTATTCATGTTACTGTGGATACTTACCTTGTTCCGTAATCAATTCCATAATTTTTATAATGGATATTTAATTTAGGTTCTCCCTTTTATGAATATACTTTGAGAGTAAGTTTCTCCTCAACAAATTCTTCCATTAAAATATTCAGATTTTTATTCCAAGAAGACAAGACATCAAGATCAACAACTATTTGTTTCTCCACTAACTCAAATCCATCTCGAACTCTTGGCTATTTATGCATACCTTCCTCTACACTCTCTCTATTTTTATGAGGGGTTGGTGTACTTTCCTCTATATTTGACTGCATTGTTTCAACATTCACTGTGCCATGTTTCCTCTTAATTCTTGTAAGTGTTTTTGTAGCTTTCCTTTTTTGTTCTTGCTTTGTATTTAAAAGATGCCCAAGCCTACTAATAAAATTGAATGAATATTCAATGAGTTTAGCATCCACAATTTTATTACAAATGTCAGAAAGTGTACAACCTTTTTGATAAATGAATGTGCTAACAATGGAATTTTATTCACCAATAACAATTACATATTCCATATCTATCATTGGATCCATCTAAATTAATCCACATGTACCTATCAATTGGTTAAGTAATGGATAAAATTACAATAAAAAAAAGTTTGGTTATAATATTGCTTTGAAATGATGTATACATGTTCATCTTGGTGCGTCCATAAGTAAATGAAAAAAAAGGTAAGACAAATTTATACATTCAGGTTGCGTGCAAGTCATTGCAACCTAGGAATAAATAAAGCTAACAAAGAAGTGGTTGATGATAATCCTAAGGTGTGACTTGAACTTGTGAAGATAATCAAGGAAGAAAAATAAGTACTCCCATACAAATAACATGTGGGCATTAGTTAAATAAAGACAAAAACATGACTATTTGGGGAAGGGAAATAGTATTGCTCTCTAAAAATTTTGAAAATTGCCCATATGCTACACTAGGTTCTCCTCCACATATCTACACCATGCTCTAGAAATGAAGAGCATAGTTATCTGGACTAGATAGATTCCAATATGGTTTTGACCTAAGATCAAATTTATAGTACATATATTCCTACTACAAGTGGACGGTAAATAAGTTATGCTAAGATTTATTCTCTATATTTTTGGGAAGGAGGAGATACAAATTTCCTTGATTGGAGAGGAGATAAGTTAGGATTTTTTTCCTATAAAAGGAGTAGGGAGTGCAAAGTTTTATATCAAATAGAAACACTTTATTGTGAGTTAATTAAAGGATAAGTATGGAAGGAAGTGTTCACTTTGATATATATTGTAGTTGTGGGGATAAAAACATTGATAGTTAGTTAAGAATGTTGTTCAACCTGTAAGATGAATTACTATTGCATGTGATCAAGCATGTCATTGGGCCAATTATGATCAAGCCTTTGAAGCATGTTACTAGGCTTCAAGGATGGTATATGCATCACTACGTGATGAATATAAACATGTTATTACATTGGCCATGATGGATATGAATATAGACTATAAAAAAGGGCTTATTGTTGGAGTTTTTGAAGCTCAAGTTGTGGCCAAGAAGAAGAAAGTTCCTCAAGATGTGACCTTGTTTTGTGAAGGGTTGGTTGATCTAGACATTACTCTATTTTCCAACTTTGTGGCAAATAATGGCAATATTTCCTCTGCCTCTCATCTTTAGAGGATCAATGCACATTGGTTGATGGTTACCTTACCTTATCCAAATGGATGTACTATATGATCGACTTGTAAGGGAGCTACCCCCTTTGGTAGTTTAAATAAAAGTTTTTTTACCCAAATGTTCATCAATAGTAGATAATATTCCTTCCAAAACCCCTTTGAATGCATTGAAAATAATAAAAACAATCCATGATATCTTTTAAAGTCATATTCCTTTGAAGTTTGAAGTGATTTTTTTTTACCTCATATACCCGTAGTGTGCATTTGATTGCAGTTAATTTTCTCACAAAAATCAAGATAACATCTTATGTAATAGAAGGGGTGATCACTCTTTCCCTCATGATTCAATTTTAGATGGCGGTGATGCTCGCAAGAACACAAGATGAAGATCAAGACATTAGATCATATCACTCCCTATCCCCTCGTGGTGGATGAATATAGGATAAGAAGTATTGAGGGAATACATGGTATGTATTAAGTAAATGTTGGAATTATCCTATGGTCCCTTGTGAGGCATACGAGGTAAGAAGAAATAAAGTGTAAATTCCTCTCGCATCCGCACATGTGATGAAATGTTTCAAGAGATAGAGGCACATGAATCTAGGATGTAGACATGTGTGATCCCAATTTCCTTTGTGATTCAATATTATATGGTGTGATGCTCATAGGAATACGGTATGAAGATCAAAGCATTAGATGATATCACTCCACATTCCCTTGCTGTGGGTGACTATAGGATAAAAAGTGTTGAGGGAATACATTAAGTAAATGATGGAAGTATCTCATAGTACCTCACAATTACAAAGAATGTTAAGGACAAGGTCAAGGGAATGTGAGACAAGAAGAAATAAAGTGTGAAATTCCTCCTACATCACCTCGTGTGATGAAGTGTTTCAAGAGAGGGAGATGTGATAATTTGGGATGTGGACAAGCATAAGGAAAATGTCACCCCATATTCCCTCGTGGTGAGTGGCTATAACATGAAATATTTCAAGAGGGATTGTAGGATAATAAATAATGAAGTATGACATGCCCTTTGGAATTCCCTTGTGATTTCAAGAAAATGAATGAAGAGTGTTGAGGTATTGTAGGAGGTGAAGATGTTGTGAAGAAGAGATATCCTACATTCTGTCAGCTGGTCATTTCAAGAAATATATTGAGGGGTTGTGGGATGTTAAGATGATAATCAAAAGAATCTTAGTATCCCACATTCCCTTATCAAATTAGATGAAGAGTGAAGCTAAAAATGAGAATATTTTATGTTACTTTAAGTTGCAATTCAAAGGACAGAAGGTGAATATTTTGTAGTTACAACTATAGAATGGACAAGTGGATGAAATTTTCTTCTAATAATGTTGGAAGTTCAATAAATCAGATTTTTTGCAAAAAG